>KK499972.1:211208-380696 GCA_000688715.1 Glossina pallidipes
TATATATATATATATATATATATATATATATATATATATATATATATATATATATAAAGTATATCTGCATGTTTTTATAGCAGAGAGCGGGAGAACATTAATTAATACATGTTTTGTTTTAGTATACATACAATTTTATAAAAACCGTGATGAAATTATGCTTTTATATATAAATTGTTTTTACGTTGTAATCGGTTATACCTATATATATATATATATTTACATTCTACTTGTATTGTTTTCAATATAATTTTCAATTTTTACAAAACTATATATATTTATTATTCAATTTAACAAAAAAAATGTGACTGTAGCGCTTAACACTTAATGAAATATGAAGCGGGACGTGATACAAAATATATTGTCAAGGTAATAAGCCGCATATATAATTAAAATTTATATAATGAAATGAACACATCAACAAAATTCTTGTTATGTGGAAAAATAGATCAACGTGCTCATAAGGGGACAGACATCATCAGAACAAGTAATTGTGCTGTACGTTTCTTTTTTTTTTGTTTTGGTTCGCTTTTGTTAAAGAGCATGCATTCACTTAATTCTCCCTCTCTCTCGGGGAAGCACAACAAAAAGCTCTCGCAAAAAAAACCTTGATAAATACAAACGAAATGCAACGCGGGAGAATGCGTATTTATGAATACATGCAAAATGTAGAAAATGAGCAATGAAGCAACAATAAATAGCGAAAAATGCATAAGAGTAATATGCAATATAAGTTAAAAAAAAAATTGGCGACTTCACATTATATTTTTATATAGACTGCTTGTCATTATACATGCATATATAACAAAGTTATATTTGCACACACGCAGTAAACTGAAATGATTGTAAATAAAAACACCAAAGGGAGGGAAATGATTTCTGTATTATGTGGCAAAAAATCTACGCACACTCTTTTTTTGTGAAGAATAGAAAAAAGTGAAGGAACGAACAAGTAAATTGTAAATATATCTGCAATTGGGTACATTCACACGTACATTTACATTTGCATTTACATAGATACATATGTATATATATATATATATATATATATATATATATATATATATATATATATATATATATATATATTTGCTTGTGTGTGTGATTTGTTTAATTTCAATGGGTAGATGGCCGAATGAATGAATACAATAAAAAGTTAGTTGAAAAAATCTTACCGAAATGTAAAGCAAATATGTATATATATGCGTTAAGGTTTGAACACTATTAAATATAATATGAAATTTGAAGGAACAAATGTAAATAAAAAAAAATTTTCATAAATACATTTAGAGTGCACTAATTTTTACTCACTTCAATTTCTTAAAATAATCTTTTTTCGTTTTTTTCTTTTTTTTTTTTGTTTGTTTTTTATTACAACCTTTTTTACTTTGCTATATATAGCACAAAATATTTCAAATTTAAACTTTAAATTTGTTTTCTAAAAATTGTTCAAAGAAAAAAATGTACATTTTTTTTCAAATTTTTAATCCGCAAGTGAGGAACCGCTCACAAAATTCACACGTCCACTTTTAATGAAAAATGAAATGAAATGAATGGAATGAAATAAAATTTCCGCTGCAAATCTTTGTTTTTTCCTATTTATCTGTATCTGTTCGGTTTTTTACTTTTCTTGCCTTCTCTCTCTTCACCGTTTTTTTGCATTTCGTTTTGTTCGCATTTTCTTTCTTATTCATTGTCCATTGCAGTCAAACCCCTTATTCTGTGTAAAAACCATTATTATTATTATTTTTTTTTTTTTTTTTTTTGGTAATAGTTCTTCAAATTCTTCAAATGATACACAATAGCTATGCGATCTCGTGTTAATATAAGTAAAATATAGAAAAAATTTTTGCGTAAAGAAAAGAAGGAAAAGAGGACAACAAGAAGAAGAGCAGAAGAGAAGTTTACATATAAGAAAACTAAGAAATGTTCAATAAACTTCATTCATTAAACAATTTTGTGAACTGAGAAAAGTGCTAACGCATTACCGCCTAGATCAATACTAAATATTTCGCGCGAAATAAACCGCAAAATTACATGAAACTCTTAAAGCCAAATTGGGTAAATCACGATGGTAATTAATAATGAAGCATAACAATAAGTGAAACCATTTGTTTGAAAATGATTTTTTTTTTTTTTTTTTTTTAAATAGAAAAACCAATATTTTCGGTGGATGTGCATCAAGAGTGCCTTAAATTTGCTACGGGTGGTCAAGGCAATGATTCCGGGCGAGTAGTCATTTGGAATTTGTTGCCGGTGTTATCTGAAAAAGCCGAATTGGATGAGAGTGTACCAAAAATGTTATGCCAAATGGATAACCATTTGGCGTGCGTTAATTGTGTGCGATGGTCGCAAAGTGGTTTCATGTTAGCTTCCGGTTCCGATGATAAACTGTTAATGATTTGGAAGCAATCGAAAGTAAGTAGTTGTGAGCGCATTTGCGTAAGATAATAATAGAAGACAGCGGCCTTATTGATTGTAAATATGTTTACATGTTTAAGGGTCCGAGCGGTGTGTTCGCTACGGGTGGTATTCAGAAGAATTACGAATCATGGAAGTGTGTGTACACATTACGCGGCCATTCAGGTGATGTTTTAGATTTGGCTTGGTCACCTCAGGATCGTTGGTTGGCCAGTTGTAGTATTGATAACACCATAATTATATGGGATGTGCAAAACTTTCCGGCCATGTTGGCAATGCTGAAAGGTCACACCGGTCTAGTCAAAGGCATTGCTTGGGATCCAGTTGGTAAATATTTGGCCTCTCAAAGCGACGATCGCAGTGTTAAAATATGGAAAACAAGCGATTGGACTTGCAGTAATACGATTACTGAACCTTTTGAGGAATGTGGCGGCACTACACATATATTACGTTTGTCCTGGTCGCCAGATGGCCAGTATTTGGTTTCAGCTCATGCAATGAACGGCGGCGGACCAACCGCTCAAATTATCGAACGTGAAGGCTGGAAGTGTGATAAAGATTTTGTTGGTCATCGTAAGGCCGTCACATGTGTGCGTTTTCATACTGCTATACTTAAACGGCAAGCGCCGAAAAGTCAAAAACCCCAACAGTATTGTTGTTTAGCGGTTGGTTCACGCGATCGTAGCCTCTCTGTATGGATGACGGCCTTGCAAAGACCGTTGGTGGTAATACATGAACTCTTTAACGACAGTATTCTCGATTTGTCATGGGGTCCAGACAAGTGTATATTACTGGCTTGTAGTGGTGATGGTACCGTGGCGTGTTTACAATTCTCGGAAAATGAATTAGGTACGCCGCTCTCGGAGGAGGATAAAAACGCTTTGTATCAAAGAATTTACGGTAAAAGTGCAACAAATATGGAAAATGGATCTTCCTCAGTAGCCGATATGGTTATAGAAAATTCCGAATTATTGCAATGTATTCAAGAGAAAATCAAGCCCCCCACTTTGCCTAACATATCGTCATCTAATCACAATAATAATTGTGTAGGTCCAGTCATACAAAATACAACACTGCCCTCCTCAAATGGACTAATCTGCGATATTTCAAATAATAACCCCACCACAATGATAAAATCCGGAAATCTGACGCAGAATCCCGCAATCGTTTCCAATACTTCTCCCGTCAAAGCTATTGGTCAGCAATTAGAAACGCGAACAGCTGACGGCAAAAGACGTATAACACCAGTGTTTATACCTTTAAATCAAAATGTCCCGGAAAGTGGAAATGCGAACAACTTAATTAGTTGCTCAAGACCAACGTCCACAATAAACCAAAGTTTGGATAGTAGGACGATCGCTGCAATTGGCGCGGAAGCGGGAATCAGTAATAACAAGGGTTTAGAAAGTACAGTTCTGCCAAAAGCCGCTATTACCGAACAGGAAGAAGGGTAGGCTTTTACTTGTGCTTAATTGGTTCAATATTAACTATACTTTTGTTTCTCTTCACACTTTTAAGCCGCTTGGATTCACGTTTGGTCAAAAGTACCTCGACTAAACCTTTAATGCAGCCGCTTAAAGTTACCCAAGACGTCTTTCAATCATTTCCCTATTTCAAGCGTACGCCGACTCCTGTAACGGATATAAATCCCGCCAGTTTTATTTCACCATCGAAAGTTTTTCAAGCTTCTACCTCAGGACCGAAAATACCGATAACCGTCACCACAAAATGTGAATTTCAAAAGACTGCTTTAGATTATCGTGTTCACGTACACAACGGTTGTGTTCATACCGCCACAGGTTTATTAGCCAAAGTAACCGCCTATAGATTAAATGTTGGTAAACTATGGGAGACATATGTAGGTGAGTTTTAGTGAAGCGTTACATTAATTAATTAATATATACGCCACGTTTTAAATATTAATACCTTAATATGCGCGCGTATTCAAATTTAGGTTCGCCAATTGTGAATTTTAATTTTTGCTCTAAATGCGTGATGTTGTGCAGTTTAGATGGCTCGATGCGTTTACTCGACTTACATACCGGTAGCATTATAATGCCCGCCATCTCATTAACAACCGCGGTTATACAGTGCGCTTTTGTAAGTTCCACCGAAAGATAAAAAAAGAAAATGTTAGAAATCGAAATGAAATCTTCTCGTTTCGCAATAGTGTCCCAAAGGCCGTTTGGTGGGTGTTATCACCGAATGCGGTATCCTGCGTGTTTGGAATATAGAGACCTGTAGTGCGGTATTAGCTACCACCTGTTCAGAGGTTTTTGGTAAACACGGCGCCGTTATGCAGTTTCATATAACCGAGCACGCCGTACCATTAATTATGTTCGCCAATGGCCACGCTTACTCGTATTCACCGCAACTAATGTCATGGCTAGTTTTGAATACTAAAGATCCAATTATGCGCCATGGTCTGCAGACGTCTATGCCCAAAGAATTCAACAAAAATTATTTGTCCTATCCTTTGACGTCTGTGCAGGCTTCCACCAACGCGTTTGCCCAACAAACCGCAGCCATTGATTTGTAAGTAAATGAGTATATATTAAAAAAATTTTTTTACTTATTTTTACTTTTAAAAAAATTTTTTTTTTTTGCTTTTTTAAGAAATGCGAATGACTGGCAGACACAAGCGAAAATTATTTTCATTGAGAATCAAATTAAGTTATGTGAAGCTATTAACTCACCCGAAGAACTTAAGCATTGGTACAGCATGTTAGCTTTCCAATTGGCAATGAGCGGCAATGAAAAAAAATTAAGATTATTGCTTAATGACTTATTGGGCTCACCTTCAATAGCCGGACTCAAGGAACGGACGCATATATTGGTGCGTTTGATTCTTTCATACTTCTATTAATGTTTTTGTAATATATTTTTATGTAATTTTAGAATATATCCAAACATGATTTGTTAGAAAACATTTTGAAACAGTTAAAGGCACACATAAAATGGCAACGTCTTTACATGGAGTACAATGAGTTGTATGAAAAGTATAAAATTTTACGGAAAAAAGAAATGGACGTAGAGCCTGCATCGCTAAAATCTTCACAATGTACAATAACCTCTCAGTTTAGATCAGTGGCAGCTACACCTGCGATTACAAAAACCGAAACTGAATCTTGTGCCAAATTGGATGAACGTATGGATATGACCTAAATACAAAGCCTCGTTAAATAGCAGATTTTTGACAAAAGATCACTGCCCAGCAGTTCATTACAGTACTCTATACCATAAATAAATTATAAGCGAAAAACATGAAAAGTCGATTTTACTAGATTAGGAGTTAACATCATCTTGTGTCCGCTGAAAATAGGATCAAATTTTTTTTTTTTTTTCAAATTTTATTTTAAAGAATGGAGTTTTTTATTTCAAGATTGTTCAAAAAACAAATTGGAGTTTCTGGCAGTTCTCAGATAGTGATGCTTGCTTCCTTGGTCTACCTTGTCCTGTCGTTTGCAGTCGCAACTTTTCATTGAGAACAACATATTCTAACTAAAAGTGACGCATATGTGAATTTATTTTTCTTTTCTTTCTTTTTGAAAGAACTCGTTTAAAAAATTGTCGACGCTTCTTAATTAGTTTATCGAAAAAATCCTAAAATGCTCGCTAAAGGGTTTTATTTTAAGGTTGCAAGAAGGTTTTTGCGACCGTTGGTGGAAAATTGGAGGAGGCAGTAATGCATGAACGTTGGGAAACATTGTTTCGAGAAGAACGCATTTAAACTTTTGATTATGCACCAATTTGTATTTTATCGGTGCCTAGAATAATTATAACTGGTTTAATGGCATCCATTGGCATGAGAAGATCGTCTTTCGTCTTCAATTGCTTTTTGCACTTGTCATTATGTCCAATGCATGCATGCAAAGTCTCTTGTAATATGATTAATTTAGAAAGTACAGTTTTTGCGCCCTTTAAAGTATTTTCATCCCCTTATTTTTTTCGATAACTTGAGGAGTCTTTAAGGCAATAAAAAATACGGCACAACCAGTTGTTTTATATCATTCCTTAAGTTCATGTCGCGAAATGAACATGATGAGAGATAGGCGTTATCGAAATTTATTTCCAGGCTTCATTAGTGCGCTCCTTTTTATCCACCCACAGTAAACATAGAGTAATTGATTCCTTTTTTATGGACTTTTAATGCGGATTTTCTAATCAAACTATAAAAGGAATATATTTTACCCATTTTTCAAGTGATTCATTGATGCCACCCAAAAGAAATGCCGCGTTTAAGGCGTACAAATACAAGTCTGTTTAATTTTCTTTTTCTTCAACTCATAGAAGTTGCATGAATACTGCTATGGGAAGAGTTTTTAATTAACATAGCGCAAGGTTTTATTAAATTTGTGCAGATGTATGCAATCTTTCATAATACCATCCTATTCAGAATCGATCTCACTTTTTGAATCGATTTAAGCTTGTCTTTTTGTCGGTCCGTCTTGGGTTCTTCTACCTACAAGCCGTAATATTTAAGATATTTTCATAAAATTTGATGCACCCATGTGCGGATCAGACCACTTCTCTTCTCTCTTCGCCTTAATTTGAAAAGTCGTTTTATGAATAACTTTAGATTGTGTAGGGTATTTAATGGTGGGCCGTGACTCTCTATTGTGTTTTTGTTGATTTATTTTTTTTTTGCTTCTTTATGCAAATTGAAATTTTGCATCCTCGGCAATTAGTGTTAACGGACTCAGCGAACTTCAGAAATGCACAATAAACAATTTCCCTTTCTGCTCTCGTCTTGCTTTCTCTTTTAATCTTTGGAATGATTTGATAATCGATTTCAATGATTGACTTCAATAAAATTCTGGTTTTTCTATATCACCTGTTCTCGTCGGACTTTTTTAAGGAAAGCGTTTAAGATTATGAATACGAAATTCCGTGCATCATTGTTATAACATTTTTGCCGTTCTTCTTAGTTTTCACAAAAGATAGGACAACAAAAAAAACAAAGTTGTATATATGTTAACGTAGGGTGTTAGAAGAAATTCACCGGCTTATCAATAAGACGACCGAGACTAAGTTTAATCAACACCGTCCGATATTTACTTCCGGTTGTAAATTATTTAGGAAAATACATTAAAATGTTTACATTCAGTCTGTGCTGACATATTAAAAATGGATCAGGGATTCTTAACTACCATTTATACAATCAAACGAAATGTTCCGTCCGAATTTGCCCAATTTTCGGCTGCAAGAAGCAATTAGACCCTTTTTCATTCGCATAAAAATGTCACGCTAGTCTTGAATATTCAAGTACAACCTTTTAAAAATAGAATAATAAAATTCTGATAGGTCTATAATAAAAGATGGGGTTGATACGCTCAAAGTTGAACTATTTTGATTCTATTAAAGTCATATATATATTTATCCAAAAACTATCTTACTTGTTATTAGTAATAAGTGGCCATTTTGAATGACTTAGAATATTTGTTTGATTGTTCTCAGCAGGATTCTCTCTTATTTCAAAATCATTTTGTACATTTTTTTAAGTTCGTTTGATGTCTGTCCATGTAATCTGTATTCAGCCCACGTAATTTTTTGGAATAAAATTTTATAAAACTGACCAGACTCGAATTTGTCGACCGGATGGATCAATACAGTTGCTCCTAGGAAAAGCAAGCTTTTATGTAGCAGAAATTTTGATTTTTAATATAATTTATGATGAAAATTGTCCCATAAGAGTGAATTATTTGACACAACTCTCACGAAAATTATGCGTGGACGGTATTGAACGGTATTATTTGTGAGAAGAAATTTTATTTCAAATGTAAAGGATATAAAGTTGAGCTTTGCCCGATTGTAATATTTTTAATTGTTCAAACTTTCATACATTAGAGGATTAACTTTATATTATTAAGGTCTTATTTAATTCCATTTATTTTGTTTATTTAATATATCAAAGAATGTTTGTAAAGCATTTTTTTCGAAATAAAAAAGAAAAAAAAAAAAGATGATTATGTACAAGAAACTAAAGTAAAATAACATAATTAAATCTATAAATAAAGAGACGATGAAAATTTAAGCCTATTTATTGCATGTAATGCGGTCCAGGTGTCGGTACACTTTTCAGCGGAGAATCATAGTCAATTTCAGGCTGCTCAGCTATAGGGCACTCTTGCAAAGAAGCACCAATGCGTTCCTGTAATGTTTCATATAGTTTATGAACTGTTTCATTGTGTCCTGTTGTAGGTTGCATGGCCTTCATAAGGCTGCTCAAACGGCCACTTGGCAATTTATTATGAACATACCTAAAAATGCAAAAAAAAGAAGAAAAATTTAAGCGAAACTTTAACGATAGGAACATTTTCAATATATAATTTCTTCGCTGTCCGTAAACTTCGATATACTTTTAACAAGCATCAACTAATACCCATTATTTTAAATTATATATATAGAACCCTTTTTCAACATTTGCTTGTTGTCTAGAAAAACAAAAAAAAAGACAAATAAAAAAATTATATTCGGTCGTGACCGAATCTTTTATACCCATCACCATTATCCTATAAAAGATTAGAAAAAAAATGTACTAATAATATTGGGTGCGTGTGGCTGGTTTTTTTCTAGGCTTGTAGAGTAATATTGTGGAATTTCATATTGCCAAAATCGAGCAAAAGACACGGAAAGCAAAAGTGATCTCCGCTTTACATGTGTAGACGTATAGGCGTTGTCGGCGTTTAGGCTATATTCAAACTCCTTTGTGAATTTGTGGGCGATATCTTCTTTCTTGCCAACGGAACAATGTGTACTATAGATACTACACAGACGGACAGAGGCACATACTTAAGTGCATTCCGAATTCGAAACTGGCCGCGAATTTATATAATTTGTGGTGTTTTTAAAACTTGCTTTTCCTTCTTTCGGCTTTTGTTAAGCGAAGTGATGTAGGGTATTCAATATAAGGCGTTGGCCCGTTTTAGCTTACAACTGATAGCTCTTCATTTTCAGCGGACCAATCAGCACTTTAATATTTGCTCGATCAGGAATCAGTGAACATGTTGTTCGGCTTAGTCATCGGTGATCTATTTTCTTGAAACATGTTTTTTATACCCAACACCGTGAGATATGTATGACCAGATCCTTCGGTGATGACCCTTATACGTGCAATGGTGATCATGGAGAGTTATACGAAAAGAGGGTTAGAGAGAGAGAGAGAGAGAGAGAGTAGTATTTGTGTAAGTTGATCTTGAAAATGGGGATATAAGGTGCGGCAGCTTTCCTGCCACTGCAGGTGGATTGTTCAAAGGCATGGCTAAAAAACGACGAGTCGCGGTGTTCACGAAAATATATATGGTTTTCATTAATACATAACGAATGGTAAAAATGTCCCGTGAACGAAAGCATTACATCGCATAGCATAGTTGTTTTTATAATATAAAGCACATCAATATACTTAATATTATTATAAAGCTAATAAAACACCCAGATGTATCCTAAGCTATACCACAGAATAATCACAAGTCGTAGGGACTTTTCGAACATGTTTTATAACAGATTTGATGTATGAAAGTTTTACGGGCAATGTGATTGATTTTTGAACTACACGCGGCCAAAAAAAAAAAAAAAATGTAACATTACGCGATGAACCGTGCGTACTATTCATTCTCTCGTTAAGAAGAATTCAATTCCGAAACCGCACCTTCTCATAAAAGATATATCTTTAATTTAGAAAGGATTTGACAAATTTTCAATTGCATGGTCTTTACTTGTAAAGCTTCTCAAAGAACGATAATAATCATAAATATAATGAAATTTATATTACATATGCTAAAGTCACGCACTCAAACGGATTGATTCATCAAGAAATTTTGAATCACCTCGGAAAATAATATTTGTTAAATTGCAAGCTACAAACTACGTTATTGACCATGAACGGTCAATATATGATAGAAGTACACTCAAATGTTCTCTTACAACGTATTGTACGAACTAGGACGATTACCTAAAGAGGTTATTATTAAGAATTTCTTTTTTTCGGCATTTTTTTTGTGCGAAAACAGAGAAGAAATATCTTTTATTTCCAAAAATAATGCTTACACTGCATAAAGGAACATATTATTTGTAGTAGTGTTGCTAAGCTGCCGAAGTTTGATCAAAATTATGTCCCGTTGCAAGGAAAAAATATAAAATAAAACAGCGAAACAAGGCAATTCACTACATATTTAAAACTATTTCGCAAATAAATTCAATTCAATGCAAATTGTATATCACATTTTCGGACTTTAAAAAAGAAAGAGCGCACGACTTTCGGACGGATAGATTAATGTAAAATAAAATTAAGCAAACTTTGTATTATAATAGAAGAAAATACCATAAAAGTTTAATCATATGCCTGGTGACATTATCCCGTGTTAAACCAGCAAAAAGAAATTCATCAAAGAGCGTAGTACAAAAGTCCTCGGTAGTAAATTCTTCAGCCATAGGTATTAACAAAGCAATCTGTTTGCAGCAACAAAATATTAATATATACATAAATTTTCGGATATAAAAATAAATTACCAATGAGTGTAGGAATGGGTCCTCATAAGCTCGATCATCTTTACAGGAAGATAAAATAGCCAAAACCCTTAGTACACCAACACGGTCTTTTTGCCGAGCTGTATTCAACGTATAATACATAGCCAATATGCTAGCGACTGAACTTTCTTGTATGTAAGCTTCAACCGCATCAGGCGCCGGTCCTGAATGTTCTATAGTAGTTAAGGCGGACTCTCTTTCATCTGGTGGCAATTTAGAGTGTAAGCTGCGACATTGATCATCGACTATTAGAGACATAAGAGCGGGCAAAAATTTAGTAACCACTTGCGAATCTAATTTGGGCTCTTTGAAATCCTGGGAATCTATCATAACCCAAGCACTCAAACCCAATGCCAACATTCTTAAAAGCAAGATCAATATAGTATTATCTCTTGGTAAGCCTTCATTGTTAATTAAATGCTGCAATATTTTAATAGCAGATGTGGCCAAAAAGTTAATAGCGTATGGGTCGCATAGAGTCATCGAAAGATCGCCTAAAACCTGTTCTTGACCACGCTTAATATTGTCTAGAAAACCTTGCAGTTCGCGTGAGCGCTTAATATCAACATTTTTCTCCCGTATACAAGCATCTAAACACCATGTGAATTTGTGGCAAGGATCAACCGATATAATTTCCTGCACCTCAAGGTCATGTAAAGCCATCAAAAGCTCAGCTCGTAGTGTGCAATAATGAACGTTGCGCGTACGCAAAAATAATGTTCGTAAAAACTGCAAGACCATGTCATATAACTTGACACTATTTCCAATCATGTTGGCCAATTTCTGAACAACTTCACCTTGCCTACGCACTTTAGGCGATGGATGAAAGAATAAATTATTTAAATTGGTATGATCGAAAAGGACATGCTCCTTTTCTCTAATATACTGAGATAAAAGCGGTGATACTTCATCGCCAAATAATGACTGATGATCGCGCCATATTTGCCTTTTTACCTCGGTGTCAGTATCCGCATACAATTCTCTATCTCTGACTAAAATACGTAAGTACTTATCATCTATGTGTGGAGTATTACGCAGTATGGCCATAACTACAGGGCGCAATGCTTTTACTCTTACTACGGGAAAACTTTTAATCAACAATTCTTTTAGCTTCTTATCACGTTCCCGTACATCTTTTTGTCCCAGCTCATTAATGTGAGTTATTAATTTTTCTCGCAGCTCTTCCATTAATGAAGTATGAAAATCCAAGCGCCTTACTCCATGTAAATCCAACAAAGGTAACATAGGCCTGAGCGATGGTAACAGTACACCATTTTCCAACTTTTAAGAATATAAAATAAAATAGATTTTGAAATGAATAGCATTTTGAGGTAAATATATTTGGAATACCTGAAAACTTTCTATAGCCTTCAAAGGATCCGTACAAGAGGTTAAAGCTTCTCGCAAATAAGCTTGCCCAGGTATATGTACTTCTTCTAAACCGGTACCTGTAAATTTGGGAGTTGATTGAGCCATAGTTCCGAATGTATTTTATTTATAAATCTCGTTCTCTTCTTTTAAATATTTTTAATTCCAGCACTTTGTTGGCTTTACACAGGGTTACCTACACAGCGAATGTTTATTGTGCTGCAATGGATAAGTGCAATGCGTAAACGATAATGGGCATTCCAATAATAGTCGTCAGATGGAGACACGGTCCGAAATCATAGGTTCATCAGGTATTTATACCTTCATTTAGCGTATTTATACGCTTTATGTGTTCTCTGATGAACATTTCTGCGCTTTACAAGTTGAATTCATGGCTATATTCCAAATTTATAACATTGAAATATTCATAAAGTAAAATACGACATTGACTTTAAAATTATTTTATAGTGGCTAACACAAATGATATGTCGATCACCATAACTAATGTATTTTCAATCGCACGTCTGTTTTACAACAAGTAATAGGTCAGTTTAGCAAGTTCTTAATAAAACATTTCTCGCACAACAGTTGAACTTCCGCTGCAAACTTGGGTGCACTTATCGTAAACACAAAATTGCGAAGAAAAACTTGTATATTGTTGTGTACTGTATCGGAACAATCAATATTATCAAACTAACACAAAGCTTGAGATATCTTGCCTACGCCTGCTTGGTAGATTTAGGAGAAAAGTGCGTTCCTCGCACCTTTTGTGCATACGTGTAGTAAAAATACTCGAAACTCGAAAATGAAGCCCAGTTAACGCCATACGTAATCGGTGTCATTATTTGAATTGAAGAAAATTAAATATTAGTATTTTATGAAACATTTTTGACAATACTCGATACTTCTCTAAAAATTTAAACATTTCACTAGCGCTGCTTTCGCGTGAAGAAGAAAATTGCGCTTGGCAGTACTTGTAAAAGTAGTGCCCTGTACATTTTGTAGTATTTTTAAGGAGTTAAGCATTTAGAAGATTCCATTTTTGCTCTGATTTTAACATTAAAAATTAACATCTCAAGCTTCTATACTTCATAGTAAAACGAGAAAACGAAACACTCACAAATACGAACAATGAGTAATCTGAAATATACCCATCTCTCAGTTGAGAAGAAACACTGCTTATTACGAAAAACACATAATTGGAAATTAAACAACATGTTTAGTAAATATACTTTGAAAAAATTGGGCCGTTTTTACAAACGTGGGCGTGTAGAAAAAGTATAACGGTATCGAGAGTTTTACAGTATTTTTTTAGGGCGTCATTTCGGAAGATATAGATTTCAATGCATAAAAATATCTAAAAAACGCTCAATTAAATGATTTTTTAAAAATGCATCAGGTGAGGGATAAATATAATGAATTAATATTAAAGTAAAAGTACTTTTTTCCCCAAACCTTTTCAAAACAAAAAGAAAAGAAAATATACCTAAGGTATACGAATTTGTGATAATTTGACAAGAAACTTTTATTCATGTATACGAGCTTCTTTTAAATAAATCCTACTCTAATTTCTTTGAATATTGGCATCACTTATTCAAATATTATTGGCATTGTTTTTGTAATTTTGTTTACTTTTGAGAGGAGAATTTTTCAATACCTCTCTATCTGGCATTATTTGTTCAAGTATTACTAGTATTGTTATTGTAATTTTCTACTTTCTCCGCCAGTCCGAACTCAGCAAATCATTTGAGGGGTAATCACGTATAAAAAATGTTGCTTTCACTTTTGTATTCAGCTGCTCGATAAAATCGGCTGATAACACTTCATAAACAAGTTTATTAAGCGTTAAGAGAGTTACTATATTCTGAAAATGAGACGATTCTGAGGATGACAAATTGCAAAATTTGAATTATTCAACATTTTTGCTTTCATATAAAAAAACGCAGAAAGTCAGTTTACTATTTATTGTTTCCAATTTGTTGTTTTTTTATCATTCTTTATAAGAAAATGTCTAAAATGCTTTAAGCTATTCAGCTTCATTTCCCCTTTTAGTGTAGAAAAGGTGTTTCATTTCAATAACATAAAAACTAGAAAAACTTACGATGACTGCATTGGTTTACTAGTATAAATAATAAAAATAAGAAAATGATATATATATATATATAATATACGCCGGAAATGAAAGGAAAGCCTTATAGAGCGATTAATTGATTTATTTCAGCTATTCTTTCATTACAGGAATCATAAGAGTTATTGATACTTTATTAAAGGGGCATATATTATAAATGAAATTTGATTTACATATTTTAGGATAATCATAATTTCTATAGATCTCAAAGTTTCAGAGTGCACGTATATACTAATACCTTAGTAACGAACACTTTTGACGACCAATATCCATCACATTATATACTCACACGTAAAAGTCTTTGTCTCAGTGTCCCGGTATAGCAATGGCCTCTTTTCTTTGTTTATTACGAAGAATGCCACGTCACTTTTGCTCTTTGGAAAGTTCTAATTCCAGCTTAAATGATGTTGTTGTATCAGTGTATCATTGATTATATACTTATGGCAGTGGAAGCACTTGCAATATGGAAAACGCTTAGTATTCATTTATATTTCTTCTCATATCTTAGCATTAATATGAACCATACTTTCAGCAACCTGCTTATAAAAATCGAAAAGCCGCGCAAGACGCAATTGTTGTGGTAAGGCCGCCAGATATATTTAGTGGAAAAATGTTCAATAATTTAAAAAGAGGGGATCAAGTTTAGATGACTTATTGGAGAACTTTAAACATAAATTTAATTCGTTCGGGTAACGACAAAACGGCAAATACTTATCCATGCGAGTGCGCATAAATGCGTAGTGCATTGAATTGATAAAAAATCTTCGTTTCGACCTATAGGTCCTTAATTGATAAAAAAAGAAAGGGGAATAAATGAAAACTTCAATTTTTTTTGGTTTCTTTTTCTTCTCAGTTTTATTTATTTATATAGTTTCATCAATTCAAGGCCTAAATTCAAAAAAAAAAACTATTTTCTCGCTTTTTTTTTGTTTACATATTGATTGATTATTCAATTAGTAAATTCAAACATTTTTGCTTGTTTGCCTTGTTCTTCTTTTTTCTAGATATTAAGAGTTAGATTACCTTGCGTGGGCTAACTGCGCATACGAATACAAAAATCAAGTTTAATAAGTTATTGAGATAAATACTCGTTTTCTTTTCTGCTTTTTTTTTTTTTACTTCAACATTTACGAGAGAAAGAATGATCGTTTTGTGTAGGATGCTGCGGGGGCTCATTTACCATAAACAAATATTCATTGCTTTTTTGCAATGATTTTGTGTCTTTTTTGTTTTTCTTTTTTTTTTTTGTTTTTTGGCAATTTTCAAGGATATCTTATGCTTTATAATTTTATAATGTAATAATTATAAGTTTTAGTAATAAAAAGAAATATATATAAAAAAAAAAAAAAACAAAAAATAATTAGTTGAAGATAAATTGCATTTGATTTTGTTACGTTTTTATTATTTCTAATAGAAAAAAAAAAAAATAATATATATATATAAAATTTAAACAAATATTGGAAGTTATTGAAGAAGAGAAGCTATTCTTGTTTTAATTAAAGGGGTTGGTTCTCTTTGCTTTTTATTTTTTGTTTCAATTTAAAAAATCAATAGTAGTTTGATTTTCGAAGGTAGGAGATGTTATAAAAAAATATTTCCTCTTTTTATTGTATTTACTTTCTTTTTTTTTTCTCTTTTAAATAAATTTGTGTGAATTTATAGGTTTTTTTTTTCGTTTGGATTCGTTCCATTTTTTTTTGTTGTTTCTTTTTTTTTTTTTTTGAATTCCTCTTTTCCATACTAAATTTTCTTCTTACATTCGTTAAATTTATTTTGCATTGCGTTGACAATATTTCCTTTCACGAAAACTTTTGCGCGATTTGCTCTCTTGCTCGTCTTTTTCTATATATTTGAATAAATTAAAGAATCTTGGAGTTTTCCTTAATTGTTTATTTTGTTATTGAATAAAATTTCTCTTTTTTTCTGTTATTTTTTTATTTCTTTAGCTTTAATAACATTTCATGTAAATTTAGTCTTTTTTTTTGCTTTCAATTCTCTTAAAAAGTAAATATCACACAAATTTTCGTTTTTTTTTTTTTTATTTATTTATATTTTAACTTTTTGTATTAAAATTTGTTTATTTTTATACTTTATAAAGTCAAATGCAATTTTTTTCTTTTTTGTAGCACTGAGTAAAATGAAACGCTTAATAAAAATATAAAAAACATTAATAAATCAATAAAAAAAAAAAAAATTTTAAATTTTAAGGGCTGAATTTATTAGAATATAATTTTTTTTTTTTTGTACAATGAGTAATTTTTTCTTTTTAATAAAATTTAGTTTTTACTTTTTTTTTTTTTTTTTCTTTTATAAAAACAATTCTGTTAATGGATAACAATACATTTTATTTTATTTCGTATTAGGTTTTTTAATTCCTTTTTATTTATTTAAATATTTCTTGTTTTTAAGAAAAGTTTTCCAAATGAATTTTGATTTTATTTAATGAACACAAAATGAAAAAATATTTCAAGTTAATTATCAAACTACCGCATGACGCACTTAATTACATATTGTGGAAAAAAAATACATATAGAAGGCACACAACGAGAATATGATTAAAAAAATATAATAGATAGATACACTTAACTATCATATAAAAGTCTCCATTTATGACATGAAAGAAAATATATATATATATATATATATATTGAAGATTTTTGAGAATGCGTAATTACTAACTGTTAAGTCAATATTTATATCCTCCATAGAAGAAGGTAGCTTGGTTCTCAACTAAATTTTATACTTCTTTCGCGTATATACAAATCTAAAAATATTTGTAAATGTGTTAACATCAATAACTGTTATTTTAAGTAAACATTTATCGCATGAAAAAGACGACCAAGCTTTCGCTGAATAAATTAGAATATTATCGCTTTATTACCGCTATAGCACGCGATAATACAATCTCATGATACTTCCTAACCGCATGGCAATTTTGTTCTACTTAATCCGAATGAATATCAATCGTTTCATTGTTTATGTAATAGTTAAATAGGATAGAAACTCGCTCGAATTTCATGTGAGTTTTTAGTTTGAGACTAATCTTCTTTCTAGATCTGCCCCTTGACCGCTTCGAATGTCATTGCTGTTACGGACAATCGTTCAGAATTCCTTCTCTACATTCCGCACTTTCATCTGGCGACTCGTATTGTAGCATTATACTATTCATTCTTTATCACTGAATTGTGAAATTATTGGTGAGCATTGACGGAAAGGTGAGCCGGGCTCTCTTCATAAATATTATTGGAAACATTTTTATTCAAAATATATTATTAGATAATCACTGAAACCGATTATTTTCAGAATCTTTCACCGCACCCCACAAGCAATACAAAATTAGAAATGGTAGATCTTCAAGAAATTGGATGGTTTCTCCCTCGTATCTTTTAATTATTGCAAAATCATATTTTTCTATGCCAAAAGTAAATATAAAATTCAATAATAATAGAAAATCCTTGAAGTGAAATTAGAAACAAATTAAATAAATTATAAAAAAAAATTGAAACGGATGAAGATTTTAATCAATTTTTTCTCTTTCTTCACATTACTACTAGTTAACTACTTTTTTAAAGAACAGTGTAAAGAAGCAATGAATAGTAAGAATGTTGAGGGATTTCGCGAATCGGCAAACCAAGAAGACCCAAATTACTGATACAGTCTCTTAGTATTTGCAATCACTATGCATAATAAATAGTCAGGGGTTGATAGCGTTTTTTCGTGATGCATTGCGACAACAAATAATGTAAGATGTGTTATGTTCGTGGTTAGATAGCAATTTATTGAAGAAGCGGTTACGATGTGAAAAATCTAAAGCAAATATATCGTTAATAATTTATATAATTAACGAATCGAGGTATAACGGACGTATTTATTTACAATAAAGCGCCGGCGATTAGAATTGATTTTTGGTTTGAAATATGAATTTATTATTTATGTTGATCTCAAAACTTTAACCTAAAATATTAATCCTAGGCATTGTGAAAATGAAATCTTTATAAAGAAAAAGGAAACTTTTAGTCTAAAAACATATATATATATATATTTTTTTTTTTTAATAATTTTTTTTTCTTTTTCCCTTGTAAAGTAAGAAATATAACAAACAAAACAAAAATTTTTCATTTTCAAATAGAAGATATTAAAATTAAATAATGTACACATACTGTGCGCAATTATGCGCAGCTAGATTTGTATTCAAATGTCATTTTCTCTCAGACTATGCCGCCTTCTACATGTGCTCTATGAATTACTTACGCGAAAAAAAACAAAAAAAAATATTCAAGAGTAAGAGAACTTATTAAAACTAAATTTTCTGGACTTTCCTTTTTTGTTTTGACTGAATTGAGAAAAAAAAAAAATGTATTTTCATATTATATCTCCAGAACAACAACATTTCTTCACTTGTGTAGGGGAACACGTGTATTTACAGAATCCTGTCTACTTATTGTTTTTTTCAATTTAAAAGAAATGAACAAATAAATAATGTAATTTTTTGGTTATGTATTAAAAATGTTGCTTTCACCATTTTTATTAAAGCAAGTGTTGTTTTCTTCTTTTTTTTTTTTTAATAAATACTTGAAAGTATTTTCTTGTTATATCCTCTTGCTTGCTTTTTTTTATATCTATTTATGTAGATTTAAAGAAAATTGAACTGAAAAAAAAATAAAAAAAACCTTAACACAAAAAATGTAGTATTTGGAGAGAGAATGTGCCTCAATTCATCCATAAAAAAAAAATTTTTTTTTAATAAAAAATTTAAATAAGTGGAAAATGTTTATATATAATTTTTAAGTCTATATCACATTACATGTATTTTTCCGTATTTATTGTTTTTTTTTCTTTAGTTGTATAATAAATGCAAAAATATTGTTTTCTTAGTTTGCTTTCGCATTTTTTTTAACTTTTTCTCTTTTTTTTTTTTTTAAAGTTAAAGTTAATACTCACAGCATACGTTTTAAAAAAATTTAAAAAGAAAAAAAATTAAATTATTTTAATATAAAAACAAAAAACGAGATCCTTGTTTATTTATTGGGTACCGCGTAAGTTGATGAATTAGTAAAAAAAAAAAAAAAAAAAAAACAAAACAAAAAAAATCGTTATTCAACAAAAATATGATTTATTAATTATAATTACTTTCAAGTTTAAATAAAATTTTAATAACTTTTTCATTTTTTGTTTCTCCAAGTGTTTCGTTTTCTTTCTAATCACGTTCGATGTTAGTATAATAATTTTGCATATGCTTGGAAATGTTTAAAAATTTCTTAAACTTGGCTCGAAAATTTTTAAGTTCTCTTTTGCTCTCTTCTTTTTTGTATTTATGCTTTAAAAAAAAAAAAGAAAAAAAAAACCTTACATTGCATTTGTTAATACATCATCACATTTCTTTATGTATTTGTATATACATGTATATGTGTATATATATGAATTTCTCATTTTATATATAAATATTAAATTGGAATTTATGTTAGTTTTTTTACTTTGTAAATAATAATGAAACAAAAAATATTCGTAGTAATTCTTGTTTGTAATATAAAAATATTAAAAAAATGTTGATAATTATGAACATTTCAATAAATATTTGTCTTCCTTTCATTAAAGTCTGCATTCTAGGGGTTGTTGTTTTCCTGCTTTAGTTAATTAAAATTCTTTGTTACAAAAAGTGAAAACAAATTTCATTTGTACAAAAAAGTGTTTGACTTTTTCTTTTTTTTTTTTTTTTTAAATTTAATTGATTTTGTGAAAATTAATAACAACTGCGAAAGGACTAGCATGGTGGTGTCAAGTTTGCAAATTGAAAAAAAAGAAGTTATTTTTATTTGTTGAAAATTTTCAAAAATTTACTTTCTCAAGTTAACAAAAAAAAAAAAAGATAATGCATTTTATTAAAATTTGAAATATTAGGGTCTTAGTCACTACCTTGTCGGCAATACAATTTTCCAGAATATACGTCTTTTTTTTTCTTAACCTGGCTCTATCTGTACCGAGGTAAGCTCATTCTGCTAATTTGCGTTAAACACAAAAAAGTGTTTGCATATATATGTGGGGCATATACGACAGCTGCGAGAAAAAACATGTAAAATGTATCGTGAGATAAATAATCGGATTCCAGTCAATAGTTTGTTGTTATATGGTTGTTTTTAAACAACTTTTGAACCGAATATCTTCCACTTTTTGTGTTATTCATACATTTCGCTTGCAAATTATTTTTTATTTTCTGCGCGATCAATTAGAATAATACTATAATGCATGCTAAAAAGGACGCGCAAAACTTAGTTAGAAGGTAAGTGCTTTTACATATCCTTTACACTGGTAAATTAGTTGTTGGGGCCTTAAACATAGACCTTGAGACCGAGAGACACCTTGATTTATTATAAGAACCTAATATAAAAAAAATCTTTCTCTTGCTATATGATGTACAATTTGAAGAGCAGCTGACGGTACTACACATACATTGAGATGGAAACTTTTATCGTTATTTTCAAGCTTGAAAAAATAACGTTTCGAAAATTGCGGTAATATAAAGTTAATATTTTGCGGTTAAAATGCAATGCAAATATTAATATTAATAACAATATACTTTAACCGAAAAATGTACTTTTAATCAATTTCTTGCCGTCAATTAAGCTTCTGCTTAACTAGAGGTATTATCCTAATAGTACATCAGTCGTTAATGTTAGATAGTAATAATTAATTACCTTGCCCTTGATTAAGTTTACATTAATAATTAGGGCAAAAAAAAAAAAAGAAAAAAGCTAATGGAGCAGGAAACTGTTTAAATTTAAAAGCTTACGGTTTTCTTCTTGTGCTACTCCTTCGATCTTGACCTTAATTTTAATACATACACAAAAAAAACGAAAAAAAAAGAAAAAAAAAATTTGAAAAAAGGAAAAAAACTAACCCTTCCAAAAACATAAACAAAAATTCTTATACCATTTGTATATGGATGAATGTGGCGCATTTTTATATTTAATTGTTGTTCTTGTTGTTGTTTGTTTGTTTGTTTTCTTTTAAGTGTTCATTCGTAAATTCGTTATCTGTTGTTTGTATTATATTTCATTTTCTTCTCTTTTCATTCCATTTCATGTATGCATTCTATACATTCTATACGTATTAAGATTTTTATTTTGAGTTTTTCTTGTTTTTCTTGTTTTTTTTTCTTTTTTTCTTTTTTTTGAATAAAAACACAAAACATGGCATTGGCGGCGACTTTGGCAACTTAACACATTATTTTAAAAATTATTTGTATTTTTTTTATTTTGCTTTTTCTACAGAATTTTTTTTTAATCGAATGCATATTTTTTTTTTTATTTTGCATTTTTTTTTTTCCTTCAAATTTCTACTGTTTGAGAAGAGTCATTAAACAGAATTATGAAAAAGAAAAAAAAGAAAAATTGAAATATTTATTACAATAAAACAATCCGTACGTATGTTTTATTTTACAAACAAAAATGTATTGCGTTTTCCTTTTTCTGCCGTTTATTTATTCTTTTTTCATTTTTATGTTTTCTTCTTGTTTTGCTATTTTGTTACTCATTGTAAAAAAATAAAAAATTTTATCGTTTTCCTTTTAATTCATTTTTAAAAATATCGATACAAATCTTAATTTCGCTTTTCTTGCGAATTGATTTGTTTTGCGTTTTCTTACAAAAAATAAAAAGTAACCATATAAGATTTTCTGTGGAAAAAAAAAAAAAAAATGAAATAAAAATTCAAAAAACTTAAGCAACAAATTTAATGATATAATTAATTCATAGTATACAAAATATGATTTCAAATCTTTTTAAATAAAGAAATTTACCGTTGATTTGTAGTAAGTAAGTAAAATAGGGAGAAAAAAAATATTAAAAAGCAAATGTTTTAAAGTGTTTACAAATAGTTTTAGATATGAATTAAATATTATTATTACTATTGTTATAATTATTAGCATTAGAGAATTTTGCTTAAAAACGGGTATTCATTCGGAGCGTATGGGGAGGATGGAATTTTCAATGAATTTTCCCTCTCAATGTCTCCGAAAGAAACTTAGCTTGCCTAACCGAGAGTTGGTTTATAAAACAAACTTCAAAAACAATTTATGTAATTTATTCATAGTTTTATTTTGTGAGAAGAATGGGAGATGAGTGCGGCGGTGGCGGTGGTGGTGGTGACGGTGGCGATGGTGGTGGTGTTGTGAGATAAGAGGATTGAAGAAGGTGTAGAAAGAAAGACAGAGTTAATTGGCAATGTTGTTGAGTTTATATTCTGTCTTTTTATTCTTTTTTTGTTTTTTATTTCGTTCTATTTTTTTTTTTTTTAAATCATCATATTACATGAGAAATACTTGATGCCTTGCATCCCTGGGGGTTAGAAAATCCTGCAGAGCTTTCAAAAGACTTTTACTTTGTTTTTCGTATTTTCAATTTCATTTACAATTTTTATACGGTTGTTTTTATAAATGGTATTGTTGTTCTTTTTAGAGAAAAAGAAATCACTTTTTTCAAGTTTTTTGTTTATTTGAATATAGTATATTATGGTCGTGATTAATATAATTTGTTTTGTTTTCCTTGTTTTTAATTGTTTAATCAATTGTTAATAATTTTGTAATATTTAAATGTCTTAAGTGAAAAAAGGTGTTGAAAGATTAATAAAAGATGATTTGTTTTTGTTACTATTAAATATATATATATGTATATGTATATATACATATATATATACATATATATATATACATATACATATAGATGTATATAAACATATATAAATATATATATGTATGTATATACATATATACACATATATGCATGTACATGTATATATATATGTATATATATGTATATATGTATATATATATATATATATATATATATATGAATAGGTAATATTGTTCTTTGTATAAACCACTTACTGTTGAATCAATTCAGCGCCTGGTGTTGTAGCATTTGTGGCAGGTACCACTCCAGGAGCAGCAGCAAATTGATGGGGATGAGCATAATAAGCTGTAGGTGGACCGTATTGTCCAGTAGCATAAGGATTGCCGGCAGCTGCTGCCAACATACCGCTGGCATCGTACATATAGGTGGCTGCTGCACTTGGCGCTGGTGGCGACTGAGCAGGTGCTGCATAGAGGGCAGCAGGGGGTGTAGACACGTTGCTTGGATATTCGGTTGTGCCACCCACCTGGCCACCAGCCGCAGCTACTGCGGCCGCTATATTGGCGGCTACATTCATTTGTTGCTGTTGCTGTTGAGCGGCGACTACGGCCGCCGCAGCTGCCATACCATTTATGTCATTATTAACAACATTTTGATCCATTCCATCCGATTGCTGTCCACTTTGTGGCTTGTTGCCGTAATGATTTTGTTGTTGCTGTTGCGTGGGTTGAAATTCACGCTTTTGATACTGCTGATAGCGTGGCGTATTTCCATTAGGAGGCATATATTGACCACGTGGACGATATTGTTGAGGTGCAGTCATATAACCTCCCTGTTGATTATAAGGTTGCATATGTGGATGGGGCACGAAGCTACCCATCATCGGACGCAGTCCAGTATTAGCATTAGTAAAAGTGTTTCTTGGACGATACTGACGATTACCAACATTAACATCTTGCCCACCGTTACTACGATTATTATTCCAATTGCCGACACCAGCCTTTGGTCCAGTGCCATTGTTTTGTGGCTGCTGTCCCTGATACATATTAGTGCCGTTATATTGTTGCTGATAAGTCGACTTGGTTGTGTAAGCATTACCACCAATCGGGTTTGCTTGATAATTCAAAGGATTATTGCGTTGCTGTTGTTGTTGCGTTCCTACATTGTTTCCTCCAGCGCAACCAGTATTAGTCATTTGCTGTTGCCAACGTTTATTGTTATTACGATTATTACCGTTGCCACTGTTCATTGAACCAGCCATAAGCATGAGAGCGGGACATGGTTGCTGCCCGGCCTCTTCTAAAACAGACACTAATTCCCTTGCTTGTTTAGAATTTTCATTAGTAAAAAATGTATAGGCTGTGCCTAATTGTTGACAACGTCCAGTACGACCAATACGGTGAACGTAATTCTCCGATGAATTGGGATAATCATAATTGATGACATATTGCAAATCTTCAACATCCAAACCGCGTGAAGCCACATCGGTGGCTATCAATATATTAGACTTACCGTTACGAAAATCTTTCAACACTGAATCACGTTCAGTTTGAGATTTATCACCATGTATAGAAGTAGCGGTATAGCCTTCATTGCGTATAATTTGCAAGATCTCCTCGACCTTCAAATAACAAATGAGGAAAAGTATATAAAATTCACAAGAAAAGAGAAATAAGTAAATTTTAATTACCTTGATTTTAGTCTCCACAAATATAATAATTTTGTTAGCATTGTTAGCAGCATTATTAGTAGTGGGAAGAATTTCCTTTAGCAACTTTACAATTAGTTGCGGTTTTTCATTCTCCTGACAAACTTTCACAATCTGCCGTATGTTATGATTTGCGGACAAATTCATTGAACCGATATTAATTTGAATGTAGTCATTCAGAAAATCTCCGGCAAGAGTTTGTACTTCTTTGGGCCAAGTTGCAGACCACATGACGACTTGACGATCGGGACGTATTTGTTCAATAATTTTACGAATTTGAGGTTCAAAACCCATATCCAACATCCGATCTGCTTCATCTAAAACCAAATAAGTGCAACGTTGCAAATTTGTGGTACGATTTTCAAGGAAATCAATCAAACGTCCGGGAGTAGCAATTATTACTTCAACACCACGCTCCAAATCACGAGCTTGAGGAATTTTCGAAGAGCCTCCGAAAATGCAAGTATGACGAATTTCCGGTTGACTTAAGTGGCCAAAATCGCGCACTACGGTCTGAATTTGTTGAGCCAATTCACGTGTTGGAGCTAATACCAGGGCAATAGGGCCATCGCCGCGGGCCAATGGTGGTTGGTTAGCAATGTGTACCATAGCTGGTAACATATACGCCAAAGTCTTGCCAGATCCGGTTTGAGCGATGCCCACCAAATCCCGCCCAGATAAAGCAATAGGCCAACCTTGAGCCTGTATGGCGGTAGGTTGAGTAAATCCTTGGCGCTTCATTTCCTCAATAGTATGCTCAGGCAGCGAGCATTCTTCAAAAGAAGCTATGGGATGTGGTATTTCATTGCCTGACACGGTAATTTGCAATTCGTTGCGAAGTTCTGCAACAGCCTGCTCGCTTATGTTTAAAGTGTTTGGATGGGGCACATAAAAATTTTTCTTAAACGGTGGCAATTCTTCCCATTCAGGCTTGGCTAGGGTGCGTCCGGGATTTTTTGCTTTCTCACGTTGCAAGGATGCACGCTCCTCTTTGGTGAGAGAACCTAAGCTAATTTGCGGCTTATTAAAGAGATTACTAGTGGTCTGGTAATTACCACCATTAACACCACCAACAATTCCATTTATGGGCTTTTGATGACGCGGTATAAAGTTGGGATTTTTACCGCGCGGTTGAAATCCTCCGGAAGCGTTACCGTAATATTGAGGAGTTCCGCTAACCATCATAGGATTAAAATTATTACCGCGATAACCACCGTAATTGCCATTCTGTGAAGTGCTTCCTCCGTAAGCGGCGTTACCATTAGTGGCACCAGCATAATTAGACGTGCGCTGATAATGAGGTCGTTCTTGACGGGGGCCTCCGTTAGCATTCAAACCACTATAATTAGGATTAGCACCAGCAGTAGCTGGCATACTTGCCGGGTAGCCATTAGCGTACATAATCAATTACTAGTCAATTAGCGATTAAAAATGTATATAATTCAAAGATATATATATATATGCAAGTTTACTCCGTAGTTATTCTGCAAATTTTTATGGAAATAAGAGAAAAAAAGCATGTCAAAAGGTATGCTAGATACTATTATTATATTGTCTGCGGTATGGCAACACCTTCCATATACGCAATCGTCAAAAATCGATATTTTCACGACTGGTACATAGAAACCCGAACGAAACACATTTTCACAATTCAAAAAAATGGATGAAAATTTTTTACGACTATGGGAAAAAATCAATAATAACACTTACCGAACTTTCTAATAAATCTTTGCTTCTTTTTTGTTTTTTATTAATCGAAAGATCTTTCGAAGCTTTTTTAACTGCAGTTTATTTTGTTTTTTTTTTTTTTTTTTTTTTTTTCTTGACTTATTGCCAAAACTTTATTGAACAAATTACCGAAAAAAAAAACTAGTAACTAACGATCTTTTTTATGCAAAAATTGCTATGTATTTTTAAATGCTTTTATACGTAGTGCAGAATAATGAGTTGTAACTTTTTTCACTTACGTTTAGTTTCTNACACATTTTCACAATTCAAAAAAATGGATGAAAATTTTTTACGACTATGGGAAAAAATCAATAATAACACTTACCGAACTTTCTAATAAATCTTTACTTCCTTTTTTTTTTTTATCGAAAGATATTTCGTTGCTTTTTTTACTTCAGTTTTTTTTTTTTTTTTTTTTTTTTTTTTTTTTTTTATTAGGATTACAATAGTTTTCGTATTATAAACCACTTCTAGCCAAAGCCGCCGCCTCGCTTTCTTTTTTATGCAAAAATTGCTATGTATTTTTAAATGCTTTTATACGTAGTGCAGAATAATGAGTTGTAACTTTTTTCACTTACGTTTAGTTTCTTTTTTTCTTGCAGTTTAAGAAAAAAGTAATTGAATTTTACGTTTTTCGTTTATCTATCAAGTGATGACGGATGCTACAATTATTTCTATTTAATTTTTAAATAAATTAATCTTTTAATACTAATTTATTTAATTTTTTTTTCTAACAATAAAAAATAATTTGCAGCAAAAAGCGAGGAACGACGTTGGCTTAACGAAAAGCCAAACCAAACTGAAATAAAATGGCCGTCTTTTTTATCGAAAATTAGGAAAGCATTACCCAGTGTTGGATAGCGTTTGTAGCAAAAAGTAAGCGCCATAGAATTACCAACTTTATATTTTTATCGTTCGACAAAAAGTAGTCAACTGTATCAATGTATAATGTGCATATACATTTTGATTTCCTTTTTGGTGTAAGAAAGGACTCTCTCTTTGGATAAATACCAAGCATAGATGGAATACATTGGAAATCAGGTAAATGACTGAATTAATTATAATACGGCACCAAAGAACACAAAACTGTTAATTTTTGCGGTGTGGTTGTTCATTTAAATATGCTGAAGGCTCCAAATATCTTTGTAGTCTTTCTTAATTAATTAAAAGAGGATTATAAATTAAATAGTTATCTATGAACCAATTCACCCACTCTTACTTTTGGCTGGTCATTCTTAATATTTCTTGCAATCGTTCTTAACAAAAAAGAAACCAATCAATTAATAATATTAACCAATATTATTGTTCTTAATATTTTTAGACCGAACATACCGAATATTTCTTGTGTGGTCATTCTTAAATGAAAAACAACGAGCCCAATTAATTTGCTCGCTCCTTTGATCGAGCTATTCAATTTTGGTTGTTAACATTAAGGCAAACATATATCGTCATGCTGCGAATGAATTATTCTCCCGTCTCCCGTAAGCAACTGTAGACCTTATAACAAATTGATTTAGACGAGCTTTTAGAAAGCTGAATAAATTCTTTCCGCTTTTCGGCAAATGACGTTTCCAGAACTGGATGCGGGTAGTTTAAGATGATGGATGCATTTATATAAAGGTGCTATAAGTAAGTTTAGAATTCATTGTTTGGCATTCCATTAAAGCATAAGAAGTTTATTTTTTAGTATTAACTGCATCAAATTTTGTACGGAAAAGAATATATGTTTGTATATTACTGCTTGACCTTCTCAAAAAAAAAAGAAAAAAAAATAAACAAAAAAACTGCACATACAGCAAATCGAATTTCTATTGACACTTACGGCATTTTTATTCTGTCTATGTATATGTACGCAGAGACTTGTCTAAACGATGTAAATAGAGAACGGTCTTGCGTAACAAATATATGTAAATGACAAGAATTGGAGGCATCAGTTCATGGAGCATAAAGTTAAATGTTAATTGATTTCGCATAATCGTTAAAAATTGATCATACGACAGTTTTAACGCATTTGAACGCATTAGGGATAATTTAAAAACGATATTTTTGTGTACAGTCGCTGTTGAAACCGAGACGCTGCGAATGGCATGTTTTCATGAGTAAACAGCTGTCTTAATAACATAAAAGCAAAAGATTTTTGCATCTTATCGTTACTGGCGACGAAAAATTGATATACAATATACTTATGTATATATAGAATATATAATAAATAACAAAAGAAAAAAAAAACAAATTTCGAGATTCATATACGTGTTTTAAATGTGTTCGAGATCGTTTTTCAATTTTGTCTATTGATAAAGGCGGCGAATAAGGAATAGTGTGCAAGTTTTGTATTTCTCATTGCAGTTTTCAGATCAACGTCACTGACAATCTTGGAAAAAGATCCTCATAATGAATATGTTGTCGAGAAGTATTAATGGAGGCCGGTTATATTTCTTTTCCCTTTTCGGTCATGGAAAGTATACGGTGTTCATCAAGACATCGACCAAATCAAAATAAGAGTAATTGGGAGAAAAACAGTAATTTTTAACTGCAAATTTATAAAGTCGCAGAGCGTTACGTTACTTTCAATAGGCTGTAAACACATAATGAAAAAATTGAGTTTTGCTCTCGTGTGCGAGTGGCTGAAGGCACGGCCAAACGCTTGGATATAGCTGAATATTCCCCACATGAATGGATCAATAACTTCGACTTTCCTAATAATAATTATACAGCCACACTACTGTTACATGAGACTTTAAATTCGTGTTTAGACATAGTTTAAGTTAATCCCAATCTCGTACTATACTTTATACTATTATTATAAGTATATAAGTATATATATTATTATTATTGTGTCATATGTAAAATGTAAATTTTCTTGCCGTAACCTAGAAGTGAATGAAAATGGTTTATTTAGTACGCTGTACATTTAGAAGATTATTATACAGCATATCGTATTCAAAACATCATTATCATACATTATATGACAAAAATTGATACGCTTATCCTCTTCTAGAAATTTAGATAAATCCTCGTAGCTCCTTAATGTAATGGTTTATTCAAACTGATTTTTATCGCATTGTTATGACAATTTAGATCTTGCTTATAATGCTGGAGAAGTATTTTTTCCCTTCTAGGTAAATCATAATTTTGATATTATGAGGTGTCATTTTCGTTTTCGGATATCAAAGTTCCCAAGTGGTAAACACAATTGCTACCACATTGTCTTGCAGGCAAACGTAAACAAAACCATATGGTTTTAGAGAGAAAAATAAAGAAGTCAATGAAAAAAGAAATAACAAATTTATAGAAAAATAACAATTTTATTATTTTCGATAACCTGCTCAAATATTATGAGATCATCGAGAGCCACTTTGGGTATTAATTGATCCATATTGTGAAAATTACCATTTGTGACTCTCTAATAGAACTATTTCAACTTTAAAATAAATGGTGTTTATTGCTTGCTTTTCGTTCTTTACAAAATAATGCATGATATATGTAATACAAAAAAAAAAATCCATCAGTGGAAGATGGACATAAATAGGAAAAATAACTTTAAAATTTAAAAGAAACACTCATTATTTCTTCTTATACTTTCTTTTCCTTTCTTCGAGCGGTTTTTGGGTTTGTGCACAGTTCCCCCAAGCATTCGACAATGTTGGTAATTTTCCATTTTCACATCCCGTCCGCGGTTTTCTGTGTTCTTTGGCTGCAACATGGAAGTAATTATTTCGAAACGCTGAAACGAACCGTTCATGCGCACAGATCATACGATATCACATGTTTATCATAAGCTTTCCAAAAACAGTCGGCACAATTTACCAGTAGCGTTCTTGAAATAAAAACAAAAATTTTAAATTTTTTATTTGATAGAAATTTCAACATATTGACCACATGAAAACAATACTTTGGCAACGCATTTTCAAATTGTTACTTTTTGATTGCTAGTATTATTATTCGTGTAAGCGCTTTGAATTCGAAAATTCACTTCAAAGAGATTTGTGCAATGTCGTTCAATCGTAAGCGAAAGTTATTTACATTAGTCTTCTGGACCGCTTTAGAACATATTTTTGGCAATTTTTGATTCAACATGTTCTCAGGTAAATAAATTGTGTGTGTAATGGATTCAGCGTGATTTTACTACGAAATTTTTAAAACTGCTGCGATCAATAGTTGTTCCAAGTCTTAAATTGATGTCTACAAATTGGATATGAGTTAAAAATTTGTCCTTGTTATGGGACTTTATTTGCAATTTGGAATTTTATTTGCAGCCGACACTTTACAACAAATTTAAAGATTTTACTTCGATTTTTGTGTTCGGCACCCAGCAATGGACGATGGCTAAGGAAACGGATATAGTTAATCAAAACTTACCTCGATAAAGTGTGTGTGTATTTTTAATGATGTTGCTTCTATTCATGTCCGAAAATTTTAAAAGTTTACTGAGAAGAAGATATTGCGTTTCAAATTTGTTCAACTATGGTTGTAGGTAGAAATACGTACACAGGCCGGAATATGGTCAAGCCGATTCAAGAATGTACTTACTTACTTTACGAATTTTCGGATGTATCGAAAATGCAATGATATAAACGAAAAGCAAATGTACCACATCTTTACCGTATGACAAATCACAGATGCAAATTATATTATTATGCTCATTATCGATAACAAAAGTTGTCAACATTACATTGTTAACCATCTCTGTAAAAATTTATGTCATCTAAAAGAAAAATTCTCTCCACACGGAAAAAAGAAACTAAAAACATATTCAATAAATACAAATATTATAGTGTCTATTTTTTTTTTTAACAAATAATATAGTCATTAAGAAAGAATATCAATCACCCACCAAAGTTAATAAATTGAAATAAAGGCATTTTGTGAAAGGAAGTTCAGGCGAACATATATAGTGTTAACTACTTGAAAAATGGTCAAACTATTCGCTTTGAGTATTTTTTACAAAAGTCCAACAGAGGCACGGTTATTAAAGTCGGCTTATGACTTACAATCTTTTTCATTTTTTCAAAGGAGCACTGTAGAAGAATTTATGACGTGAGTTTTTGCTGATTAGATTTTATAAGAAAATTATGATTTCAAAAATTATTTTTTCTTCAAAAGATTTGCTTCGAAAACCATAGTGGAACGTACTCAATTGGCCATGCGCCAATCGGTAAAGCAAGAAGCTTATATGTGTCATGTTTATGTGAGGTCGGATAATTTGGCTGGTGTCATAATAGCAGATCACGAATATCCGCAACGTGTAGCACATACATTAATTACTAAAATTTTAGATGAATTTACAGCTAAAACTTCTTCAGACGTTTGGGAAACTGCTACGGAAAATACCATTGATTTCCCAGTATTACCAGCTTACTTAGCACGTTATCAGGATCCTAAAGAAGCAGATGCTTTAACAAAAATGCAAAATGATTTGGATGAAACAAAAATAATATTAAAGAATACAATTGAAGCAGTTCTAGAGAGAGGTGAAAAACTTGATGATATGGTTATAAAGTCCGAAAATCTATCAATACAAAGTAAAGCTTTTTATAAAACAGCAAAGAAGACCAATTCATGTTGTAGTTTTAGTTAAATATCCAGCAGCATATATAAAAAGAAAATCACAAATGGTGAAAAACCGATTTGTACGCTTCGGGTGTTTTTGTTTTCTTTTTTTTTTTTTTTTTTTTTTTTTTTGTTAAGACAAATAAATACTATAATTTTAAGTTTATAAACCATATAGAATTGGTATAGAAATAATCAATCAATTTTATCCTGTAGGTAATCATTTTTCTCCTTCAACTTTCAAATGAATTCATTCCAGTTTCTCTTCATTTCCAAAAGAATTTTTGTACATCGAAAATTATTGTACATAATGTAAGCATGAATTAATAACCATACTTCATACATTTGTTTAGAGAAATATTTATGTATTTACTACTGCCTACGTATACATAAATATAAATTTATGAGATTCTTTGGCAAAAACAATAAAATATATATGGATACTTTATTAACTGTGTCTAATGAACTATAAACTGAAAGAATGTATTTATTGAATATTTTTAATTGTTTTTATTTATATACATGCCAATAAACATGGAGAAATGGAACGTTTATAAGATATCTTACGAACGATTTTAAATATGTACTCAAAACATAAAATAAAGTTCAATTTAACAAAACAGTTAGTCTTTGCTTTATAAGATAGGATAAGCCTGCATCCATGCAACAATAATTTTTACTTCTTATATTAACCGTATATAATAAATCCGCTGAACGACTGCAATACAAATATTCTTGAATATTGAAAACAACTGATTCAATTTAGTCGCTTAGTTTCTACGGCTTTCTTTTCGAACAGTGATTACGTATTTGAAAGTTAGCATGATTTATTTTCAAATTTTTTAATGTCTATCGTTAGGCAAAGGAACTTCAGAAATCAGAAAAATTGGATTACTGTATCAAAACTTTTGCTCACTTAAAATTGACTTTGTAAATGTTTCCTTTTTACTGAGAGGGGGTGAAGGCATGTTATGTGAAATCTTTGCAACGCATTAAAATGTCTATTGGGATCCCATGTACAAGAGTCAGGCAGAGGTCAGGTTAATAGGATCGCGAAAGGATACCATTATATATAAATGCAAGTGACTACAATTTTGAGGTACCTTTTCATCGTACTTTAACATATGTTTTTCTGTACGTATAAAATAGAATTTAATTTGTGGTGGATTGGCTGAAAAGTTAATGGGAAATTTAATTATTCCTACTTTTCTTTCTACAAAACCAAAGAACCAGGTTCTGCGCACAGTATACCATGCAGCCTGAAAGAGAAGTGTTGTCAGGACCTCTTCATCCAATATTGCCATTACCACAAAAGGACCTTGAAGCACAGTGAAGGACATTACTTCATAATTATAGATGCAATTTTTCCGCAACGGGCAAACATCAATGCAAAATCTCAAGGTTGACGTGGAAATTTGCTTAAATCCTATTAAATGTATATGTATGCAAATATATTATGTTAAATAGAGATAAACTATTCCTACAATATAATTTTATTAATTACGAAAAATTGAGGCATTTGACGAACATAGAATGTAGAAATCTTCAATATGAGTAGATATAAACGATGAAACGAAAACAAATTACATGTGTTTTTTCTCAAGATATGCATATACCACCTATAAAAAACGAATTTCTCACCCAGGCCATTGTATTTAAAACTCTTAGGTTTGGTTCGTAACCGACGTTGTAATTATGAAAAAAAAAATAAGAAAAAATATACAAAGCTGCCTATAAAAAGTATTTTCGCCTTTTTGTGGTTGGTTCTAACACTTTCACTAATCGTTATCACTACTTTTGGTGGTTGTTTTACACATATTACGAATGGAAAAACGCATAGTTAAATGGCCGCTCTGTCGGAGTCCCTAAGATACGCAATGAGTTCTATTTTAAAAATAAAATTGGGATTTCTTGGTTTCTAGCTCACTCTCTTTATGGTATATAGAGACTTTTTACTTATCTCTTCAGCTTGAAAAAATAAGTTGGAAGTTGAAAGCTTTTTCAGGATTTTTAATATACTACATAAATGTTAAAGCTTCCTTAAAAATTATTTAGAACTGATTTGTCTTCCCCAAAGACGGAGAATGCTAAATTGTCCAGGCAATAGATACGATTACAGAGTTGCATGAAAATAAGTGAAAAATTACCCAACCCTGATAAACGTAACTAATTAGAATTAAAACATTGTTTTCTTTTATATTGTATTAAAATTCGCAATTTGCACTGTGACAGGAAGTAATACGAATAAATTTTACCTGACCAAATATGTTTCATAAAGAGTTTCCAAATAGTGTGAATATTAATGTAAAATAAATGTATATAATAGAAAAATTCATAAACAAACATGAGTTTATAGTTAAAATTTGCTTTGAACGCATATCTATTGAAAGAAAAATAGACACATTCTTGAGGAAATTGCGAGTCTTGTCAGTGATTTAAGCCTCTGTTAGCTCTATTAGTGTTGGAATCCACGGGGTCCGCGGGGTAATATGTTATAGGAGCAATTATCGTGGCAATTACTCTTCTTGTTATGAATGCATTTCATAGAAACTTAAATGAGTACTTATACTCAATGATCAGTGCATTCTAAAAATGTGAGAGCCATGCAAAGTGTATTAATTAATTTTATCCTTACATGAAGCTAAATAACATGTCACACAACATAGATGATTTAATTGGTTATATTAATCGCATAAAAGGCTATAGTTTTTAACTAACTCTTTCGAAGGATGACTATTTATCGGTTTACTTGAGGATGAAACTTCATGAGAATATAAAAATGAAACTGATTACAGATACAGATCCAAAGTTCTTAGATCTTCAGGCTATTTTCGCATCTCTTGCACCAACCGTATTACAATCACTAAATTCAGTCGAATGATTGCCAGCACAGGTGACAATTCTCTTTTTTAAACTGCAAAGCAGGAAAATTATTTTCCTTCACTAATTTTGCAAATATTCTTGAGTAGACGTAAAAGCCATCCTTATTGGCTTCTTCGCTTTCCTTACAATATGGACTTTTCTAGGTAAACTAAAAGGAGCCTTCCATTCAGCTAGATCAACGCAAGCTTCTACGTTGTTAGTGTGCTGCGCCGAAATGCTTGGACAAATTTACCAGTGTTCTTAATCTATGTAGAATTGCACGATTTATGGATGTACTTTAAAAGCAAATCACGCTTAGGACCTTAGAAGTCATTTCACCCCTTGATATTACATTACCTTCAGAATTAATATCCTGCCTAAGAAATTTATTTGGCACTAAAATTACTGTAGCACCGTGAAGCAATCGGGGACAATGTTCATATTTTAGTCCTGTCATTATTTTACTCCAAATTTTTGAATAATTGTACTTTTTCATTCTGCAAATTTTTTTCAGTTAATTTAATTTCTAATCTTCATATGCATATGGTGTCGTCATCCTGCCTTTGTTTTTATATATGTTTTACATTATAAGGTACAACTTATAAATAATCCGGTACATGGCAGCAAGTAGTTCTCCCGTCAGCAGGATCAAAAGAATAGCATTATAAAATCTCTTAAGCATTTTTAATCGGTATAAATGGAATATTGTCGTATATTTGACACACTTTTCCATATTGCTTCAAATGCAGTTAACAAAGTCCCCGTGCATTCACTTTCCCCCAAGGAGAAGCGGACCACATCTTTTAAGCTCTTTTAAGGTTAACTATCTAGATCTTGCAATATCATGATAGTCAATCTAATGCTAGTTATTTCTGACTTCATCGGACTTAAGAAAGGGTGTCTCATAAAATAATATAGAAGAGTGCACACTAGAACCACAATCACGTCGCGTTTCATTTACCGCAAACAATACACATTATTTAAGTTTAAGGAGTTTTTTAACACATTATTTGAGAAAAGAAAAGGATTCCAAAATCTGGCAAAATCTCGCATTAACTCGCGAATATTCGAAAATATTTAAATGTATTCCATATATACAATCTGTTTCGCGTTTGGGGGTTCATTTTATAGATATTTCTTATTTGAAATAAAAATTATTAACTTTTATATATTTTTTCCTCTTTTATTTATACTTTATATACTAAGAAATGTTTACAATTCATAAAACCTTAGGTCACTAACTTTAACTTTTTTTAATTGTTTCTAAATTGCACAATTAAAGAATTATAACTAAGATAGGATAAAAAGAAAAGACTAAAATATACTAAATGACTAAAAAAAAAATGCGTAAGAAAAATATATATATGCATAAGAAAATTAAGTCAATTTTGAAAGTTTTCATATAAATTTTTTATTTCTTGTTGTGTAGCTTTTAGTTAAAATTTTGTATTGAAAGTTTGAAAAAACTAATAAAATAAACGTCTTTAAATAAAAGTTTGCAATTTTACAAAACAAAAAGGAAAAACCGACATATGCGCTAAAATATATAATCAAGTTCAAGAAGAAATAATTTGAAAGAAAAAAGTAATTGAGTTTAGAAACGCTGAGGTGGTATTAATGTCGACTTGACTCCTTTGAGGGCATGCTTTTTCTTGCGATGTGTCGACAAATTGCATGACTGCTTAAAACTGGCACCGCATATCTCACAGGCGAAGCGTCGCTCCTTGCTGTGCACACTGCGGTGTAGTTCCAGACGTGACTGGTACTTAAACTTAAGACCGCAATTCTCATAATCGCATATGTACCAACGTTCGCCGTCATCAGAGGAAACTGCGCTGCTAGCACTAGCTGTGGTACTGTTTGTGGTATTGTTGTTGTTTATATTAGTGGCATTATCCTTGGGTAAATCTTGAGGCATTAAAGCTGCCATAGAGGTGGGTACTTGAGCGGCGGCAGCAGCCGCTGCCACCGTCATATTTAAAGTGTTAATAGCGGGCACTTGTACCAAAGCAGCGTAAGCGCTTACCGGCGGGTGTACTTGTGGCAGCTGATACATTAAAGGGGCTGCCGACATTTCTAATTGATGTGGTGTATGTTGTTGCTGTTGTTGGGTCTGTGATTGCTGCTGTTGTTGTTGTTGAGCTTGTTCCGGCGTAGACATTGACTGTGATAAACTTGGCTCCAATTTGATATCAATGGCCACCGTTTGATTGTTTTCCATATCATGTGTACGCATTTCCGTATAGTCCTTGGCTTCCTTTTGAATGTCATCCTCTTCGCTGGCTCCACTAGTTGCCTCTTCCCGTTGTTGTTCATTTACACTGACTTTGCGATACAAAGGCAAAGGCATTACCCCTGCCGGCTCACCCGTCTCCATATATGTAGAACCCGAAGCACGTGTGGGCTCCTATTGCAAAATAAACAAATGAAAAAATGGCGGGCTTTTTTTTATTTACTGGATTGCCATAGAAAGGCTTGCATACCTGTTTAATACCGTGCATGAAATTATGTTCATCCTGTATATGCTTCCAAAATTTATCTTGTGTCTGTAACTCCTCCTGGCAAGTGTGGCATACAATCCAGAATTGATTACCATCACCCGATAAGCAAAATTCGCCCAATTTTGTATAAATTTTATGGTTTTTACTTATAATTCGCGGAAATCCCATAGTAAGGACTATAATTTTTCTGACTTTTCTAAGATAATTCTCTTCAGAATAAATATAACGCACTATTTTATAAAATAAATTGCACGAGAAATATTTTTCCTTTTGTTTACCACTAACTTTTGTTTGACATTTGTTATCAGATGTTTTTTTTTTCGTATTTTTTCGTAATATAAAATAAGTTGGCAATACTGTTAAAAATACACAGCTATCTCTTGCTCATATTTTTGACGGTTTTTTTTTTACAAAATACTTATTTTAATATTAAGATTTGGCAAACAAATTACATAAAGAAACTATGAGGAAAGGCTGCCGTTATCATAATAACACTTAGCTCGGCAAGTCACATGTCTCTTTCTCTTTTCTTCTTCAGTCGACAAACAATGAAACAATCAAATATCGTATATAGTGATATCCATTTTTCTACTACTAATATATATGTGCCCTCTTACGCAACCCTGCATATTTCATTAGTAACAGCTGGTTAGTTCCTTTTTGTTAATAAGACATGAAAGCAAATTTGCCAAAAAAGTTGTACAATTGTACTAAAAAAAAACAGCATTAAAGTATTGTAGTTAAATAAGAAAAAAGAAGAAACGAAAAAATTGTTGTGTATTTAAAAGCTTTATTTTTTCCTCATTTTGTTGCTTCACATTAAACAAAAAACAATGTACAAGGAGTTCTCGATAAACCAAAGATGATCACACATTAACAGCAAAAATATATTTTTTAATAAGCCAAAAAAAAGTAATAATAGGAAAAGGGCCCCCCTTAGAAAAATTAAAAAAGATACACAACCACCACGCTTATTCACGCTCGCTACGTAAAAGGTTGTATTTCCATAATAAGGAAAGGAGCGACAACGCACAAACATCAGCTTCAAGTAATTGTTTGTGTGAAAATAATTTTCAACCACAACGTATACACTCTAAATAAACACAAATTTGGTTTTAAATTGCGGATATAGACATTAATTAAATATTCCACGAGTGTGCGCGAGGCAACAATAACAATAGCATCAGCTAAAGCTATTGTCAACCATCAATTATAACCGAAGAGTGTCAAGCTGATATTTTTAGAATTTCCAAAAATGGCTAGTATGCCGGATCACCGGAAACGTAATACTTTTACTAGCTATGTGGCTCCTGCACCCGGTGATGTATCCGCCATAGCTTTGGAAGATGAATGGTGTTTACCTAGTGACACCCGTGACGTGCATTTGGCAAAGCCACGTCTACTAAATAAAGAGCTAATAGTTGTCTCAGCTCCTGCTTATATGTATTCTGCCATTTCCACCATAGATAACATTTTGGAGAATGGAACTACTTTTGGCGGCAAGGAGGCGGTTTTTGGTCTTCTTACTGTTACTAATTTCAAGTTGGCCTTTGTTCCTTTGCAACGTGACAATCCTTTGTGTGGGCTGGCCTCCACTTGTTATCAGGAGCATTTGTTTTTGCAGCGTAATGATGTCACTTTAAACAACATCGATCATGTTATTCAGTGCGCTGAGGGTGGACGAGCGGTCAATGTTTTGCCTGGTAATGCTGGTCGTCGCAAAAAGCGTTTAGACGCCCAACAGAAAGTGTTAAATCATCGTATTGCTGCTTTGCATGTGGTTTGTAAGAATTTTCGTCTTTTCAAATTTGCCTTTCAATTAACGAAGGGTGGCCGAGACTGGGGTAAATTGATTGCCGCTGCGTTAGCACGTTTTGTTTACCCGAAGTGTCATGATTTGAGTTTTGCTTATCGGTACCAAGAACCCTATTACCCCACAATTTCCAAGCCAGGCGTTAGTATGTATGCCTCCAAAAATGATTGGGCTAGAGAATTGATACGATGTGGTTCTAACAATTGGCAAGTGATTAGCTCGGAGACTATACCAATTCTACAACAACAACGCCATTCTTCCAAGTACACATTTCCCCCGCACTTTGTCATTCCAAAGGCCTGCACTGTTGAACGGTTTCTGGATTTGTCACGTGCTTTTTGTGATTCGCGAGCAGCTTTTTGGGTTTACGGTTATGGAAACGCTTCGTTAGTACGCTTAGCTGAATTGAAACCAACAGCTCAACAAGATACTACAGTAGAAAATGTCATGCTCGAACTAGTAAGGGCGTGCAATGAACGGAAAATGTTGCATTTGCTGCAATTAACAGATCGCCTGCCTAACATACACGATGTTCAGAAAGCTTATCACAAATTGCGTCGACTATGTGCTCCTGAAAGTCCTTCAGAGTTTGTATTGGAAGATGCAAAATTTCTTACACTTTTGGAAAAAACAAATTGGCTTTTTTATGTTTCCTTGTGCTTGCGTTACTCTTGCGAGGCTGCCGATACTTTACGTGACGGAACTACTTGCGTGCTGCAGGAAACCAATGGACGCGATTTGTGTTGTGTAATCTCTGCGTTAACGCAAATAATATTAGATCCTCTTTACCGAACCATAGATGGATTTCAATCGTTGATACAAAAGGAATGGATAGCCTTGGAGCATCCCTTTCAACGCCGCTTAGGCCATATAAGGCCGGTGGCCGATTCTAATGGGCCCGATGAAGAAAGTCCTGTATTTTTGTTGTTTTTAGATTGCGTGTGGCAGCTATTGCAGCAGTATCCCGACGAATTTGAGTTCAGTCAAACGTATCTGGTGACATTGTGGGACGCGTGTTTTATGCCTTTGTTCGACACTTTTCAGTTCGATTGCAACGCTGACCGAACGAAGGCAGTGCAAGATAGTCATTTGGTGTTAAGACCCGTGTGGGATTGGAGTGAACAATTTTCAGAGAAGGATAAATTCTTCTTTAGCAATCCCTTTTATCAACGGCAGCGTCAGGAGATACCTTGTCGACGTTCAATAGCCATACCGGCTGGTGCTATTATGTTGCCGGGTCTAGCTAAAACCTCAGCCCACCGGGCTACATTCAATCCACATAATTTTATCCAGCAATCATCAATACCCAAAGATCGTTATCTCGAACCTCAACATCGTATGTCTGTCTTGGGCATATGGGAGCAATGCTACTATCGTTGGATGCCCATTTTAGAAATTAAAGGCGGCGGTTTTCCGCAAATCGATCTATTTCATCGTCTTCTGTTGAGTAACATTAACAAATTGCAGAGATCTCTCGAATTACAGGATTTCGAAGATTTGCCTGATGTTTATTATGAACTGACTCGCGAACCGAAACCCAGTCTGCAAACTCATATAACGCCAGAACTTATTGATGGAGTAGAAAGACGTCGTAAATCTTTGCCCCCGAACCCGACAGGTCATAAACAGCAAACGCCTGAATGCGCTATGAATTTAATGCCGGAAATTTCTTCGTTTTTCCCTTTTGGCGTAAACGGCGGCGAAACGCAACAACTAAACGATATCTTAATCAGTAGTAATGAATTTCTATTGGAAGGCTCCATAATGGATCGTCTATCGATATCTTAAACCCTAAACAAGCCGATCTATTAGAGTAGTAGTAGTAGAAAGCGAGAAAAAAAGCCTTCAAGGGTTCTGTTAATAAAACAATGAAAATGCGAAAAGAAATAATTTGAACGCCCTGGTAAGGTTCATCCAATTTCATAACCACTTGATAATAATTTATAACTAAATTTGTGCTAATGCTATATTTACAGTATATTGTTACCTGTTTTTGTTGTTAATAGTAAACGAGGAGGAGAAAAAAAAAAAAAAGAAATTCATCCGGAAATTGTATTAGCTCAGTAAAATTTCAAAGATGCAGTAACGATTTTTCCCCGTCTATAATTCCCCCGGAAAAAAGTAATAATATTTTTTGATAAGAACTATATTCTCAAATTTCATGTTGAAGAAAAAGTATTAAATTCCTGATAGTTTTAAAACTAAAGTGAATCTTCTTTTTTTTTTTTTTTTAATAATTTTTATTCAATTGAGTTTTTTGTTATTTATTTTTTTCTTATGTTAAAAGTGTGGACAGAATTCAATAATTTTAATAAAAATTTTTATATATAGTTATATATGGCTTTGCTAATTAATTCCAATTAATAATGAAAAGGAAAATTAAATTAAAAGCTAATTAACGAATTATTTCCAAGAATACAAATATATATTTATTATATAATTATTTAAAGTGCATAGAATGTATACAAATAAAATAAAATTACTATAAATTAAATAACTAATTGAAATAATTTACATATTACTAATTACTGAAAAAAATTCTCTTATTTGGAATTAATTGAAACACTTAATGTCTACACCATCGAGTGATTGAAGGTCGGAGGATGGTTTATTCGTCCGTTATGTTGCATATCTTGTAGAGTTCAAGTAAAAAAAGAAAATGGTAATGAGAACGTATACCCGATATTGGTCTAAAATTTAGTACAAATGCACGAAAGTTGTTTGCAAATTCAAAGCATAAATCGCTTCGGTTAGTCTATCGACTTGTCTAACATTTCTATTCATCCAACGACAATTGTAGTCATTACGTAATCAAGATGATAGATGATGCCGCATATATACTCTTCATTAATGATCAGTAATCGAAAGAACTTTTTTCGTTTTCCAAAAAATCAAGGTAGGTTGTGATTTTTTTCCCCAGTCACTCAGAAGATTTCCCCTATTCGTGTAATGCGGCGATGATCGAAAAGAAGCGAGACAAGCGAAAGAGATAGGGATGGGACCGAAGTCTTGCCGAGGTGTACCCAATCGGTAAGTTTTATGCCCTCACTGTAACTGCGGCCAAAGTAAACTATTTCGCGTTGGGATGTGAACCCACGAACACTGACTTGCTAGTCACGATTCTTACCAAACTCCAGTTATAAGATTTAGACTATGTCTACGCATACTGTTCTACAGTGTTCTACAGTGAACGGAGGTCAATTTGATTTGACGGAGGTCTATATGAAAACTATATTTCGCGTCTAGAAAGAAAACGTTTTCTGAAAACCATAATTGATTTCAACGAAACAAGATAAGCAATCTTTGATATGAGATATCGCTTTGATAGCGGTACTTGATAAAATCGTTGCCGGGGTACGTATCGTTTCATAGAATTGATATTAGAATATCCAAAGAGTAATATGAAAATTGAATTTTTTTCCAAAGTTAACTTAAAGTCGTAGTCCTATAACACACACTTTCCTTTCCAATCATTTCTAGGGTAACACAAGTCAGAACATTATTGTCGCCCTACCCTTACACCCTTTCGCCCAGCACAATTATTCACTGATTTTGATGGTAATGCGTTAAAAATTCATGTAAAGGCATACGTTTCATCACAGCCTGCATAGTGGGGGATGTCCAACAACATCTTATGTTGTGACCCAAATCTTGCAAACTTAATTTACTTCCTAGAAATTTTAATTTTTTCATAAAAAACTAGAAATTACACTTGTGTGTCTTATCGTCCGAAATATACGGAACCTGCTCGAAATTTATTTCGATTGATTTCTTTGTCAATTTACTATTACAAATCAATGTTCACGATGAAATATTGAAAATACGATCTGTTTGCCAGATAAAAATTGTGGGAACGGGATTCGTGGGAAAGAAACGTGGTCCAAAAAATTGCCTCAGCCGAATCAAATTTTTCATACAAACTCTATTACGTTATATTTGTACTAAACGACATTACATACTGATTTTAATCGGAATCATACCACGAGGTGTATTTAAGCGACGTTTAAACTTTGATCTCAAACTTTTTAATTATTTCGTATTGCATTTCCGGAAAATGTTTTTAAAGCCGATATCACTTGTGATACAAAGGTATATTAAGTTTGTGCAGATGTGTGCAACATCTAGAACGACTTGAGATAGATCCCCCTTTTATTGTACCGATCGATTCAGAAGGTGACTCTGAAGTTTGTCTGTCCGTCTGTCCATATTGTGTTCAATCTATAGATCGCAATTTTCGAGATATTTTGATGAAATTTTGTATACTGATAGGTTTTTTTAAAGCAATTCCTCACAACACCTAAATCTACAATATAATAGAAAATTGCACGAATTGAATTTCGAATTCTATCTCGCCCATCGAATTTTTTAGATTTAGCCTACAGCGACTATTAGCTATCTACAAATCTTTCAGGAAGAAGTTTTGGATCAAATGATGAGATCAATGCCGAAATTGTAGTGTATTTTGGCAAGTCCATAAATCGTTACACCAAAAAGATATCGAAATCTTAGAGAAGCGTAGAACTGTTTGCACTAATCTTAACGGAGACTATGTTGGTGATTCGATTCGAACTTTGGAAAAGAAAAATTATTTTCTTCCTTTGCCACAGAAATTATTGTTTGATGATCAAATTTTTACTAATTCAAAATTCTTTTATTTATTCAACAAAGTTTAATAAGCAAATTCATTTACATTTAAAGAAAATTAAGTAGAAAAACGAAAGACAATAAAAAAATAAATAAATGAACTTTATTAAAATTTCTCCTTTACATTTTCTGATGCTTGACGCCTTTTCAATTGACGATTTTGTTTTCCTTTAGCCTTTTCTATCTTTTCCTTTTCCAAATCTTTGTCAATTTCTTCCAGGACAAATAAAATGCGTGGTTCTACTTCACCTAAGTGTTGCGCACTCAAAATTTCCAAGCATTGCTTTTGAAAGTCTTTGTTAACCATATTATTAATAACTTTAGCCATAGATGCGGCCATGTGCTTTCGCATAGTTTCAAAAGGTACACTGCATTTGCGGTAAGTACGCTTTTCCTTGTCGTTGTTTGGGATTTGCGAAGATTTGGCGGATGAAGACATGGTTTATGAACGCTCCCAATGCGTTATTTAATAACCTGTGTATGCTAACGGAAATACTTAAAGTTTGTTGCGTGAAATTTATTCCATAGTTGCATTTTCAATACATGCTAGAAACAGGCTTGGCAAGTTTTCGATATTGAGAACGGAATTGAAATTAGTATTAAAAATAGGAATACGGCGTAAAAAATTAACTTATGAATTTTCAGGGAAGACTTCATGTCCTTTAATATTTCTAGTATTTTATATCTAGCTTTTGGCGTACAAATCAGCAGCCTTTCGTTCTATTGAACAATAGATATCATTTGCTACTTTTTCATAATTGTATTCCCATACAACCAATGCATTTTTTTCAGCAAAAGTAAATATTAAGAGAGTTATCATATTTTTTCTTATCAAAATACAAGTAGTCTACTACTTTTTTTTTTAATTTTATTATGACAACGCTGGCTACCAATCTTAGTCAAAAAAGCGTGTATTTTTTGTTTATAATTTTTTGGATAAATTTGGATAAATGCGTAAAATTTTCGTCAGAGCACTGTCTGGAGGAAACTTAACTGTTCTGTTGCATGCTATTAATAATTGCTGGTCTATTCATTTTATACTCTTAGGTTTGCGATGTATCAAAGCTGTTCCGATTCCTAAAGCAGGTAAAGACTTAAGCAACTTCAGATCCATTTCGCTGATATCTGTATTCATCAAGATTATTAACTTCATAATTAAGGAGAAGCTAATGGATTTCCTGACAACTGGGAACATTATTCCAGCTCCTTATCAAAAACGCAAATCTACGAATATATGCGTTAATGAACTATCTTTTCTCGTAGCTAATTAAAAGAAAGTTGGTAAAATGGTCGTTATGCTTTCGCAGGACATCAGGAAAGACTATGATTGTGTCAACTTGATTAAGTTTGGCGTGTATGGGTAATGGGTACAGACAAAGTTGAGGTGTACGGTGGTATTCCAGAGTTGCTTGGGCCCCATATTCTTCAGTCTATATACAGCTAATTTCCATGATCTTGAAGATGAAAAAGCTGTTTTTTTCAATATGCAGAAGGTCAAGATGATGAATCTTTCCGTTTTTCAGAAAGCTATGTCTCGCAGTGATACTGTCTCTTGCAGCTACACATTTTGTTATCAAAAACTCCATCATATTTTTGACAAGATAAATTCAATCCCTCTCTGAATTTTTGGTACCAATAAATGTACTTCATCTCGGGGAATTAACTTGCTCTTTTTACATGCAATCGTATTTTATCTCTATAACATTCTTTTCGTTTTTTTTGACAAAGTTTGCAACACTTTTTTACATCACTTTCAACAACTCAACAATCTACAATTACTCTTAACACATCGGCTTTAGCTAGCATGGCCGCAGTTCTTGCTTTGTGTTTTATATACATTTCTCTCTAATAATTGCTACTGTTTTATTACTTGGACGTATAAAGCACAAATTTTATTGGCTTGGTCCATTTTAACTCAACATAAAAAAAAAAAAAATGGGTGGTAAAGCCAAAATTAAGAGAAAACGTAAATTTCAGGGTCATCCAGAAGATGATCCTGAATTTGATTTAACCAAAAAACACCTAAAAACTACACAAACTATAGAGAAACGCCTAATTATTGTCTTAGAAGGAGCTCAACTTGAAACTGTGAAAGTAAGAGGGAAAGCCAAATTGTGATCGTTATTATTTTTACATATTTGGCATTTTTTTTTAGATTGGTCACAGCTTTGAATTATTAAATTGCGATGATCATACCAATATTTTGAAAAAAAACAATCGCGATCCGGGCACATGTCGACCGGATATTACCCATCAATGTCTCCTAATGCTATTTGACTCGCCTCTTAATCGCGCCGGTCTTTTACAAGTTTATGTCCGCACCGAACACAATATTTTAATAGAAATAAATCCTCAAACCCGCATACCTCGTACCTTCAAACGTTTTGCTGGTCTTATGGTTCAGTTATTGCATAAATTTTCTATACGAGCCAACGATACCTCCACAAAGTTGATGAAAGTTATTAAAAATCCTATTACAGACCATTTGCCAGTTGGCTGCAAAAAGTATGCTATGTCGTTTTCGGGCAAGCTATTAACAAACATACGCGATTTGGTACCTAAGAACAAGTCGGATCTTGAGAATGGCCAAGCTGACGAAGAAGAGGAACCTATAGTTCTCGTGGTGGGAGCTTTTGCCCATGGCGTGCTGAATTGTAACTACTCTGAAGGACTCTTTTCAATTAGTAATTACCCATTATCGGCTGCTATAGCCTGTTCGAAGTTGTGCAATGCCTTTGAAGAAGTTTGGGGAGTTGTATCAAATATGAATGTTTTTAAAAAATATCCTAAATTCACGTTTTCAATATTTAATGAAAAGGGCAAAAATAAAGTTCATCGCGACCAAACCTAACTTCTAGTGCAACGATAATTGCCATTAAGTTTAGAATTTACAAAAAAAAAAAAAGCAATTGTTACGGAGCAATTACTGAAGGTTCTCTTCAATAATCAACTTTATTCTTCCACGTCTATTAAAAATAATCCGCCACTCGGCATAAACGTACATTAAACGCAAAAAAATTGTTCGTAGTAAACATAAATAAATAAAGGGAAGAAATCTTTTAATTTATTAACTTGCTTGATATGTTCTTGGTACTACCCAAGTTTTGCGAGGTGATTTCTAAATTATTTATATACATATATACATATATATATATATACGTGCGCGTATTGATATATTCCTTAGATGTTGCGTATAGGCAAAATTTATAGAAAAAATTGCAGTTTTATTAATATTTGTGAAAAAAAAGAAGATAATTTTACAGAACATTCGAATTGGTAGCAGCAGGTTTTTTATTCTTTGTATCTGTTAATACAATGTTAGTCGCTGATGAGCTGCCAGATCTAGTAGTTTCACCAGTACTTTTCTTATCTTCAGTAGCCTTCTTCTCCGCCTCCCTTTTAGCAGCTGCTTCAGCCCTTTGCTGACGTATCAATGCGAGACGTGCCAAATCGGCTTTAGCCTCTGCCGTCTTACCTTCAGCCCTGAGCTGTTCGTAACGGCGACGATTTTTTTGATTCTCTAGTTGTTTCTGTTCGCGACGCGACAACTCAGGTTTAGTATCCAAACTTACATGCTCAATTTTCTGAGTAACTTTTTTAAGACGACGATTTGGGTTTTCAATCTCTATTAAGCCGGCTACACCCTTCTTTGCGTCTCGATCTACCTCATCAGACTCATCCGAATCCTCACTGCTTGTTGGCATTTTGCCGGATTTAGCAGATTGCTTCGATATGGCTCCGCGTGCCTTACTACCGCCTGGTTGGTCTGTGCCTTCATCATCAGACTCTTCTTCGCTGCTGGAATCCTCTTCACTCTGCTGTTGCAGCTCTTCAGGGGAAGTGAAATGACGTCGACGTCCCTTATGATTCACATATTTACCATGTGGCATTGTTACTGATATTTAAGGCAACGAATACGTTTAATTTGTATATTAATGATAAACGTGATTCCAAAAGGAACCTTGGTAAAAATTCAGAAAAAAACAAATTGTGTTTACACTTTCAGCATTGACAATTGAAAAATATTGTTTTTCCAGAGTTGCCAGACTACATATTTCGTAGAAAAAGTCTTTTTAATTTGTAGATTGCTAAAAAGTCTATAAATTTACACAATTATCAAATATTTGGATACACGGAACGGCAAAAATGTCTTCTCATAAGGAATAAAGAGAATTGGCTTAAAAAATACTCGAAAAACTACAATACTTTATACGACAGTTTATTTACAGTAATCTAATTATTTTCCTGATGCGTATAATATGTGGTAGTAATTCATTAAAAGAAAAGAGAAAAGAAGTGGTTTGGCAGGGTATGTTTTGATTGAAGTAAAAAGAAGGAAAAACCAAGCGACAACCCATTAACATTTTATTCTACCCTAATCTCGATTTCAACAAAGAAGAAGTTAATTAATTAAGTAACTTTATTATGACTAAAGCAAAGAACTTCGTGTTCATATGAAACCTTTTTTACAAAACAACTAATCTATTGCTGATCTGCCGAATTCAAGAAGTAATTAATATATAGACTGTCTGGTTGATGAAGACAATTTTACCCATAAACTTAAATACAACTTTTTGACTTTTTCTATTTGTACCGGGACTTTGATGCATTGTAAACCTATAACCAAATTTTTTTGAGTTAAGGCAAATGGCTTTGTTGATATTACGTTCTATAGGTACTTTTTGGGTGTCAGTTGGATTTGTCGCCGCAGATATGCACCTTCGAATCGGTGAGAAGTCTTAGCAATCACATGTTTAGCATGTTAATTTTTAAGATTTTACCCGCAAGTGGAAATTGGAGGAGTCGCTTTTGTAAAGACATTTGATGGAAATTTATTATTAACATGCGATTGCATGTATGTATTGTTTCCTAACTGCTCGGCTGTTTCGGCCATGTGATTCCCTTTTATTCATATGACATACCGCATTCTTGCGGTTCTAATCCTAAAGTCTGTTGGCAATTTAATTTTAAGCGCATTTCAGGTTTTCGACTTAGTTGTCCCGGGCGAGAATCGTTTAGAAAGATCAGAGACAACAATGTAGGTGAACGGCCAGCGTGGCAATATTAATTAAGTGAAGCATCATTATTTTTATTCATATTTTAAAACAGTGATATTAGTGGAGAAATAAATCTGAGCTATACAGCACCAATTTTGTGCTATTTCTCTTGGGCGACGATTTACGTTGCAACCAAAATATGGAATGGGAAGTGTAACGGATTAATTGTGAGGCTTTATTTACACATATCAGTGCGGAGATTTCTTCACGTATGCTGATCGCGCTGATAATTAATGGAGCGGCTAGGAAATGATGCGATCATTAAATAGATTGGGCCCAGTAAACTTCTTATGTATAGGTTACTATACTTCAGGGCCCTATCATAAGCGTATAGTTCGCGTTTTAATGACGTTTGTAAGTGTATAAGAGTTATACAGCGCTGCCTAATTGTGATGTTTTTTTTGTATTGCTAGAAAAATTCTATTAAAATTGGCTATTAAGATTTCATCAACGGTGGTAGCTTTACAACTCTATAGCATTTATTTGGGTGAAGCTTGGCATCCCTGCTCTGTAAGAAAACAGGCCTAATTACGAGAAAAGTCAACAATACAAATTTCTGCAAAGCAGGAGAAATTATATTTAATTTGTGTTTTTTTTTTCATTTGTTTGGGCGTGTGTGCGTGTTTTTTTTTTAGTGCGTACATCGAAGGTTTATAATGTTTTCAAAAAAAAAGAAGAAACCTCTAATTTCTATGCCGAGCAATTTTGAGCATCGTGTTCATACAGGCTTCGATAAGCGTGAACAGCGTTATGTGGGGCTTCCGTTACAATGGGCGTCCATTGTGGGCAATAATCAGATTTTGAAATCAACCAATCGGCCACTACCGATGGTTGATCCTTCCGAAATAACACCAACAGAAATTTTAGATCTTAAGACGATTGTAAGGCCACATCATAATAATAATCGAGCTGACACTACATCGCTAAACAGCAGTTTGGTTTCGCAAGCTACAATAATGGGTAATGCTGCTGGCCATCAGCATATGAATGCTATGGGAATTGATAATGGGGCAGCAAGTTTTGTGGGGTCGGGGATGTTAGGCGGTGTGATAAATTCCACAGCTATCACTGGTGGAGGAGCTATAGTGTTGCCGAAAACTTCACATGTAGCGCGCTCAAACTCTTTACGCAGTTCAAGTCCACCACGTGTACGCAGAGATTTGCGTGGTAATGCAAATGTACCACCAGCCGTCCCCGAAGAGTCTACGAGCATTATGAATCACACGGTTAATACTGCTTTTAAGTCACAATCTCAGCAACCTATGGCGGCATTAAATCAGTCCGCTCTGTATGTAGGTGGGCAACAGTCCCAAAATGGTGGCGCCTCGGGTGCTCCATTAGCAGTACGCATTGATTTTCCAACATCGACGATGTCTGGTACATTGCCATACCATCGAGTTAGTACATCCGGGTCGCATGTTCACGCTCAGCAAACCTCCCCTGGAGGATCTATAACAAGCAATACCCGTTCCACACATTCGCATATATCCACACATTCCCATATACATCATATGAATAATAACAGCAACAACAATAGCAATTTTCCTGTATACCCCACACAGCAAAATCAAATTCACCCTATATCGCCGCCTACCGTAGCCAATCCACCAGTCTTGCAACAGCAGCAGTATGCTTCGCCTCCGCAACACTTGCCTCAACAAACATTAACAAAATCCTTAGGCGGAGCTAACATAATGCCAAATGATTCAAATCAAAATCATTCACACCATTCCCTAACGCACTCACAAACCAAAACAGCTTCTAGAGCTTCGAGTTCTAGTGGCGGTACAACAGCAGTAGGGGCAGCTGGGCCAACAAGTGGCAATGTTGCTGCTGTAAGTACGTCAGCGATCCCACCTGCCAAACAAGAGCAACGACTTACGCACGAACAGGTCAGATAACATACTATGAAAATCTAATAACCGTTTAAACCATTCTCCATTTATGTTATAGTTCCGCGCCGCTTTACAAATGGTCGTTTCGGCAGGTGATCCACGAGAAAATCTCGAAAATTTCATGAAAATTGGTGAAGGTTCTACAGGCACGGTTTGCATAGCAACTGACAAGTCTACGGGTAAACATTTTCTAACGAATGTAAATTTCTAATTGCTTTTCTTCATTCCCCTACAGGCCGTCAAGTCGCTGTAAAAAAGATGGATTTGCGTAAACAACAACGTCGCGAACTGTTATTTAATGAAGTTGTCATCATGCGTGACTATCATCATCCAAATATCGTCGAAACATATTCTAGTTTTTTGGTTAATGATGAACTATGGGTCGTTATGGAATATTTGGAAGGTGGTGCCCTAACCGATATTGTTACTCATTCGCGTATGGATGAAGAACAAATCGCCACCGTATGCAAACAGTGCCTTAAAGCGTTGGCCTATTTGCATTCACAGGTGCGTGATTTGAATGAAAGAGAAAACTTTTTGTTGAAAATTAATTTTCATGTGTACGTCTTCGGTGTACGCATTTAAACGCACATGCATACTTATGCACCTGAATACATAAAACTTATTCTATGGTTAAAGTATTTGAAATAGTTTAAAGCTATCTGGGGTGTGGCTCTCATAGATATTTAAGTTGCATTGTGATAGGTGCTACCCTTTAGATAGACAAAGTAACCGAGTTTTTATATTTTATCCGCTCACGAGCGTTTGTTAAATTTAACAAATTTCGTTTTTAATGGAGACGTGCATTTCTATGATACGTTTACGTGTCGCGCGAGCCTTATACGAGCAGCATCGTTACATATGTTACGTTGCAATCAAGTAAAAAGACATTTTTGTTTACATAGCTGGTACGCTAACGTTGCTGCTGCGTAATTTAAAAGAAAGATCGTCAACGAAACAAAAAAAACAACAACTTATAAAAATACTTTCTTTAGCGCCTAAACACGTCGTAGCAAACTAAGCATATGGAGTGCATTAAAAAATTTGCCAAAGCTAAAGATAACTTTAATTTTGCAATGTAAGCAACAAGTGTGTGTAGCAGATTGTAATGAGATTACGGTTGCTCTCATTCGTGAAATCTCCCATTCCAGAAATTATGTTGGTAATCTGCAACAATGGTGAGTGACAAGAGAGAATAAGAAAGTGAATTTGAAAAAAGCACAAAAAAGCGATTGGAGTGGGGGGAGAACCGATTGATATAGAAATGCGAATATAATAAGTAATATATAGTAGTATTGTAGAAGTGCACATATGATGTCATTCGGTTCGCCATATTCAAGGTCGGGTCGAAAATAGTTTCGACCATATAAATAAAGCTTGTCCAATATGACCAATCAGTTAGCGGATATCATATATACGTGTAAAACGGTGATGATCAGACAAAAGTGCAAAAGGAAAGAAAAGAGATAAAAAGTCTCCGTAGCCTAAATGAACGAATGCGCAAGCGTATGTAAATATTCTTTTCAACGTTTGTTAGAGTACGACGTTCGATTTCCTATTAATTTTTAATTGGATTGAGATCAATCTAATATCCTATTTTCACGTGCATCATGAAAATCGATCGAAAACAAACGCTGGCACTCTTTCCCAGTTTACCAAATGCAAATCACTTTTCGGTTAGTGTAGTTGGAATCAGGTATGATAACAATTTTATGGGTCTGAATTAGTTTTCGTTAAATGGCGCTAGTTCCTTTTTTGGTTGTTGGGAAATGTTACAACAACATTAAAAAGCACTATAGTCGGACAAGGTATATATGAAATATCCTACACCATTTTGCTTATTATAATACTTTACTTATTTTTTTTATAAAACACCATAGATTCTTCAGTTTTCGTCAAATAAAGGCTTGCTTTCATGAAAGATTATATTGTGAGAGGTTTAAAAAATACACTTGCGTGGTCCAAATTTGTTTCGTAAGAACAATCCAACCCAATTCATTTTAAGTAAATGTCACCGTTAGAGCAATACACCATCATTCTATCTAATTTTGTCAAAATATCTCAAAAATTGGACCCTGTAGGATGAACACAGAAATACATGGAGAGACTGGCAAACAAGATAAATCGATTCAGAAAATTATTCTGAATGGATTTCTTCTTTCCGTCCATCCTCCCTACTACGCTACGCACTATAGTGAATGGTGGTTTTTCAAAAGAAGGCGTTGTATGAGAACGTGGTCGAAAAAGTGGTCCGCTCCGAGCCGTTTTCAACAGCGTTCTTCGTTATGCCAAAACGCTTCAGTATACCAGATTTCGTCAAAATATGTTGAAAATTGCAAGTTGCGAGAAAAACATCAGACAACCAGACAAGCTTAAATCGATTCAGAAAATGCTTCTAAACTGATCGGTCCGATCCAAGCCATTTTTAAAAGCTTTCTCTGTTGAGACGAAACGCGTCAGTGTTCCAAATTGCTTTAAAATATCTCAAGACTAGCGATCTGTAGGTTGAATTCAAAGAAACAGAAAGGGCAGATGGACAGGCAGGTTTAGATCGATCCTATATGCTTTTGTTTTGTAAAGTTTTGGTATACAGTGTGACGTCATACCAAGAAACCATTAGCAGAACTTTTAGCCACAAAAAGCAAACAAATAAATTGCTACTACCTACCAGTGCTATCGATAATAGAAACAACAAAAGCGCTGAGATTGTGCTTACTATCTTTAATTTTGAAACAGCTCTTGGTGTGTCTCTATGTATTCAGTTCTCTCTGGTAAAATGATCAATTAAATGATAAAACTTAACTTTTGTTTTGTTTTTTTTTTTTTTTTATAGGGCGTTATACATCGAGACATTAAATCCGATTCAATACTCTTGGCAGCGGACGGTCGCGTTAAGCTATCCGACTTTGGTTTTTGTGCTCAAGTATCGCAGGAATTGCCTAAGCGAAAATCCCTGGTAGGCACACCCTATTGGATGTCACCTGAAGTCATATCGCGTTTGCCTTATGGTCCCGAAGTTGATATCTGGTCTTTGGGCATAATGGTCATTGAAATGGTGGATGGGGAGCCACCGTTCTTTAATGAGCCACCTTTACAGGCTATGAGACGTATACGCGATATGCTGCCACCAAATTTAAAAAATGCTCATAAAGTTTCGCCGCGTTTACAGTCATTTTTGGATCGGATGCTGGTACGGGACCCAGCTCAACGAGCAACAGCAGCTGATCTATTAGCTCATCCGTTCTTAAGGCAGGCGGGGCCGCCGTCTCTGTTGGTACCACTAATGCGTAACACCAGGCAGCATTAATGAATGTTTAGATGGACGAATATATTTCAACAGTTTTTTTAGGGTCACAAAAAAAAACGAAAAAAAAAGAAAAAAAAAACGCGATACTTAAATTTTAATACAACATGAGGCAGACAGTTTCTAAGCAAATAAGTTGTGTCGAAACGATTTAAACAAGATTTTAATTCCCCTCCAAACAAGTAAAAAGTTTTTGGTTTTTTTTTATTTTACTATGTTTTTCTATTGAAACTTTTGTTTCTGTTTAAATCATGTTATTATGCATTTTTTTTATTTTATTATTATTATTATAATGAATTTTTTTTATTTAAAAGTTTCTTTAGAATGTAACGATTTTACCACTTTTATTTTTTTTTTTTTTTTAATTAAGACAACTAATGTTTAAGAGTGCCGTGAGTCATTTTATACATAAATAATTACATTAAAGTATTTTATTCTTTCGCCCTGCTAAAAGGTTTCAAATCATTGTTAAGCACTTTTAACCTTAAAAAGTATCCGAAAACAAAGAGTCCTTTAAAACTAAAGTGCCTTTAGTACACTTGTCATGTACCATGTGTGTATACGCAAAACAATTTATAATTTAATTACAACGAATTTTATTTTACATGCATACATATATAGTAAAATAATACCATGATACTGACAAACATTCCCCGATAATAAAGTAAAACTAAAATTATGTACAGAAATTATTAAAACTTACGCATTTGCTAAAAACATTCCCAGTATTTATATCCACAACCGAAGAAAGTCATTTAGTTTGTAAGTCTTAAAAATACATATCAAAGGCTAAATGAAACTTTGAAGCGATTTGGCAGTTGGCCGTTCGCCGTTCACTTCTTCATAGCGCTTGATAACACTTATGAGAACCACAAAAACGAGGAGAGAAAAAATTATAATATGACAATACTTGGTTTAAATTGACCTAAACAAAAAAAAAATGTAAAAAAAATTGAAAATCTGCATGTATGTTCACACCCACAAAAAAGAATTCTATATTAATAATTGATCTGAAATTAAAGTGGAAGTGGTCGTCGGAGCATTGATGTAATAAACTCTTTGAGCTGACGAGTACTTTAGATTATCAGAAATCCCATAGAGTTATCTATTAACTACCACGCCCAGCCAATGAATTACGAAGTACTTTGTTAACTTTGGACCTGCGACTTTGGCCTATAAAAAGATTTTTATATCGAGCTTCTAAATAGTCGAAGAGAATGTTTGTGCCGACTTTTGGATTGATGTCGGTTATACGTTCACAAGCGTCATTTTTCCAATTCCAGCTTTTGAGTGAGTGTTCTAAACGCAGCCGTACATATACATATATGTATAGCTAATCGATTAAAGGTATGAATGTAATCTTAATATGTATTTGTAGGAGTTACAAACTGAATGAAAAATGGAATATTATTAAATAAATAAAATTTTTGTTTAAATTGGTTAAGCCTACTGAAATTTGTTGTTGTTGTTGTTGTTGTTGTTGTTGTTGTTAGATATGAAAAGAAATACTTTTGGCTATTTTTGACTTGTTTCGAGGTTTTCTTTTCTCAAAATTCGACAGTACCGTGCTGACTACCTGTACATCGTTGCCACCGAACAAAGGAAATCTCATCTACCAACATCTGATCCTCCGGCTTCTTGAAATCATCAAACAATTTTAAATAACCAAAATTTCTTATAACTGTGGAATGAGAAACTTAAATTAGGTTTCCGGATTATAGGCCCATAAGATAACAGGGCTCTTCCATACTCCAACTTACAAACCAAAAAAAAAAAAATCTCAAAAATGAAAGGTGATAAGTGTGAAGGGTTAAAAAAAGGCACGTCACTATCTCGTTCAAATCACCAGATTTAAAACAATTTGGATGAGGGTTTACTGTTAAGAATGACAGTGTACACGGCAAGTTATTGAGATTTTTCTAGTTTTTCATATATATACTTAATTTTAAAAATTTATTGTGGAATTCAATCAAATGAAAAAAACGTTATTGCGAAACCATAGTCATTTTTCTTCGTTTGTCACACAGGAATAAATCCTTTCAAATAACCAAATTCAAAGGAAGCACCTGATCTATCATTCTATTAATATATTTTAGATGATTTCGGATGACCGTATGTCTCATGGCTGTTTCATTTATGCGAGTAACATCCGACCTATATGCAAAATTAAAGTCACTGTCATAAATGCCTAATATGGGGACCGAAGGAGAGAACTGGTGTTAAGGCACTTTTTAACTTGACAGAATTTTCAAGCAATGCTGCCGCTAATGACTTACTTTTGCCATTAGCCTCCCAGTGCATAGAAGCAACTATTATATTTTGTATATATTCATATAGCCGATGAGCCATGAACAACGCAAGCGATTTGGGTTATTCATCTGTCTATTAAAACGGACGATAGCAACCTTGAAGATGTTTGGTATGTGGCTTACAGTAGACTTTGACAAAGCTGATTTATATCACTGGTCTTATTCGCGGCATGACTTAGTAACATTCTCCAATTTTTGCGTTTGTGCGTTGCATTGAACGGTTCTGTGGCAAGCGTGTAATAAAGTTCCTTACTTGCAAATAAATTAATGAATTTAACTTTTAAATAGTTTTATATATTGTTTAAGTTTAAAAAAAAAAAAAAAAAACTGAAGCAAAGAACTTACACAGATTTCACGAAGGGCGTGAAAGGATTTGACATCTTTGTACTCAACATCTAATTCTTACATTACTACTTTGAGAGTAAATTGTGGTCTCGTGTTTTTTTCACTTTTTACCCACTCTAACACTTTGTTGTAATTTTAGTAAACACTGGCGTATACGATTGTCTTCGTCTACTCCACGCTTCTGTTCGACTATCATAATTTCGGCCAAAAGATAATCCATAATGTTGGCTATTAATTCAGGAGAGATTTGCGATAATTGCATTAATAGGTCAAAATAAAAAAACGTATAATACGCTAAATGCTTCTTGGTTAAAGTGCGCAATTGTTCTAAAAAGAGCTCCTTGAGAGATTTGGAATTGCGAAATAAATCACAATTTAGAAGACGTTGAAATAGCGCAAGCAATAAAGAGCGACTGGGTACTAATTCATCAACCATCATGATGTGGCATAGAGTAGCCAAGCAAGTACCTTTGATAAACAACGATAAACGCTGCTCATTCAGAGGATCATCTGCTTGAGAGAAGGCGTCAACTATTTCTTGAAATATGGTAATGACTAGGCAAGCGTGAGGATCCGCCTGTCGACGTTGCGTATTTAAAAAGAGAGTTGTTAGTTTTTCGAAAACGAATAAAGAAAGCTCTTGGTTTTGTCCTTGCAGGCAGATGATAAACGGGCGTGCTACCAATTTCGAATTGGGTGAGATCTTAAAATGTGGCGTCCACTTCTGAATAAGATCAGTTAAGGTCTTGTTTATATATGGGTCAGTTTTGAAATTCAGCTGGCCTATTCCCTGCACCACCACCGGCCACACTTTATGTACCAATTGAGTTAATTTCCCTTCAGGTGCTTTACCCATTTGCACGGTGGTGGGTAATACATATCGAGTAATAGCAATATGCAAAAAACAAGTTATTTTCGATTTAACGTAAATCATGTGAGGGCAATTGTATATAACTATGGCCAGAAAGCTATAAAAGCGAAATAATACATCGAGCTTCTCAAGCTTCGAATCGATCGACACTAACCACTTGTCAAAATTGCGTATGTATAGATTAAAATTATGAGTTAGGCGTAGGCATTTTTGTTGGTCTTCTGACGATTCCTGGTAATTTCTGCCTATCGCTGCTATAAAATTGTACAAAGGTTCTTTCGCTTCCATCAAATCGCCCGCACCATTATTGGTCACATATTGATAGTCTGAAAGTTGCAGGACGATGTTAGTTAATTCTTTTACTTCCTCTTGGCTGTGCGTTAACAGAACTAAACTTTTCAACCAAATCTGCATCGTTGTAGAAGAATCCACCAGTGATTTACGTTCGCTGACGAGAATTTTCAATAAAAAGTTTAATTGAGTGCTGCGATTAATACACTGTGCCTCGGTAAAATATGTAAGTAGCTTTCGAAAACCTTGCGTTTCGTGATTTATGGGAGAACAAATGCAAAAGTCAGCAGCCAGTTGAGCCAAGAAATGGCTACTGTTTGTCAAAAACTGTTGTTTAACGAAAGGCAATATAAAGCTGTGTAAGGCCTGCATTAGTTGATTGCCTGAATCGAGATAAATTTCAGTGGATTGCAATTTAGTAAATATCAAGTGCAAGGCTTCGAACGTAAGCTTTTGCTCCACAGGCAAGCAATTGTTAAGAAAGTTGGGTACCCATGAACCAATAAGCAAATGCTCGCCACGCTGAAAATCGTCAGTTAGCTGGTAGATATCTAGTAAAGTATCAGCTATGATTTTCGAAACAGCTAGATCGTTACCTATGCTGTTTAATTGCTGCAAGACTTTGTTAATATAATCTGACATATCACTGCGATTTTCGGCGTGTAAAATCCACAAGGCCATATGACCCTTGGCTACCGCAACCTGTTTGTTTGGAGTTATTTTATCAAACTGCAAGGCTAGCAATTTATCTCGCAGCTTAGGAGCCAAATCGTTGAAATCTCCGTTCAGAGCCAAAAGCAAAAATAATTCAATAAGATGATGTATGCCGGTTTCGTTTAAAGTCAGAAACTTTTGGGCACTGAATTTCGCGTAAATGCGTCCTAAAAGTTTCTGAGCTTGGTGGTTGGCTTGTGAAGTCCATAATCGTTCCAATAACTTTCCTAGCAACACGTTAAATAAAGTAAAGCTGGCAAGATTGATGTCCGGCTTTTTTTGCAACAGCGCACGATATTTATCGACATAAGTTCGACCAGTTGAACAGGCCACGGCCAAATTGCTGGGTACGCCGCCCGGTATGTAAAAAGAAGAATTGAGTTTTTTATGAAAATGTTCCCATAACAGCATAGGTATTTGCACTTTGGCTGGCCACCATTGCAACAAAGTAGGCGTTAGCACAGCTATATAGACACGTAGTTCCTCCTCCTGAGGGTTGTTTCGTAGAAATTCCTGAGTTATCCGTTCGCAAAATTCAAAATTTTCATTTGACTCTGTTAACGCACGTGCATATTGGGGTCCCTCAAATAAACCGTTCGAACGATAGCCATGCAACCGCACTAAAGCATTAAGAAGCCAGTTCGAAAATTCACAATAAGTTAAAGGATTCAAAGAGTAAATGTCTGAAAAAACAAATATTAATCGCAAAATTAAAAATTTACAGCTTATTTTGGCCTCATGAAGCGTACCTAATTTGTTTTTAATGTTTTCCATAACTCTATTATATAACTTCCAAAATGTTAAATGCACTTCTGAAACACATAATGACCACTTTTCCAAAGACAATTGTAAAAGTAACCACAACTCTTTAAAACAGCAACAAGGAAAAGGAGATGAAAATAATAACTCGGCTGGACATTTTTTCTTAAACAAGAACACAGAGCAAGCAGTCAAGTCTTCAACAAAACGCTCCAGTTGATTTAGAAAATCTTGACGAGAATTTTTCGCTTCTTCTTCTTCTCGATTTTCATAAGTTGAACTTGGTATCCATTCATATTTATAAAGTAGGCATAAATCTAAAAATTTCCATTCCATTGATCCATGCAATAAATGATAGGCGGGTATATGGCAATCGTTGCCTTTACAGCTATTGGCAAAATACAAATGTTTCAAGTCGTCTTCTTGTGTAACGCTATTTATTAGAGATCGTAACCGAATTAAATGCGTGCGCATAAGAGGCCATTGATCTATCTGCAAGTTCCGTAATAACACATGCATCAGCCTGGTAACTTCACGACGTTTTCGACAATATTCTGCGTTTTGTGGTGTATTTAAAGGATTTTCTGTACTTGCGACCAAGTGTTGGATATTCATGCTGCAATTTTAAAGGATGTAAAGCAATATCCTCTTGAATTCCGTGACTTACCAGGCTTCGCCGAAAAGGAACCGACACACTGCATTGCCATGTATATGTTTCCATTGCAATTTATAGGCCGTGAGAGTTATATCGTCTACAATTTGTTTATTTTCAAGTAAATAGTTATTTAAAAAACCATTGCGTACAAAACCATCTTCAGAAAATTGTGAATTTAAAGTATCAGGACCTTGACAATGCAGTTCAAGAATCTCATTTTCACTAATGCTGGTCGCTTGAGTGGGTTCTATGCTATTTGTTGATGCTAATAAAACATCATCTTCGTCTAGATCAAACAAATCGAAATCCATCCGAGGAAACTTTCAAAAAGTAATTTATGAATATTGTATTAAATGCCTAACTGAGTGCATATGTGCACAGCTCGTTCAGTGTAAGTCAAACGTCGTGCAATATCAGTTTGCTGCGCTATTAAATACTCGCACTTCCAGTTTATTAGATTATTATGTGCAAATGATTGTTAAAACAAAAGAAATCGTGCGTAAAATTAAAGTTTTTTTTTTCTTAAAAAGGGATATATAAAAAACAAACTTGTTCTTTTGGAGTGCATTCAAACGCTACGATCACTTTATATATTTATCAAACTACGAAAAAAAGCAAACCAGAATGGAATAAGTAAACTGGCGCGAACCTAACTGGAAAAAACGATCTATTAATAAAATAATTTTATATTAATAATAAAATTATATCATATTAAGTTTTAAATGAATTTTTCCACTTTTCTTTTTTTTTTTTTTTTTATATTCTCGTCAAAATATTTAGTGTATTTAGCACTTACATCCAAATTTATACATACATATCCCTTTTCATGTTTTATTCGACCCATTGCAAATTTTAAGCAATACTCCTCACTTACCAATCCAATGCAATCTTATGACTTTCTTCAATATTTTAACAGTAAAATAATAAAAGAGCTTTGATTTTTACAAATCCAAGAACGCATTTATGGCCATCCGGTAAGAGATAGCTGAGAGATAGTTAGAGAGTGAGTGATCGGGAAAATTGCCAAAAAATTTAATATCCACCGTTAAACATCGATGCGGAAAACTATAGCTTACAATTCAATGGAATTGCAGATGAAAAGCTTAGTATAAACCTCTTTTCCGGCCATTTAAAATTTGAAGTTTTCGCAAAAACCCATATGAAAAGAATCACAGGTCGAATCTATTTTAAAGTTGTCCTTGTCTAATAAATACATTTTAGTTTGCACACAATTGAAAGTTAGTATTATTAACACTATTTGAATATAATAATATAAATATATATATAAATGGTTATATCAAAAAATATATTTATTACTAATATATATAAAGTAACATTAAATTCGTAAAATGTTTTCTCTATTTATAGCTACAAAAGTCATAACATTACTTGGGAAAGCAAATGTTATATGTAATGGAAATTTTGAATTGAAATTGCACGACCAGTCATTTTGACTGGTTTGGTAAATCTAATGTTAAAAAAAAAAAAAGATCTAGGAATGCATTTGGACCGCTGGATTCATTTATTACACGATAAGATTTTGTTATTTGCTTGTTTCGCTTTGTTTCCATTGCATTCCGATTTGCTAATTCCATACAAGCATTATACTATTGAGCATATGTAATATTAAATGTTCGTAGATCTTGTACTAAATTTCCCGCGTAATTAATTTAGTGTGGATTTTGTTGTTTTTGTTTGCTGGCGTATAATTCAATAATATTGTCAAATTTTTATTGTTAAGAAACAAAAAAAGAAAAAAAAAAGAAAATGTTTTGAAAGATAGTAAGCTAGCAGTTAAAATCAAAAATAATCAAAGTGTTTTGTTAACTTGGTGTGACAAAGATGTTTATTCAAGACCTCCGACAAGATTTTTATAACCGCTTAATTGACAAACGCGTCTTAATTATTGTTAATTATGATATTGATGCTATTTGTGCGAGCAAAATATTACAAGCACTGTTGAAGTATGATCATAAGGTGTATACCGTTGTACCAATAATGGGCTTAGCCGGTCTAAAGAGAGCCTATCGTGAACATCAAGATGATGTAAAGTTTGTATTATTGTTAAATTGCGGTGGTTGCGTAGATATTGTAGAGCTTTTACAACCCGATGAGGATGTGATTTTCTTTATATGTGACGCTCATCGTCCACTTGATGTTTGCAATATATACAGTGATCGTCAGGTAATGTAATTAACAAAGACCATTCTCCTCTTATAATCGCCTTTCATTAATTCTAAAGGTATGTCTGCTGGCTGATCCTTCAGCAGAAGAGAATATCCCAGCTTTTGAATCTATATTTTGTGAATCGGATGATGATGAAGATGACAACGATACTACCGAAGAAGAAGACAATGCTGAAGAACCTGCAGACTCGGAACACGCTGCGCAAACTTCGAAGAAGTTAAGTCGAATGGAAAAATATGAACATCGCGTACTTAAACAACGTGAACGACGTGTTTGGGAAAATGAACGTGACCGGATAATGTTCGAGTATACGCAGTTTAGTTATTATGGACGCTCGTCGGCACTAACGATATTCGAATTGGCTTGGAAGCTTTCTAAGGACGAAATGGATTTGCTGTGGTGGGCCATTGTTGGTATCACTGAACAATTAATATTGGGCAAAATAGAAAGTAGTGTTTACACTCTGGAAATCGATAATATACAGTCGCACGTCAATCGACTGACTAACAAAATTAATGATCAAAGCAATATGAGCGCCTCCAAGATTGGTTTCGAAAATGATCTGCATTTGGTATTATATCGACATTGGAGTGTTCTCGAATCTATGCGTTACACGCGTTACTGTGCTTGCAAACTTAAATTGTGGACCTTAAGAGGCGAAAAGAAACTTCACGAACTTCTAGTTGAAATGGGTTTACCCTTGGTGCATGCGCGTCAGACTTTTAGTTCTATGGATATGGTGTTGCGTCAAGAATTTTTTTCTATGATCGCCAAACTGGCTGAAAAGTATGCAATACCGGATATCATATATGGCTCATTCACGCTGCACTATGGTTATCGAAATCGTTACTCGGCGGCTGATTTCGTATATGCTTTGCTGGCCGTCTTGGAGTCGGTGAAAAAGGATAAGACTCCCGAAGTTTGCTTCCTCGAGGCTCTTGATAGTCTAAGTCGGAATCATAAAGACATTCTGATTGCTGGTATAGAAGGCTCCAAGCTATTGCATCAAGCGATTTTTAAACAAGTCCAAAGCAGCTTGGAAAGCCATCAAATATTTTCGACAGGTTCGTTTCTATATTTTATACTCAATCAGGAGAATACATACTTCTCTTATCCGTATGGATTGTTACTGCTGGCTAAGTTTATGCTCAATGGTCATGTGGCAATGTCACGTAGCCGCACTGCTCCGGAACTGCCTCTGATAGTTAGCTGTCCGATAGATGCTGAACGCGGTCTCTGCTTGCTAGCAGGCATACCTCCCGTCCAAGAGGATTCTCCAAAGAATTTCTTCGGTAAAGCTTTCGAGCAGGCGGCTCAAAAATGTAATGCCGCAATTTTGCAGGACTTTTTTGAAACCTCACTCATACAGATACGACAAAGTGATTTGACACGATTTTTAGATGCCCTAACTGTACTTTTAACTTAACTTAATAATCCATTAGTTTAGAATTACAAATAGACTGAGAACATACGGGAACATAAGTAGACAATATTTTTTTTTTTTTTTGCTATTTGTTTAATTAGAACGAGTATGAATATAACAACGGTGACCATTCTTTCATTCATTCATTCATTGATTCATTGACTCATATAAGCAATTTATTGAGTTCTATTTCTTCGAGTTTCTTTCATTATCACTGCTCATTGTTTATTAGGTCGATCATCGTCGTCGTATGAATACGCGTTGCTACTTAATTTAAAGATAAAGCTTAACGTAATTTAGTTTTTAAAGCACATTACTTTATAAGATAACTAACTATTCATACTGTTAAACTATTTAATTATATAAATGATATTCAATTATTTTAATCGTTAATCAAATTTATATGAAATATAATTCCTATAAATAGTTTTGTATACAAATACTATAAACGTCGCATTTTACATGCTATTCGAGTTACGTAACTGATAATAACTAAAAGACCAATCGTAAATTTTATATGATAGGACATATAGGTTTTGATCTAAAAAGTAAAGGGATCTTGAAACGAATTTGACTGCGTTGAAAGTATAATATAGTACCGAATGAAAAGAACCCAATTCTGCGTGGAAAGGATGATATAGTTTCTAGACTAGTTCGGATTTATCGAAAATCGAATATACCAAAGGAAAAGAACCCCGTTCTTATGTAACGTTTGACTTCATAAATTATTTTTTGCTTTCTCTTCCAAGCATATAACATTATCTCGATTATCCATCATATTACTTTTGACAATTCGGGCACATCCTAAACAATTTGTATCGTTGTAGAATACTGCATATTGTCCAGGTGTTATGGCACGCAAAGGTTTGTCAAGCAAAACTTCCACTTCATCGTCGCTCATGTCAAAATTTCTATAAATTAAACATTTTACGAGAGGTTTGGTATGTTGAAAACGAAATCGGCATTTCAATACACTATTCGGTTTGATTAAAGGATCTGGGCATAACCAATTGACGTGATTGGCAAAAATTACGTCACTAAACAATTTTGGATGATCATGACCTGATGCTACGTAAATTGTGTTGGTAAAAATGTCCTTTTGCGCAACATAATACGGTTTTAGATGAGAACTTAGACGGCAGCGTTGTCCTATTGTCCACAGATGTATGCCGTCGTGTTGGCCTACTATTTGCTGAGTATCAGTATCGATAAAATTACCAGGCTTTGGAATTATATACTTGAAAAATAGAAAAACTTAAGATGTAATCTGTCTGTCTTCAACTGATCTCAATAATTAATTACCTCCTTAATGAACTCTTTAAAATCTCGACGACCAACAAAGCAAATGCCCGTACTCTCTCTTTTTTGCGTTAAACGATTCAGGCCGCATTTTTTCGCTATCTCTTTTGTTTCAATTTTATAAAGATCGCTTAGGGGAAACATGATTTTACGCAGGGCGTCACGTTTAACAGCTGCTAAGAAAAACGTCTGATCTTTAAATGCATCTTTTGGTATCCTAAGTTCAGCAGCTAATTAAATCAATTACGCAATTAACTTAGGAGATAAAAGAAATTTGATTATTTCTTTAATGGTTACCTTTTTCTTCTTTATAGTTTTCTAGGTATGATCCGAAATTCGTTTTTGCGTAATGGCCCGTAGCAATAGCGTCATACTTTAAGTTTTCTAACGCATATTTATAAAATAAATCAAATTTTATATGCCGGTTGCACAATATGTCCGGGTTAGGAGTAAGACCGTTTTGATAGTCGTCTAGAAAATGACTGAGAAGTTTAAGTAAGAACCAATAATAATAATTCATTTATGTATACATATGCATAGGCATGCTCGCGTCACTCATATCACTCACCTGAATACAGAATTCCAATAGTCTTTAACATAATTTACTTGATGTAACTCAATACCTAATTTGTCGCAGGTGTATTCAGCATCTAGGAGATCTTGTTCGCCAGAGCAGCGTCCCGTCTCATCGTATTCGTCCCAATTTTTCATAAATATACCCAAGACTTTGAAGCCTAACTACAAAAAAATTGAATATCAGTTTTAAGTTTTTCATTATAGATCATTGCCACCTTTTTCCTTGAGCAGATATGCACTGACACCGCTATCTACTCCTCCTGATATTCCCACAACGACGTTTCGAAACATTACCAAATATTTGAATTAATTTTTCAATTTTCATAGAAACAGTGCTTGAGGCTTAACTCGAAAGTTATGACACCCTTGAGTTTGTGTCAAGCATCAACTGTAATTGTATAGTATAGGGTAAGGCGTTTATACTTCAATTTGCTGCCAACATCTATTAGGCTACGCTTATAACTTATCAAATCGAACACACATTCATTTAACTAATAAAGCTTGGGCGAACAGTAACCTAAGATTATGAATATGAACGTGAAGCCATCGCAAGGTGATATTGCACAAAACTATTTGGCCAAAATGTGAATTCCAGGTAAATCGCGTAACATAAGATGATGAAAAGTTAACACTTATTTAAAATAACCCAAATACGTAGTTCGTATATTAAAATAAGAGAACAAGAAAGGCAGTGTCACTTTTTACAAATCGTTTTAATAATTGGAAGAAATTAAAATTGTGCTTTTTGTCGTGGACATAAAAATTGTTGCGAACACAGCTACGGTCGAATATATGATCTTTCGAAAGAAAGATCGACTATTTAGCTTTCTATGTCTTTATCCACACGATGCAAAACTTCTTATGACTTAAGCTTTTCTCCGTAGTGTTAAATAAGCGTCAATGAAATCAGCTGATCGTTGAGAAGATGCAGCTGAGAATTGACGGGGTTTTCATGTGATGTATAAATTTTGTATTATTTTTTACGTTTGACTTGAGAGACATCGTCTGCTTTTTCTATTTGTTTAAAGCCGAAAGGCAAAGTTGTGATAAGTTTCGAAGGATAACTGCAAGCAGACGCGATTTCATAGAAAACATTTCTCTATGTTCAGCTATTTCGCTATGTTCTTGCTCAATGATAATAACATTTGCAAATACTTGATATATGACAAATTAAATATTATATTAAACGGTCCCATGTTTACAGCAACAAAGTACATATGCTCTTACTTTTGAAGTGTAAACAAACAAACAATAGCACGTGCATGACAAATTTGCAACAATAACCACAAAAGGTGTAAGCTTTACAGCAACAAACACGCACGATACGAACTTTACAGCAACAATCACATATGATAGCAGCTTTACAGCAACAACTATACACAGTACGAACTTTATAGCAACAAAATATATATGCATGTCGGAGGCGTAGAGAGAAAAATTTCTTTCTCTCTCTCTTTGAGTTTGAAAGAGAACGTTAGCTCGTTATTGCCAATAATATTGAAACATAAATGAGCAAATATGTGAATTTTTTCTCTTGTCTCTCTCTCGAAAAATTAAAACAGGTCTGATAAGCACGACACATAGCAATGGTAGCTGCAAAGCAAGCAAAGCAAATTTGAAAAGAAAAAATTTTAAATAACACAACACATGCATACATATATTACATATATTTAAAATATTTACAATAAATTTTAAGAATATCAAAATAAAATAATAAAAAAGCACATATATATATATATATAGCACATATATATATGTATATTAAATAATTAAATAAATATATATAAAGTTTATAAATAAATGATTTTTTTTTTTTAAAGTTAATCATAATAATTTCAATCTTAACTTTACATTTTTGACATTTTCGACGTTAATATGCTCAGAATTTGCTCAGAAACATTTCGTCCTATGTCCGTCCCTGCTGAGGGTACACAAAAACCATGCATCATGCATAACGAAAGTAAAACTTGATAAGGACTTTTCAAAAGACTTAACGCACTGTATGGACTATCTATACCTACCCGGTTACGTATTTCATTCTCTTTGCAAAAATACTCTTTCAAGAAATTGTGCAAAGTATCCTTTGGCTTTTTAATACTTACTCTTAACTTACATATTGGAAATAACGACCGGGTATATAAGCCGCGGCTACGATTACAGTTGAAAATAGTGAAAATAGTTGAAGATTAAATGGAAATACTTGTGCTCGGCGATGTATAGCGGGTATAACGGGTATAACGGTTGAATGCATTAAATAATATGCATACAAATGTGAAAATATGTAAAATTCATTTTATATAAAAAAAAAAAATATATATATATATATATATATATTAAATCCGAAATTTATGAACAAAAATATGTTAAATAAAAAAACTCAAATTGCAAATCAACAAACAAATATGGATGTTTAAGCGTTTAATATATAAAAAAAAAAAAAAAGTAACAAAAAAAAAATCTACATTTTTGTATACTAATATTTACTTTGAAAAACATAAACTAATCAACATTACGAGATCTCCTCTTCCTTTTATCGATTATAACTGTTTAAGCGTTTGTTATTGTTTTACTATATGTGAATAAATTCAGTTCCAAATTCCCTTTCATACAATATGATGAATGAACGAACAGTCTTTGTTATTTAGTGACATACATCTAGTTGTATACGGTTTGTACTGATTGATTAAAACGAACTTCGAACTTCCTGCCTGTCAAATGCAGCAGGCATTTTAATGAAACATAAGTAAAGTGAATTGCAATTTAATCTTAAAGAGAAGACGAATAATTGTACGAAGAAGAACGATATAAGTGAAAAGTATATACGATAAGTAAGTAATGAGAATTATTTGAGTAGGCGACAACCCCGCCCCGAAGGGGAACGCAAAAAATTCAAATTTTAAAACTTTTCATTTTTTACACTACTATTAAAGCGTGTAATGCTTAAAATTGTATAGTAAAAGTGACCGCGAGTTATAAGCCTCGATACTCTACATTCACTTGAAGTCTTTATTCATTGATTGAGGGCGGAGTTGTTTATTACTTTTCAAAATACGATTTCAATTTTTTGTCTCTTCCTTGATCATAGATTTCACATATTTTACAACAACAATCGCAACAACAACAATATTATACTGTATTGAACAGTATAGTATAGAGAGATATTCTTGAAGTAGAAATTTTGAAATTTTGCCAAAAATTCATTTGGAAATACGATCCATACACAATATATAGACGAATACGCCCCATCTAAACGTTGTTTACAAAATCCTTGATTGATTGAATTCGAAAAGAAATGATCGAAATTAGGAATGAAATCGCAATAAGCTGATGTTGCAAACTTCGATACGTGTTTATACAAAATGCTTGCTCTGTAATAAACATTGATTTGTCAACAATGCATTTTTAGGTTGCAAGTATTCAAAAATGCCTGTTAAGCAAGAGCTTACCCACACATTAACCCATAGGAATAGAAGTATTCAAAGATTTTATTTAAGGACCCAAAACGGTCAAAGGACACGACCTACGCAGCAAGAATCGCGAACATCTTTGTTTTCCATGATTTTTGCTTGCTGCCCACACACACACCATATAAGTTTTCTTTGCACTTTTATTCTAAAAAGAGAAAAAACCAATCGCGTCCGTCCTTCCATTAAGTAGAGTATGAAAGTCTTTACTTAGGATAATGATAATGGATTCATAGAAGATGCGGTCGCAGTCGACTTGTTTTCTTTCTTTTTTTTAAAAATAAATTTGACTGAAATGTTTATTGAGAGTAAAAATATATTCGAAGAATATTTGTATTTATTATCCACTGCTTTCCTTATGCACATTGGGAAAGCAAAAAGCTAAAGGAATTTCATAAATATTAATGCATCAGATATTTAGCAGAGAAAGAGAATTTCATAGCAAGAAGTTATGGAAAAGTAAATGAAAACTTTCGCCTTTTTTTGCTGGACGAGTCTAAAGGATGATATTCAAATGATGTAGGAACACACACTTATATATATTACAACTGAAAGTGGGTGATTTGAAAGATTTTTAAAAAAGAGATTTAAAGAATGCAGCGTAGAAAGGAAGCCGATATCTTCAGATGTTATAGATTAGTTTTTAATGATATGAAGCAGCAAATATCTATATCTCTAATGTTGTTTACTGGGACACTGGTCCACTTTTGCCTATTTTAACTGTTTTTGAGAAAACCCATCCATCCACAAACATATTTTCGTATAATTTTTTTTATTGTTCATTGGCTCAAATGATCCCTGAATTATTCAAGAGATGATGATCACGGTTGTATTACAAGTTTACAGGCACCTGATAGGATCAAGCCTTTTAAAGCTCATCTCAAGCTTTGTGATAAAAAAATTTGAATATTTCCAAATTTCGACTTTGTCTTGATTTCAAAATAAATCAGTCATTTTCACAACAAGCGTGTGCCATGTGACTCGGAGTTAGAAAGACATCCCGCATGTTGGACAAAAATTACCCAATCGAGAACAAAACTTTAAGATAACGATGAGTTGAGGAAGTATGCGAATCATTTCGGGAGAGCAATCGCTGTATCATATTTAATTAATTCTTTGCGAGCTGTAAAGTGAACCAAAGTTTGTACAGAGTTGGCATCAATAAATACACTTTTGCTCGTCTGTTCAAGGTTAACTTGCTTTTTTTTTTTTTTTTTTAAATTTGAAATTAACCAAGTAAGAAAGTTCTATAGTTAAAATTAATCATTCCGCCGTGATACCCATCATAATTAACTTACAATTAACACACTTGCAGTGTCGCCTTCTACTCTCCGAGTTCTTTTATTTTATATCTGAGTTTCACAGTTAATGTTATTAAGGAAAAATGAATACATCAGTTCGCGGTGTCTCCCATTCTTATTTTAGAACAAACCTATTTCCAGGCCGATAATATATCTTCATTCGAGGACTGTGCAAAATAGTTTTAAACAGAAGTTCTGCCTTGTTTGACTTATGATAAATGAGCATAAAACCCCAAAAAAGTGAAAAAAAAAATTAAAATTTTATCAATCGTAACTTTATGGGGGCGTGAGCGATTGGTTCAATTTTTGGACCTAAGGAGTAAAGAGTGTTTCGTAAAATACATGCGGAAAATTTCAGTCCTTTAACTTAGATAATTTTCGAATAACGAGCAAAAATCCAAAAATTTTTGTTAAAAAAACCGAAGTCGCGTTCATTTTACGCTCCGTTGCGCGCTTCTGTTCTCGCCAATTTGGCCCATTTTCAATACTAACCTACGTGCAGAAGCTTCCAATGCTGCTGTTACCAGATTTGAAGTCGAGAGTGCCAGTAACACACACCACATAGATATACAGACGGACAGACGTGGCTAAATCTACTCAGAATTTCACGTTGATCAAGAATATACACACTTTATAGGGTCGCTGAACCTTGCTTTTGCGTGTTACATACATTATGGAAAAAGCCAAAGTGAGTATACCCCCATCTCGGGGGTTGGGGGTATAACAAGTTTTCTTCTCTATGAAGAATAAAGTAAATAAATGTACATATGAAAAAAAAAAAATTAATAAATTTTCATAAATAAAAACCTGCATATTTCATTCATCTTTTGCACATACATTATATTATATTATGTTTAAGAGAATAATCATAAATTTAGTGCGGGCTCACTGAAGTGAATTGAAATATGATAGAATATTAGAGTGGTGAGGAAAACTATTTCAATCGATTGTATCTTTTCCTGTCCATTTTTCCGGCAACTGCTATGCATATCCAATCCGATGGGGAAATATCTGTTAGATTTTTCAGAAAATTCACAAAAATTATTTTATTCTTCAACATCTTTCCGTAAGCTTGAGATATTTTTGTAGTCGATTTCCAATTTATTTGCCACATTCCTGAAGCGTTTCTTGATACGGCCTCCGAAATGCTGATAAAGAAATTGCCGCATGGAACTCTTCTTACATTGACGAATCGATGGCATGGCAACTTAAAGCAGGCTATATATCTGGTGAGTATGATGTAAAGTCTTGGGTTTTTTGATCGGCTTTAAAACAGTTTAGATAGAGAAGGCATATATAGTCTTGACGATTTTCGACCGATTTCTATACTTCCGAAGTTATTCTATCGAAGGTTGTTGAGGAATCAAATTTTCCGATCTATTAGGGCGTGAATCTATGAATCTAAATATGCCTCATGTCGGAGTTACAGTGTTACGTCATTGTTGCCTTGTCGTACTGATTTTATCATGATACCAATATTAATATTGGCAAACTATGCCTTTTGATATCCCTTGATCCTATACGCGACATTGAATAGGACGCGTGGAGATCAATTTCATTTTCCAAATGCGATCTGTAGATTTATTTCTTCGTGATAGATCGCAATTTATGAACCTAGAGGAAGCTAAGTCTAATCACCTATCCCTAGCCCTACATGCTGACGTTCCACAGATGTCGGCCCCTCAGGACCTTATTTATTCTATACGTGAATGATTCGAATTTATGTTTGCAGGCATTCTTGCATGCGGATGACGTTTATCTATTATTCAATGACGATAGCATGTCGAGTTAGGCTTTTAAACGAGATGTGGTAGGTCTGCTGCAGTGGCCTTTTGATAATACCTAAATCGATTATGCTTAGTTCTACTCAACCTCAACCTTTTGCTTTTATACTAGCTTCCATCTTGATAATATCGAAATTGAGTGGGTTTGTTGCCACAATTGGTTGCGTATTACGAATGATTCTGAAAACTCGTACTTCGGCGCGATAAAGGCGATTAAAGTCTTAGAATATGTTAAAGATATGTTTTCTTATTATAATAAATTTTAGTTTCTTTTTTTTCGATTGGTCGGCAATTGCAGGACCATCAAATTCCAGGCCCTTCCAAGTTTAAGTATTACTCTGCCTCGTTCTCATTCCTCGACGAGTTTTTTGGTACAACATGATCCCTTTAAAGTTGTCTAAGTCGATGTTAACCATCAGTGAAATTACACACAATAATGTCAGTCACTACGTCCAAGGAAATCAATTTTTTGCGGGTAAAGAATTTTTTCCCGCATAATCTAGAGTTAGAACGTGCAAAGCATCTATGAAATAAAAATAGGTAAGAAAATCATATTCGGTCTCGACCGCATCTTTTATACCCATCACCGTTTACCTCAAAAAAAGATAAAAGAAGTAAAACAATAAAATTCTCTTGCTCTATGATATAAAGTAAACGCAATTGATTTTTTGTATTTTCAAAATAAAAGTTTTTGGCATGTGGGCGTTGCAGGCGTGTCCTTTGAAAAGTTTGGATTAATTCCAAATTCTTTTGCAAATCTGTAGGTGATATCTTCATTTTCGTTAACGGGAGAGCGTTTACCATAAATACTACAAGGTTACGCAAACAGACAGATGGACAGACGAAAAGGCGGACATGTTTAGGTGCATTCAAGGGTTGTCACTAGCCAAAAAATTGTATACTTTATGGGGTTTTTGAAGCTTGTCTCTGCACATCATAAGTGTATTGAAGAAATAATTAAATTTTGATACATTATAATCTTGGGTAGGCGTGGTCAATTTTTTCCAATTTTGCGCACAAATGCTACAGCATCAGCCATAGAATATGCGTTCAAATTTTTTGTACATTTGTTTGCTATAGTGTGCGAGTAATGAGCATAAAACCCATTTTTAATTTACTTTAAAAAAGAAAAGTGTTCTCAGTTTAGGTGGTGCTGTGGGCGTGTCCAGCAAACGGTTCTATCCATTGTTAATAGAAGCCTGCGCGCAAGAGCTTCCAATGATTTTGCCATTTTTGCGACCAAGAGAATGCTTACAACAAACATTGCACATACGGACAGACGGTCAGACGGACAGATGGACATGCTTAAATCGGCTTAGAATTTGATGATGATCAGGAATATATATACCTTGTGGGGTTTCTGATGCTTCCTTCAGACCCTCATCGTTTGGTGATGGGTGTGAAAAAAAAAGAGTGATTTTTTGAAAAATTTCCACTTTATCTCGTTAATATATCTAATCACTCTGTGCTAGTAAAAATTTTCAAATCATTTAACTGCACGATTTATTGATTATTGCTTGCTCACTAATGTTCTCGCAAAAATGATGCGGCAAACTATAATAATAGATTACAGAATATATGATATCTTGTAGTTTGTTTTATTGCCCTACAAAAATAACCCTTTCAGGCAATGGCTTCATTAATAAAATAAATGTATGTTTATTGGAATACTTTTAATGATATATGAAATTTAAATACGCAAAACTATTCCGATGTTTTCGTAACAAAGATCACTCACTACGTCCATCATCATTTTTTAGCAATTACACGTATTGACTGCCACCCATCGTCGACCGTCATGATTTTATGATATTACGTGGAACGTTGAACATTGTTGAAGAGTAGTGATGCAATAATAATGAAACATCATACATACAATATTACATCTCTTGTATTCATTTATTATTAGTGCTTGTATGTAAACGACTTTTCAGATTCAATAAAAATTATACATTAAATGAAGTTGAGGTTAGTTAGCATTGGCATCGATTAATATAATAATTTGTAAAAATTGGATAGAAAGAATTTCATTCAAGTGCGTGTGTATGGTTAACATCGAATCTTTCAATGACCGTTACTTACTTGTTTCTTAAAAAAAAAAATGAATGAAGGAAAATTTATTTAGCTAAGCAGATAATTGTTTTGATTTTTTTTTTTTTTTGCAAATCTAGAGTATATAACTGTAATACATCTGTAATCGTGACTTGCTATGTCCATATGGGTTTTCTTTTATCTCATTTGCTGAAAGTTGCCTCAGTGAAGTTTAAGTAAAATTTAAGTAAGGTGAAGAGGCGAAATTCAGCGCAAACATCCCATCATTCTTGGCTTAGCTTAAAGTACGTCCGTGTCCATAGGCGTTTTTTCTCATTTTTTATCTCATTTGCTGAAAGTGACCTAAGTGAAGTTTAAGTAAAACTTAAGTAAGGTGAAGAGGCGAAATTCAGCGGAAACATCCCATCATTCTTGGCTTAGCTTAAAGTACGTCCGTGTCCATAGGTGTTTTTTCTCATTTTTTATCTCATTTGCCGAAAGTGACCTAAGTGAAGTTTAAGTAAAACTTAAGTATGGTGAAGAGGCGAAATTCAGCGGAAACACCCCATCATTCTTGGCTTAGCTTAAAGTACATCCGTGTCCATATGCGTTTTTTTTTATTTTTTATCTCATTTGCCGAAAGTGACCTAAGTGAAGTTTAAGTAAAACTTAAGTATGGTGAAGAGGCGAAATTCAGCGGACACACACAATTATTCTTGGCTTAGCTCAAACTATACCCGTGTCCATCTGCGCTTTTTTATTTTTTATCTCATTTGCTGAAAGTTGCCTCAGTGAAGTTTAAGTAAAACTTAAGTATGATTAAGACGCGAACTTCAGCGGAAACACTCAATCATTCTTGGCTTAGCTGCGATTTGTGGAAATGCTGAAAGTAAAATGGATAAAATCAATTTTTTATCGCTGCATATGAAGACCCCTAATGACGTCAAATCTATTCAACACATACATATACATCGTGATGATGCTTTTTTGTCTGTTCATTTTTTCTTTAAATAAATATATAATCACTGCGCGTTTTTCCTGCCTTTGATGCAGAAGTGTTTGTAACTGCTCCCTTCACATAAAACTATGTAAGAGCGCACTAACTATTCATTCATTTAATGAAATGTATACGTTTTATACGTATTGATGAGCTGTTATACTCATAATCACTTTAGTCGAGTAAGACAAATGATTTGTTGCCGTATAGCACATAAAGATTAAGATGCACGTAGAGATTTCGATGTAAGTAGTACTTTTTCCATTGATCGAATGATTGATGGACGAAAGAGATTTTTCTTGACTTTTGCGTAATAATTTCTCTTCACTTAATATGGATATTGTTGCAAGTGAAATGAAAAAGTTTTGCATTGTTAAGAACTATTCACTAATGAACGCGTCTAAGTATCGTCGCTTTAACTGAATTCCATTTTCCTTTTTGCTTTCGTAGAAGCGTGGACTACGCTTTGTAATATAAAATGACAAAAATTGAAGCAAAAAACAAGTAACAACACTACAGTTAAATAATTATGGTGTGATCATCATTTCACTTAATACCGTTTTTCATATGGCGACCTTTCCAAATAGTGTGGTATATGGGAAAAGATATAGGAAAAGGTGGTCAGATTCGAATGATATTCAATAGCGTTAGCCGTGGGGTGGAAAAAATTTCATCAAACAAGACGGATCGGCAGACAGAAGGACAGACAAGCTTAAATCGTTTCAGAGAGTGACTTTTAATCGATCGATATAATAAAGGCTGTCCTCTCCGGTTTTGCATGCATCCGCACAAATTGATTACAGCCACACGTACCACAAGCTGCGTAGGGCACAAAAGGAAAACAAAATACAAAGACAAAATTGATAGGCAACGAAGGGTTGAAGCTGACTTGAAAAGTCGAAGTCAACACTTCGTAGTTTTGTGTCTATGCATAAATCTGTGAAACCAGATAATTGAATGCTTTTTAAGCGTAAAATATCTCGAAACCGCTGTTTGTCATTTTAATACTTAACTTTTAATTTATAGTATGACGAACGATAGTCCACACGTTTGGCGTTCCTCTGATCAGGAAAGCAACTGTCAAGCGTAATACAATACCATTTTTCTTAACTTATGGCTCATAAGTAAATATTCATCTCATTTCATTTCCTGGAGTAGATGGGTATGCGAAATTCGGCCAAAAGCGAATAAAAGCTTTTCACTTAGTTCTACCTTTTCTTTTTTTCGTTGTATATAAATATGTTAATTGAATTGATACTGCTCTGGTTCTTTCACTTTACGCCAATTTAACACAAATTGTTTTAAACACTTTTGTATAATAGTTTTATTATAGGAAATGGAAGATATGCGGAGGAATACAATGTGGCCGAGTATCGCAGTAAAAAATGTTATTGAGTTTTTTCTTTTGTTTTTTTTTCTTCTGTCTCTTATAGTTTCATAAGCTGATGTTTATTGTTTTATATTAAAGTGTTTTTTTTTTGTTTGCTTTTAAGTAACTTTTGTAGGGTACAAAGCTACAAGTATCGCCCATATAATCTTTGAGATTTTAACAATCAATAGAAGGTTTTTGAAGATTTTTGTTTAGAGAACTTGTCAGAGATATTGCAACAAAAGTGACCAATGAAGATCGTAAATAGAATCTTGGCGATGGTACAAAGATTTACAAAGGTTAGAAAACGCTCCCAGGAAATTTTTCTTTTTTTTTTTCTATATATGACCAGCCATTCAGGGGATGTCATATATACGCGCAGGTACGTTGGTGGTCAGGAAGGATTACAGATAGAAAGGATGGACGAAAGGGGGGAATAGGGCTTGTGTACGCCTGGTTTGAAAGTGGAAACATCAAGCATGGCTGGAAAGAGACCTGCTAGAGCAGATTGTTATCAAGGGCATTGTAACGTAAAGAATGACGAGTCGTGATAGTGCGTCGTGCGATATGCAGGCAATTCCAGAACAAACGGATGGGAATGCTGAGAAAAACCTCTTTTATCTCTGTAGAATACTTGCCGACTCATAAGAACTATATAATCCACATTATGCCGATGCTCGAAGGTATCAAGAGTTTTGAAGACGATTTCGCCGTCCACGTGAGCGTGAGCACATGAGTTTTCCCTATATCCGTTCGAGCGTCTTCAACCAAAATGTTCCGCCCACACATGAGAGTTATACTCTAACTTTGCCTGAATATAGACGGTGCAAATGTTAAAAATATTGGCTGCAGAAAGTGGAAGAGAAAACCGAATCTGATACGTGGTTTGCTTATCCTAGTAGAAGTTTTACTAATCAAACTACACAAAACATTAATGAAATCGCTCTCCGCAATAGAAAAGTTTTTATTAATGTAATCGCAGAAAAAACGAGAATGTGTTAATACATTCGCGGTGGATTGCCAACCGTGTGTGCGATGATCCTCAATTGCTTTCAGTTCAGTGCCTCAAATGAGTGATCCAAAGCCACGACTGCCAAGAAACCTGTTGAAAACGGTTCAGATCCGATATAATGCCTTACTTTGGAAAGTCATTATACGAATAACTGTATTAAGCGAAGTTGGGTAGGGTATTTAATGGTGATATAGTGTTCCCACTTGCTTCTCTAACAATTTATTAGGATTGTTCGATGTAAACCGAACATAATTTCTCTCTTGCTATACTTAATTTTATTTTATTAAAATTTTTATTGTGTGTGATTTTTTGTTGCTTTATTCCTTTGATAATTTATTAATTTCCATTTTATTTTATTCTCTTCTCTCACACGTATTTCTGTTGAGATCCATTTATTTAATAGCATTCGAATATTTATTTATTAATTTCCAATAACTAAGCCAATAACCATCATCAGTAGATATAACAGAGCGTATGAGTATTTTCTTTTATTCATAAAGTGAATTATTGTCTTATATTCATGCGCCTATGTTGTTCTCTCGTAGAATGTGTGTTTTTTCTTTTTGCGAACATTTGCGATGTATGTGTGTGTGCTAACCTTATTTATAAGTAACTCATACGCTACGAGTTCCTGTCAAATTCTCATTGTGATATCCAGCACCATAGGCAATTTAGTATAATTTAAGAAATTTGTTATTGACGGAAAGAAAAGACGAGAGGACGGAATTGTATTTTCTGTTAAATTTCAAATACACAACGTGGGATAGGGTTTACAAAGGTGGGATCTGTTCAAAAATGTGAAGACTCAACGATGGGCTTTTTTTGCATACGCTCTAAAGGGAAGACTTTGAAAGTGTCTGATATAAGAAATAATTCAGGAGCGAAAACACACAATTCTGATTACTAAACCTTAATCATTTTATCGATTGTTCAAATGTCTTGCACACGTCCTAGAACTAAATATTAGAAGTGATGAATAGGAAATGAAAAGGAATAAAGCGCTTAGGTAGCTAAGCGTACGTTTCTAGATTTTTGAAGTGAACATGAAATTCGTTCGTATCTATCCATGCATGTATCCATGCATGTATGTATGTGTGCATATAAATATGCCTTTGTGTGTGTATGAATGCATTTTTTATGAAATGTCCATTGCAAAATGAAACGTACATTGGGCTTTGGCTGAACACCTTGTACCTTTACCGTAAAAAAAAAAAAATTACACGCAAAAAATGCCAAAAAAAGTAAATTTTCACGCTCTATGATATTGTGTGGGCGTGACTGATTTTTTTATATTTTCATAGAAAGTACATGGAAACTTTTACCACACGTCTGTAAGGGTGTGAAGTTATATTTAAATATAACTAGTAAAGACACAAGCCAAAATTTCTTTACAGAGCTCTGTTAAGCGAGTTAAGAGAGGTAATATTTTTCATTTTATTTCTTCAAAGTTTTCCAAGTGGCCATCGACTAAAGTCAATCAATCAGTCAGTAGAGATACCGAACACAAAGTGATCATGCAAAGGGAAAAAAGAAATTCTGCATTAAGTTTATTCACTATTTTTTAAAGGTGTGTATGACAAAAAGATTATAAGTCAGGCGGAACGGATATTTCAATAATTGGTGTTTCAAACGGCGAAATGCTAGCGCGTAAAAAGTGCGATTATAAGGCCAAGGTGTGCGCCTTTAAATCTCAAGTGCGATAGGGTTTATTTTGGTTATAGCTAGCGTGAAATTTAAACAGAAAAATATTGCATGCAACAATTTTACTTAATGGCGGGTAATTTTTAAATATTCGCGTGAGATGAGAGATTATTTCTACTTAAAACGAATAAAATATTTTTCTTTTTGATTTCAATAAACACACCCAAGACTTTTTTTACCCTATTTTGAAATAATACGATTCGCCAATACGAACGAAGAGACTTTTTTACCTGAAATTCTTGTTCTAGCACATATCCGAAAAAAAATGTTTTTTTATTTCAAATTTTTTTTGACTTTGTTAACGGTTTAATTAAATTTTTGGTTCTTTATCTCGTTGTGCTTCGACCTGAGCACAACATTTCGTTTTACAGCATTTATTTTGTATTAGAGTGTTTAGTTGGTAGGATGCAGCGAACAATTTCCATAAATTTCTAAAAGTTGATGATGATATTTGTTGACGTTGTCCCGGTGGTAATAAACGTGCGGGTTTGCTACCAAGTAGTGATGACTGGTTGCAATATTGATTTTTATTCCTAATTTCAACTTCAATTTTTTTTGTTTTTTTTTTTTTTGCAACAAAAATGAATTGTTCTTGCTTTCTAAATATTTAATTAATTATTACTTTTTTTGCACGGTTTTTTAAAAAAATGTTTACAGTTTTTTCATCTTGCACGATTTTATAAAATTGTCGAACATATCTCCAAATTTAGCATATGTCGCATACATTTTTTACATCATGTTTTTTTTTGACGGTATTTATCGGGTAAAAAAGGAGTTGGATATATGTTCCTAAATATTGTTTTTCTTAATTTTCTTAGTTACTACAAAAATTCTCTTTAAAAATATTTGAAAATAATTGTGACATTCTTTTTAAACGTAATATTACGTTGGCAATGTCTACGTTAATCCCGTAGAGAAGCTTGACAGCCATCAAAACTAATCTCAACACAACTGAGCATAGAATGTACGAAATACGATATAACTGGAGAAAATTTTCCGCACTGAAGCGTTTATTATACTTTGTTCTGATTGAGATGAAGAGGCAATAATTAAAAAAATGTAATTTTAGAACTATCCTTGTTTTACTTGCTTGAAGCGTTTGTCATACCAAAAAAGAGAAGCGGTTCTTAAATTACATTTGCTTTATAGGATTTAATTATAAAAACATACAATGCATCGTAATGGTGAATCGTTCATCTAAGCTTCGTGAGTATCACGCAATTATGGAATAATTCCTCTGGCGGATTGTCGGTACTGGTTTTAACAGAGTGTCATATACTCAGTCGTGGCAGAGTTACACGTGCTTTTGAGAACATAAAAAAGTGACTTTACTGCTTTGGCTATTTCGAGGAAAGAGTTCGCATTCAATTTGTGTATGCGAAATGCATATTCGGCTGCGGAAATTTTGAGCTCATCACACAGAACGACTTTTATTATGCGACTATGTTGCATACACATTTTTGCAAGCGATACAAAGACTTTACGGCCACGCGAACGACCATGAACACCTAACGACGAAACCCACGTCAAGGAAGTCAAAGATTTAGTGCTCGACAATCATCGATTGATTCTTTCAATATTTCGTTTGAATTAACATAAATTTTGTATCTTGTTTTGTATCTCAATTCGTGAAATATCAATTGCTTTAAAAAACAAACAATTTTTTGCAAAAAAAAAGCCGCATTGACGTCTACTATGACCAGGACATCGTAAAATGCATCGTTACGGGAAATGAGAATTAGATTTATGCATACGACCACGCAACTGAAAACGTTTAGAGGAGGAAGTCTCAGTAGAGGATAATGAATGACATTTTAAAAGCGGAACGGCTAACTTCTTGGGTTCGGGAGGTCAAGTCACAACTAAGCTTAGAGAAGACTGAGCAGAAGGGAGACCGCGTTTTCAGTTGTAAAAGTGGACAGAAACGAGCTCATTGCATGGAAAGTAGGGGGGAATTATTCGCCTTGCAATTAAGGCCAATCCAACTGATTGCTTTATTGGGGTCATTGGTAGCCTCTACAATACGCTCCATAATACGAGATAATAACATTGCACGTAGAACGTAGACGTAGTGAACATGATAAGAACAGATCAGAGGAAGATTTAAAAATGCCGTAAGTATCTAAGCAACCCACTATTATTAGTTACAATAGATTAGCAATTCACGACGAAAATAAATTTCTATCCTAAAGGTATGCAAAGATATTAACAAACACAGGGTGACTAATAATAGATTAACTGATAAGAAGGAAAAAACCTAAGAATGTTGTTGAGATGAAAGCAAACGAAAATATTGTTATTATGAGGGGGAAAAAAAGGAAAAAATCTCAATCAATGCTCAGAAAAGAATTTTGTTAGTGTATTGAAGGAGTTAGAAATTACCAGAAAAGATATTAGGCCAAAATTTACCCGCTAGGCACAATAGCCGGGACGTGCGCTTAAGTTTAAGATTTCAAGGGAAAAAATTGTTTTTATGAATAAACCTTAAGGAATTTTCTCCAGTCTAGACAAGAAAGCTCGTAGTATCTATTCAGTCTACAAAAAAAAAGATCTAAGAAATTTACATGGGCCTACCTGCTTCAAGACTTCAGAAGACGCTTGCGAAAAAAGCGAAGTTTCGTTTTTCGACTACAAATCCCGCCAGCTCTGCAGTGCAGCAGGCGTAACCGTTCTACCAGTAAAATCGCAAAAGGCTATCGAATATAAAATTGATTTAAAATATTTTGTCATGTAAAGTGCTGACCTCTTGCGGTTTTAGGGTTTTCTCTAACTAATGTTCCGATCAATTTCCATCGTACCATTAAATTGTGATTTCGATGACACTATAGGTTTTATTAGCAATGTTGAGAAGATCGATATACAAATGAGTTATTATTTAAGTCAATTTATATTCAAAGGATATCAGTTCTTCTTGTCGTCCCGTCCACTTAAATATTACGATTGCTTTTCGCAAATACTTTAACCTTTAGACAGTTTTGGAATTGGCAGGTGTTGTGTTTACTGACTTTAGCAAGACAAACTTGTATTTGTTGAAGCGTTGTATTTTACGATTTTCGTTTCTTATAAATACGGGTTAGCCGTACGCTGAGATATCGCACAAGACACAGGGCATTTTCTTCTGTATGGTTTGTGGAACTAAATAAATCTGATTTATGGAAAAACTGATATGGGAACATTTTTGCACGACCACTCTGTCGGAATATCAAAATTGATACAAAATGAAAAGAACTGCAACGAGAAAAATGCATTGTTTTCTTTTACGACCGGTAACCGCTCATAACCCCCGAATATAGCAATTATTCTACTAAATGTGTGATTTTCGTAACAATGGAAAAAATGTGTAGAACGTGAATGTTTGAATGACAAAAAGGAGGCTGGCGGCCAGGCAGGCAGGAGGAACGCGAACAAACCTGGCTCGACAATTTTACCCTAATTGAAAACATATATACGTCATAGACAAAACGTAATGAGACTGGTAGGTTTTTTGGTATGTTGGTATGACTGCTGTGAACAACTTACATAAATTGTGAGACTATGTGGTTTGTTTAAGCAGTGTTGTTGTGATGACGGTGTTTTTTTTTTTTTTTTTTTTTTTTTTTTTTTTTTTTTTTTTTTTTTTTTTTTTTTTTTTTTTTGATTCGCTTGGTTGTGCGAAATTCACTAGATATTTAAACTGTTTCCGGGTTGTGGGCTTAAATTCAAGTTTCATCGTCGACAATTACACATTTTAGGTCATTATCACTTATAGAAAGCACTTCCTTTGACACTTGAAAACAAAGTTGTTTTTCAAGCAAATTTGAAACAAGACGAAAAGGCACGCGAGGCAAGCCCAAATCATTCTTCAAAACTCTTTGTATCGATCCTTTTGAGATACCAACAATACCGAAAAGATCTCTTTGACACAAACGACGGCTGACAGGTACGAGCTCTTCGATTTTGTCAATGTTTCCATCAATAGGCTTCCTAAACAAGGTTCTCTCGCGACTACCGCATCAACCACATCATTCTCATCATCCTCACTAAATGATTTATACCTTTTGGTAACATTTTTAATTTATTTCATTATTTTGACGAAATTTTGATGCAGATTTTCCCATTTTAAGAATCGCTCACAACAATATTGTTTAAACAAACACAGAAACACGATGCTATTGCTAACCTAATGCGGCACGTGTTGCGAAATATATATCAACTGTTCACAACGATCGTACCAACCTAGCAAACAAATATACACATCGAGTACAACCTTATTACTTTTCGTCTACAGTAGTGTATACATAGTAGCACATATACATATATATATATATATATAAAATATACATATATATACATATATACATACATATACATACATATACATACATATACAAATATACATATACATACATATACAAATATACATATATATACATATATACATATACATATATATACATATATATATATATATAAATATATATGTATACACATATATATATATAAATATATCTTATAGTCCGTTATATGTAGTAGTATATAAACAGATATTTTATAGTCCACGGTAAATATTGCTCAGTGTTATTAACTTAACTAAAAATCTACCAGAGGGCCGTTCTTCAGTAATGCGTATGGAAAACATCCAATGAACCGATCAATCGATTCAATTTCCCAAAATGTCTTTATATTGTTTTAAGATATTCAAGAGAAATACAATTTTTTTACTTATTCATGAATTCGTGTCGAATTTTCTTTATACGAAGTTTCTCTCTTGCCTTTTCAATTAAATTGAGTTCATTTGAATTTCCTATCAAAATAAATCCGAGCTTCTGCTAAATAAATGTAGTTTCCATTTACAGTTTTAATTGAAATAGTTCGCTCACAAAAAAAAAAGAAAAAACACATAAAAAAATAAATAAAAAAATAAATAAATTAAAAAAAAGAAAACTTGAAAAGTACATCGGGATGCATTTACTGAAATCTTAGCACAAAACCATTCAGTATTTTCTTCCTATTGTTAAGGATATATTGTGTAATTTAACTAATCTCTCTCCTATCTACATAAACAGGCGTCCCTCGTAAAACACAAGCAATTCGTATCGCGCTGCATCGAAACGAAAACGTGTTACACAAATCTGTTTATATTTATTTATAAAATTGAATCAAGACAATGCGTACCGTGTTACGTCGAAACTGAGTCCGAAATTGTAAAATTTTGTGATAGCTTCAGTTTCGTTCCAAATATATATATATATATATATATATATATGTATATATATATGAATAAGTAAATTACTTACACTACCTTTTAGTTAGGCTTTTAAAAATAAAGCGTTATATGGAAAGTGATCCAAAAACGGGCCTAACCCGAGCCATTTTTAATAGCGCTTGTCATTTGGCCAAAACACGTCAGTGTACCAAATTTTTTCAAAATATCTAAAAAACTGCGACACATATGTTGAACACAAATTTGCAGGGACAGATATAATAAAATGCGAACTTATCTTAGGCCCGTCTGGATGTTACATAAGTTCGCACAAACTTTATACACGCTGTACCACAAGTGGTGTAGGGTAGAACAGAGGTAAAAAGGAATACATAATCGATTCGTTGAAATCCTATATATATCAAAACGATGTTGTAATAAACGCAAATTGTTCGCCCTGCTTGGCAAGTACCGTTTTATACGAGAGACGCCTGTACATGTTACTTTGTAAGGTTGTGCAAGCGTTGCAATGTTCAAAAATATGCATCGGAGATTTTATACACAATTTAGATTTAGTCTGTCTCTCCTGTCTTCTGTCTATTGCTGCAATCACGAAGAGTGCTGCAATTTGGCGTCCATGATTACCTTTAAAGAAAATTAAAGAAAAAGAATAACAAGTGAACACATTGTAGTTGGTCTACGCCGACTTTTAAATATCCGACATCACCCAAAAATTACACCCTCTTACTATTACTATTATGGAACTGTATATCAAAAATTACACCCCTTTGCGTTCCGTCAGAATGGTTGTGCCCATGAGGTTCCAAAACAGCACCGCACAGTTCATTTTAATAACAAATTACTATTATGGATTAATTTTCATCATAACATCATGAAACTTGGGCTTTTTTTGCTCTAAAAAGAGAAGAAATTTTCGAAAAAATCCTTATATAAGGTAGGATACAAACACAGGCATACGTGGTCCAACATATTAAAATGTAGATTTTTCGGCCCTGTGAAGAGTCAATTTTCGTGAAAATCCTTATATAGGGTACGAGGTTCAAAGGGGTCCAAAAAATTACTCAAGCCCTTCCAAGGTTTTCGCATCAATTTCGAATGCCGGAATACTATTACCTTTGAAAGTTGCAATTTTCTCCATATAAGGGACTTTTCAAAATGGGATATTATATGCGGAGTGGTCGAAAAAGTGGACTGATCGCGACCATTTTTAATAGGGTTCGTCCTTGAGTCAAAACATGTCATCAAAATATGTTAAAAAGTTGCGAGCTGTAGCTTGAACACAAATTTACATCAGACAGACAAAGGGACAGATGGATACACACACGTATAGAATCATATTCTGAATCGATCGGTATCTTAAGCTGTTCTTCTGCGTTTTATATACGTCCGTGCAAATTTGGCATACCCTATACCACAAGTGGTGTAGGGTATAAAACTTACCATTAATGCGTAACCAACATCAACCTACAGTTTGTCATATATGTGCATAAACACGACTCTCCCCATAAATCTCTTTAAAAATTCATTCTTTTTCTTGCAATGTCTTTTTTTATTAGCCAGAGCTGGGTGGGGGTACTGTTCAAGACGTACTTTTGTTTGCTTTTAATTTTAATCTTAACAAAAACCAAAAAAAAAAAATAAATAAATAGAAAATAGAAAAAAAGAACGCATCAAGACTAGATAGAATTGTGGTGTGTTTGTGATAATAGTTATTTTTTCATTTATTTGAACTATCATAACTAACTAAAGTAAAACATCAGCTACGCGTTCAACGTCGACTTGTGTTCATTGTGCATTCTTCTCCTCTCTTGCCTAAAAAATAAAAAAGAAGCAAATTTTTGTATTCAAAATGTCAGTGGAATAAAAAGATTTCATATCATTTTTATTCACAAATTAAAACGTTCTTCTTCTTCTTCCAAACTGTTTAAGCTTTGTTAATATACTATTCTTTTTGTGTACGCCTTGCTTGATATACTTATGGCTCGTGAAAGTTATAACTCAATCCTTCCAAATCGATCTGGTTATCGATAATATACGAGCTTTTGTTTACTGAATGATACTGAATTTTCTCTCTTGCATTCGGTGACATTATGGTGCACTTGATAAACTTGCTGATGAATCATGGCTTCGAAGCCAGGATGAGAAGATATTCGATTTCGATTGAATGAAACATCACAAGAGACTAATGCAATAATGTAATCTTGACCTCCAGGATTGAAGTTCGGCAGTAGCGTCTCTATGCCAATGCTCTCTGCTCGTCAAATGCCAGTGCGGGTTGGGGATACTCGTTACTTGACATGTAACAGTTCACATATGTAAATATGTGTCTTGAGCATGTCTTTCTGGATGCTATGACATAAGCCAAACCAAAGGGGTGACTATACGCCCAACCTTCAGTTACGGTTGTAACAGTGATGCTAATCTCCGTGCCGTGTCTTGCATACATGCGACGATGCATTCGTAGTTATGAACCTTGGCATAGAAGGAAAACAAAAAGAGCTTCTTATTCTTCTTCTTCTTTATTGTTTTATAAATTTTCAAGAAGGTTGTGAAGGTTGTATAAAGGATATAAAAACTGAACTTAACATTAAAGAGGAAGAACGAAGCATTAGTTTGATGCATATAAAGACTCTTTTTTTTTTATGTTTTTAGAGCAACTTGTGTACGACTTATGTGTGCATCATAAATTATTTATGATAACTCATATGCCGATAAAATATGCAAAAGATATTCATTCACACAACATATGCATATAAATGTAGTCATGAATAATGTGAGATATTTTAATAATATTTTTGATTTACTTATTATTTATTTAGATATGAATTTCAACTACAATAGCATAACAGCCGAGCTAAGAAAAGAGAGGAACAAGAATTTTAAATTAAAAAATTTTAAATTAAATTTTCATAAAGTTTTTTAAATCAAAAACAGTTAAGAATGCTATAGTCAGGCAAGGCCAACGCTAAGATACCCGACATCATTTCGCTTAGTTAATAATACACCAAAAGTTGCACTTTTCTAAATGCATCTAGATGCATGTAATTGCCATGAAAGCCCTCATATCGGGGGATACTCAAATGTCACTGTCGTCTAAATATAGCATAATTCCGTTGTAACAAACCACACAGATTAGGCTTTGTCGCCATAGAACGATTGCTTTTCACGAGACCCCCAATATAAAGTGTGTGGTCTTAAAAAGTGGATCCATATGACCCAATTTTCCCCACAGTTGACTTATTAAGGACAAATTTTCATCATAAGACGTAAAAAATTACACATATTTTGGCATATATAGAGCCTTATATTTCATTAGAAGTCTTGTATGGGCTGGGATCTATAAAATAGATCTACCTGGTCCAAATTCGATAAGGTCCGTTTTGATGTCTTATTATTATTATGAAAGCATTTTCATCAAGAAGAATGGAAAATTTCCCCCCAATAAAGAGTCAGTGTTTGTAGCAATAGGTTCAAAAAATTGCGCAATCCGATCCGGAGATTCACGCGACTTTATAATGCCGAAACCATATTACTAAGCCATTCTTTTGACAAAATTCTGAAAATTGCACTAATTTTTGTTATAACGATTTATTAAGATAGGATGTTATTTGGGGAGTGGTTGAGAGAAGTGTTCCGATCCGAGCCAGCGTTCGTCCCTGGGCCAAAACGCGTTAGTCTACTAAATTTCATGAGACTATCTTGAAAATTGCGACGTGCTGATTACACGGACAAACATCAGAAGGCCAAGCAGACAGACGGACAGACAAGCTCAGATCGACTTAGAAATTGTTTCTGAATTCTGATATAATATTCTGAATTGTGGTATGATAAAAGGCGGATCTATCTCAAGTCCTTCTGGGGACTACAAATGCCCGTATACGTTTAATATACACTGTACAACAACCAATGCAGGATATAAACACGTGTAAGTGCCGGAAGTAATTTTCATGCAAAGACTTCTACCTCGGCGATCACGGCTCCTCTCAGTTATTCGTGTTACGAATATGGCGACCGATTGTAATGCTTACAATACACAATCGATTGCTTTAAGTCAGCTGCGAATAGCATTGAGTGACTACAGGTATTGAGCCAAGCAATTGCTTTGAATAAACGTTTAATCGGTTTTAACCTGCATTGTTGACTACAGGCAGGACACATAATCTCGATTTGCATTTTCGGAGATTTCGAGACATACTTCAATCAATTGCACATTCGATAATCACAGAGATCGGATATGATCTCAACATTGACGCAAGAAATACTTTAACCGAATTTCACTGGCATTTGTGGGCCATAATGACAAGGCATAAGACGGGATTTAATATTAGCCGATAAATGCAGTAAAACGAGATAATGTGTGCTTGAAACTTCACTTGAATTTCACAAAATTCATGCATAGATGCCATGGTTCCATTGGGTTATTGGCATCGAAGACTCATTCCGACGTGAACACGTAATGTTTTTACTTGTTTGTTGTCCTTTTTGTTGAACTGAAGTGCACAAGTGCTTAAAGAAGATTAAAGTAAATCCGTAACAAACTTGTGCTTAATTAAATCAACACCAACAACTAAGACTGCACGAAATGCACAAAGAAAAAACAAACATGAGAGAAAGTCAAGGAAGGGAAGGTGATAAGCAACAGAGAAATAATTACGAACAGTGACGATGATGACATTCGCTTAACTAACACTTGTTATGTTATATGTAACGCGTTTTTTGACTGCCTTTACCAAGGTGTTTAGAAACGCGGCCTAAAACAAATTGCAATATTTACTTACCTTAATGCAGCGAGCTGTCACCGAAAGAGTTTGTTATTTGCATTTTCAATTTTGACTTGGTACTGAAGCAACATTTTTCAACTCACCCTTTATCTCCTAATATCCTGCACCACTTGTGCTACAGGGTATATTAAGTTTCTACGGATGATTATAAAACCGAGAACGACTTGAGTTAGACCCACTGTCCGCTATATGGGTTCATTCAGAATCATTTTCTGAATCGGTCTAAGCTTGTCTGTCCGTCCGTCCGTCTGATGACTGTTAGCTTGAAAGTTGCAATTTTCGAAATATTTCGATGAAATTTAATACACTGACGTGTTTTGGCCCAAGAACGAACCCTATTGGAAATGGTTCAGTACGAACCACTAACGAAAAAATAGTATAATTTTTAGAATTTCGCGACAAAAATCACTTAACATTTCGGTATTGTCAATTGTTACAAAAAACTTTGAATCGGATGGGATTATTTTTTGAGCCCCTTATTATATAATCGTACTGCGGAAAAGACTTAATACAATTTGATAAAAATACTTGAAAAACAAAACCTTCATATACGGAAAAGTCTTAATTTTGTTGTTGAATATGTGATGAAAGTATGTCCTAAGTAAATCTGTAAATGAAGAAATTTGAATCACACAGATCTATTTTTTAGATGGCCCCATATGTAGTGGCTCCAGGACAAGCCCTTCTATGGCGACGAAGCCTAATTTATTGTGTGTTATGAGTAATGGGAAAATAATGATATCGTTGACAAGTAAATTAAATTTTCCAAATGTAGACAGACCTCGTTCACCTATGAGTATCGTTCAATATGAGAGCTTTTATGAAAATTACGCATTTACATAAAAATAATATGTAATTTTTTGGATATTATTGCGAAAATGAGTGAATGGCTGTGTGTTAAGCGAACTGATGTAAGGTGTTCGATAACGGTCGCCCTTTCACTTTTTTGCCTTAATTACTTTCCAATTTGCAATTTCTGGAGAAGATCGCCAAGGAATGTTAAAATTACTTCTCAACCGAAAGCTATTGTTACGTAACTCTGCCCTTTTTTGGATTTTTACGTTCTTATTGGAACCTCGCAATGGTGAATTGTCATTTTTAAGATAATATAAATTTCATTTATAATTCTTAGGAGATCTGTTTACGAATTATTTATAGGAACCTGCATGTGCAACGCTTTCATTCTCGTTCTGGTCTTGTCCGTTCGAAAATTGCAATTAAACTCCCTACACTCGACTCACTTTGCCTTCCGCAACTATTCTCCTTATAGTTACCAATCCGTAACATTTTCGTGTTAATGCCTTTTCCCGCCAAATGGTCTGCTAATCCTTGCTAATCTTTTCAGCACTCATCAACTGCGCGAGACAAGTAAAATGTTGCGAATGTGTATTTGGTTTTCCCTTTCTTTGCAATTTACTTTTTTAGAAAATTGGATAATTTTCATGAATGACAATGTGACATTTTTATACCCTACACCACTTGTGGTACAGGGTATATTAATTGGTGCGGTCGTATATAACACGCGGAAGGGCTTAAGATGGACCCACCTTTTATTATAGCGATCGATTCAGAATCATAAGCCTGTCTGTCCGTCTGGGGTCTGTCCTTGTGTAATTGTGTTCAAGCTACAGGTCGCAATTTTTGAGATATTTCGATGAAATTTGGTAACGTGTTTTGGTCCAAGCCCAACGCTATTGAAAATGGTTTGGATCGGTCCACTTTTTCGACAACCTCCCATATAACGCCCCATTCTGAAAAGTCGTTATATGGAAAAAAATTGTAATTTCAAAATTTCTCGCCAAAAGTGGTTAAGCAGTAGTGCTTGGGCATTCTAAATTGGTATGAAAACTTTGGACTGGCTAGGGCAATTTTTGAACTCCCTCATATTTTTATATCATAAGAGTAATTTAACATAAAAAAATTAACTGTAACAAATTTGGACCATCTCGGTCTATTTTAGGGATACTATCGTAATAGGGAGCTTCACGAAAATTGATGCTTTGTAATATGTGTTAACATGTGATGATCGAAATGCATCCATAATAAAACTGACCTCTATAAACGCATATTTCTACATCTACGTCTATTTTTGGATCCCGCACTATGCAGAGATTAAACTTGTACTACATTAGGTAGCGTTTTGGGCCCACTTCCCCATAAACATGCACTTGAAAAATTTACGTTTATATAGAAACAAGATATCATTTTTGTGTTCTATAATAAAAATAAGAATTGCATTAGACAATGTGGTGTAGGGTATTTAATGGTCAGCCTTGCCCGACTATATGTTCCAACTTTTTGTAACCCTATTATGGATGCGGTTTTTCTTTTTTTTTTTAATCAAATAACTGTGAAAATCTGATACATATTTTACGTTGGTCTCTGGTCATTACAGTTTTTTTATTAACGACTCAGACAAAAATTGTTTAAAATTTCAAAATCTTGCAAAAAATGGTGGGATTTTCCTTTAACAAGATCCGAAAAATTGTTTAAAGTAATTAAAACTCTGCCGCAGGTTGCCAAAGGAGGCACTTTTTTATCAGCATTCAAGCAATGCCATCTAATACGCAGTCTATCAACTTGATTGTTAATTCAATTTCCATCCAATTTCACTAACTAAAAAACTGAATTAGTAATAGAAAGAGAAGAAAAAAACCGACCAAAACGTAAAACACATAAAAATATTTCGTTTCGTTAATAATCTACGAGTCATGAAAGCCACGACGACTAGAAAACTAGCATGGAATACATACATATTATGTAACAAAGTTAGGCCAACCGAGAGATCGACAATTACTTTTTCGATTTTGATATATTTGCATAAAGTGTAAAGTCAGTATCCGTCCAGCAATCGCCCTAAGTCAGACAGTAAGAGGGGTTTTCTGATATGTATAAAAGTCTTCTTCTTCAATTTTTTTTGTCATTTGATCATTTATTCACTCAGTCGCAACTATGCAGCCATTGCGCAAGCACTGTTAGTGTTTAACATATATATGCCTATTAACGAAACACTCTTGCACTTACCGTACCGTAAGAATAACTTTGTTTTTCGTTCCATTTTCACTTCTTAATGCGTGTGTTCAAGAAATAAGGGGAATTTTTGTTTGAAAATTACATGCGCTCCTTTTAGGTTTACGGTTCAGGATTATCATTAACATACGCTATTCGGTTCGTTAACTCTGAAGTTAGGACATCTTTCTCGTATAATATTGAAAGCAGTCGTTGCACTCTTCTTAAAGATTTCTATTCGTTCAAATTTAAACGATTAGAACGACGAGCGTGAGAAAGGAAAATAGTTTCCCGGAATTATTCCAAGTGAATGCGATGCTCGGTGGACATCTGTTTGATCTTTGTTGAAAAGATGGATGCAGTACCGTGATGAGGAAAAGTAAAATTGTTTTCCATTAGTTCACGAATACACTCACGTAAAACAACGCTAATGGCCTAAATAATACTCCGCGTTAACAGTTTGCCCCTTTTGGAAGGAATTCGTTGTGCACAAGAATAAGATAATTGGAGAACTGCTTTTGTGAGAGTTCTGTTCGCTTTCGCCGCACCTTCAGCACAATTGACTGTTGAGCTATTTCCGGATTCTATCCATTAATTCATGTCTATCATCAGTAATCAAGAATTCGAGATCTTTTTTCGGTTATGTAGAAAAATGCATCTCTGCAAACATGTGGAGACGATGAACATGATGAACATATAAATGAATTGAGTTATTTTAAAAGAAGGCGGGACAATGCAGCAAGAAATCTTCCTTAGAAATTGATGAAATCGTTTCAAATTATATTCGCACGGCATCTCTACAAAGCCGTCTAGTATTTACTCAACAACTATTAAGTAAAAGATCCGTGACTTTATCGATATTTTCGCTCTTCCCGGCGTGGTTCGTTTTCAATATCTCAAGGTCTTGGCATCGTTTGTAAATCTTTAATTAAGTCCTTAACCTCTCAACCCCTCAACATTTTCAGTGCAGCTACATAAAGTCTTCATTCAGTTTCCAAAATAAAACTTAAGACAATTAGCTTATGGGATAAATTTTTTCATTTTGAAAATCCACTGAAAACAACTTCCAATACTTACATAACACGCTTACCTACCACTAACCAACAGAATAACATGAAGCTTCTGTCGGCTATTAAAGACTCTTCTCTGAATCCAACGCAACAAAAAAAAAAGGATTACATCGATAATCAAAGTGTGTGTATGATTAAAATAAAAATTCCCCATACTTTTTGAACAAGTTAGAATATCAAAGTACAATAGACCCTTCGATAACATGCATTCATCCATGAGGGTTTCGCATGGGACGGTGAAAAAATTGTGATTGTCTTCATATAAGACGGTAAATGAATGAGACAGAAAATATGTGCTGATAAACTCCGTACATACTACTCGGTCTTTTGGTCACTCTTGCGCGAAAGAAGATTAATTTTTATATAGCCGGTCATGTAGTGTCGTAAGACTAATTATTAAATAAAGTTACTTTATATACAACAAGTAAGTTCTGTCCATGTGTATTTGTATTTTTTATAACGCGATTCATAAAGCATGGATATATATATATATATGTAATATATTACAGGGAACTAGACTAATATGTTATAAGCCGGTCCACTGTATTTACGTTCATTTTCAAAACAATGCTAACACACATGTCCGACTTGCATATTCATAGTTAGCCATGGTAGAGCTCAGAGTAATTGGAAAACACACATAACATATTCTATGTGTGGTTAACCGACGGATGGGTGACGAAATTATTGCTTAAAATAATTTCTGATGTTATGAAATTTTTCATAATGTTTTAGAAAACGCAATTGTGGTTGTGGTCAGAAGTTGGCTTGGCTTGGCTTGGCTTGACTTGGCTTGGCTTGTTGATGAGCTTTTAGCAAAAGCGAACAAGATAACTACTCCTAAGCTATGTGAATGTTTGTTGTAAAAAAATAAATACAGTTAGAGGCATCTCTAAGCAGTATATTTTTTATTGCATATTTTTTAATTATTATAATAATTTAATTATTCTTTGATTTAATATGTGTGACGTATATGGAAATTGTCGAAAAAAATTTCGAATGCATTTAAAATTTGAGCAATGAATGCATTAAAGTCAGTGATAGATCCGTAACGAAATTACTGGTAATTGTTAAAATAAAAAATATTTTTTCATCGTTTGCATCGTGCATCATAGTCTTTGACGAAAAAAGGAAAAGAACTAAATTTCCATACTCTTTAATGTTGTGTGGGTCATTTTTGTAGAATAAAAGTGAAAATTTTTATCGCGGGTCTAGTGTACTGTATGAGTAACGAGCGATAATATGCTCCCACTTTTTGGTGCATTGTAGGCGTGTCCTTCGTTCGATTTGGGTCATTTGTAGGCGACATGTCTATTTTTGCGGACGAGAAAATGCTTGCCTCGAATACTACATAGTAGTAGGTAGCCGGACAGATAGACATACGGGCGGGAAATTTGACACTAGTTAAGAAAGTATATACTTTATGGGGTTCTTGAAGCTTGGTTCTAGGAGTTATAACGGTTTTTACACAAAAATTAAATTGCGCTACTCCTACAATTAGGAGAGGATGTGGCTGATCTTTTCTCTTTTTGTACATTTGCTACAGCATCGCCCATAGAATATAAACACAAATTTTTATAGGTTTATTCGAAAAACCAATTCTTTTTCCCTTTGAGAAATGGAGGTGTTCTTATTTTGCGCGACACTGTAGAATTGTTTTTCAACCAAGTTGGCCCAGTTTTCCATAACAATCTTTATGCAAGAGCTTCCAATGTGTTTGCCAAATGTGAAAGCGATGGCTTCATTTCTCCGACCAGGAGAATGTTTGTAATACACATAATACGGACGGACGGACGCATAGACGAACACGCTTAAATCGATTCACAATTTGATGCTGACCAAATATATATCTGCATGTACATATTTTATGAGGTCCGCTGGGCATTGCAAACGTTTTGATCGAATTCTCATCCTTCGGTGGTGGGTAGAGAAGGGCTTTCTTCTAATATTACTTACACTCGCACCAACACTTAATGATGAAAATATAATTTTTCTTTTCTCTTTTCTCCTTCTTATGGGTATAGGTAACGAAATATTGAAAAAAATTAAAATCGATGTCTTGCCTTTAATGTATACACACACACACACATATTCATTGATAAGCCTTAGAAATTAATGTTAACGGGAGCGTAACTTTAATCTGAGAAAGAGGAAATAAGTAAACGAATTTACGGTTAGTGTGCCACAGATATAATTAAAATCAGTGGCAATCAGACCAGCACCAGTCCATCAAGCGGCAGTAAGCGATGCAAGAAGAGTGTAATATTAACAATAGCAATAACAACAACAGCAAAAGTCAACGAAAAGAATGACAATCTCTAAACTAAAACAAAACAGGCATAACACAGGGATTTGAGATTACAGCTCGAACAGCATCAACTCATTCAGTCCCTCTAATCGTATCTATATATAAATACATATATATATATATATATATATATAATCAAGTTTGTCAGATCTAGATTGTATTTATAAAAATACCGTCAAGTTGGAAGGAAAACGGCTATTCTCGGCAGTGAATAATTTTTTTGCTGGTTCATCCATTGCCCGGGAATTAAGGCAACTAATGGTAAGAAATATCCCATCTATGCATATATCTGTAGCGAAACCTGAAATCGATATTGTTAAGAAAAAAAAATCGACTTTCGATTCTCTTCGTTCCGTTCGATTCCCGACTGAGATTATCGAGAAAAAAATGTTAAAGCGATTCTTAAGAATATCGAAAAGGGAGAGGGCTTTATTTTTTTAAAAACGCCGCAAGAATTCGGAACATATGATAGGGTGAAGGGTGCAGAATCAGAGAAACTCTCTAGCTCTGGTGTATCGAAACGGTCTTTGTGTTTCAAAATTCGAACCATTTTTGATGGATTCGATTAGCTGAAGAGCACAATCTATAAGAGATGAGCATTAGCGGCTCTTCGTTCGCTGGCTATGCCATCTTCCAATAGATATAATTGCAAGCAATTAGTTTTTGAGCTCTAGCAACCGTCAGTATCCAAAATTGCGCTGGAGCAGCAAATCGTGGTCTATAAATTGATTCACTAAATCCTTTCGACTCATTTTGTGCACTACTTCAACGTCAAGTATGGTTGTCCTTCTAACTATAGAATATTTCGAGTTTGTATTTCAACTCTGTACGTTTGTAGTCAATGAAAGTGTCGACGAATTGATCAGAAGTAAACCGAAATCCGAGAAATCACATTTCGCCGATCGCTTTCGATACGATTTCGTTAACGTCTCTCTCCTATCCTATCTAATCCGCATCTGGTGAATACTATATATATTTTTTTGCTGTCTCAGCTTGGGAAGCGTCTGGTCCAAATATGTCACTATTTCCGATGAATACTTTCTGAAAATGTCTATCGAAATTTCAATAGTCCCTCAACATCTAAGGTTCTCTCTGTTTCGCTATAGAGCTGTGCACAGATTCAATTTAGAAGCATTTGTTTTGTTCTTGTTTTTCATATCGCTTATGCATGTTGCATAATTTGCTTTAGACCAGAAATACTTCGGTTACGGGTGATGACGAGATTGCTGAACTTAGCGAGAATATTAATCAATTATCGGTTCGTGGGGAATACGAGGAAGAACAGAACCATACAAAATGCACAGATTTGCAAGAGAACACTGCCGTTGCTGCTTCCAGGGATGACGTAGAATTGCCGGATTCGGTTATAGAACAGCAAAAGACTGTGATGTCAACTTCGAAACAAACTAGATTATCTCGACGAAGTAAAGGTAACGAAGTAATGATCATAAAAGATGATCAACGCACACATAGACAACGGAATTATCAACGAAAGTCGGCTAATAGTTATGCCAGTACAACAACACCAACTAAACAGCATCAGCAATACTATCACAATAAACCGATACCCAATACCCGGGTAACTTATGTTCGGGATTGTTCAGAGGAAATTGTCTATGACGCCAGTGATAACGGCGACGATGAAGACAATGATGTGGAAGTAAGATACGCAGTAGATAGTGATGAGGACGATTTGATGCCTGAATTAGAGGATTATGACGAAGACATCGATGAAGAGGATGATGACGATGTCAATGGAGGTCGTAAAAAGAAGAAGCTTAGTTTTATTTCCAGCAGATCGATGGGAGGTAAACATAAGGCACGCACACGACAATTTTCCAAACAACGCACAATTTCGAGTGAATCTCAGGAGGGTTCTAGTGGTCGCATCATATCCAAAGGTCAAATGAGAGGTAACGGAAATTTCATATTACATATTACATCATTTTCTGTTTCCTTTTCCGCTCGCGTTGCAAGTCTATGTTTCCGTACAATTTGGACAAATAAAGTTTTTTTTGTTTTCCCGAAATCGTCGCCAAGGCATCGCGGCATGGTGTCGTTCTTTTCTTTTCTGTTTTCTTAATTTTTTAAAACACTGCCACTCAATCAGGGAACAATACTCGCTAGAATTCGCATTCAGCCACGAAAAATACTTTATCAGCTATAGGTGTCTTAATAAATGTCTCGTACGTGACTACTATTGGTAGATCCAAAATTATTAACTACGCACATCACTTATGAAATTTAAAATTCGCGTAATCAGTTATCGACAACAATCGATTTAGTATCGAGACGAATTGCAAGATTTATAATAGATGTCACGCCCAAAGACAGTACAACGTACCTTAAAATGCATTGAAACAAACTAGAGGGTATATGGTGCACCCATAAAATATTGTATACTAGGAATTTTAGGCGACTCAGTACACATGCGTATGTCATACAAGGGAAATTAATTAAATTTTGATTTTCGTTTTCTTAGTTTGGCCTTTTGTTCTATGATAATAGATTGTACGACAAGTGCTTAAGTATTTTCCCCATGCCTTTGTATATGGTATTTTTGTTTGTGTAGAATTTCGTGAAGCTTTCCGTTTATTCGATAAGGATGGTGACGGCTGTATTACCAAAGAGGAGTTGGGCACTGTCATGCGTTCATTGGGTCAGTTCGCTCGTGTTGAAGAGCTGCAAGAAATGTTGCAGGAAATCGATGTTGATGGTAAGTAACATTGCTCTACAATATAATTGAAAAATGTGTTGTTAAGATATAGAATGCTGTGCGAAAATATCTCAAGTCTTCAGTGCAACTATTTATTATATTTATTTAATGGGAAATATTTTTATTTGCAAATTTTCTTCACAGGTGACGGCAATGTTAGCTTCGAGGAATTCGTTGATATCTTATCGAATATGGCCTATGAAGATAAATCCGGCCTATCAGTGGCCGATCAAGAAGAACGCGAGCTACGTGATGCTTTTCGAGTGTTTGATAAACATAATCGTGGCTATATAACCGCGTCCGATTTAAGAGCAGTACTGCAATGTCTAGGCGAAGATCTGGATGAAGAAGATAGTAAGTAAGAAAAGATATACTTTCGGAGAATGCGTCAACGCTCAGCACTCAGTATATAAATTAAATTTTAGCGATATCCGTACAACGCTGATCGTAATGTGCTCATTGCAGTGCCATTTCTTGTTCTTGTTGTTTGCTAATAGGAATTATTACAATAACTTAGGGAAGTGGATGGTAATATGCAGAGGACAGGCACATCAATTAGTCATGATTTGAATTAAACGATAAATACGATGATAAATGAAATTCTAAAATCGGTTTTGAATGTCTATTCTATCAAAAAAATACTAGATACTGTTTGTAGCACATATTAAGTATGTACGGATGTATGCAACATCGAGAAAGACTTGAGATAAATCCATCTTTTATTGCACCTATCGATTCACAATCGCTTACTGTACTTGTCTCTATGCGTGTGTTTAACTTACAGGTCGAAATTTTCGAGATATTTTGATGAAACCTTTTACATCGACCTGTTAAGTCCCACAGATGAATCCTATCGAAAATGATCCGGATCGGATCAGTTATTCGATCGATTCCCATATAATTAACGTCTTATTTTGAAAAGTGATTATAGGAGTAACAGTCTTAAACGAAGTGGTGTAGGGTATTTACTGGTGAGCCCTGGTCAAACATAGTGTTCTTACTTGTTTTACTAATAATTTTTTAAGAAAAGAAAAAAAAGAAGCAAAAGTGTTGATCTAAATCGAATATTATTTTTCCCTTGTAGGATATTCTGTGGTAGACTCCACTATAATGTTTATACCCTACACCACTTGTGATAAATCAAGGGTATATTAAGTTAGTGCGGTCATATCTAACACGCAGAAGGGCTTAAGATGGATCCACCTTTTTATCATAGCAGTCAATTCAGAATCAAATTCTGAATCTATTTAAGCCTGTCTGTACGTCTGATGTCTGTCCATGTAAATTTGTGTTCAAGCTATAGATCGCAATTTTTGAGATATTTCGATGAAATTTGGTACAGTGACGTGTTTTGACCCAAGAATTGACTGCTATTGAAAATGGTTCGGATCGGTCCACTCCCCATATAACGCCCTATTCTAAAATGTCGTTATATGGAGAAAAATTGTAATTTTCAAAATTTCTCAGCAAAAGTGGCTAAGCAGTAGTACTTGGGCATTATAAAGTGGTATGGAAACTTTGGACCGGCTGGGGCAATTTTTGAACCCCCTCATATTTTTATATCATAAGAGTTATTTAACATAAAAAAATTAACTGTACCAAATTTGGACCATCTCGGTCTGTTTTAGGGATGCTATCCTAATAGGAAGTTTCAAGAAAATTGAACCTTTGTACTGTGTGCATGTGTTAGTATGTGATGAACGAAATTGACCCATAATATTATAGTAATTTCTTACAAAAATTAACTCTACAAAATTTGAACCATCCACGCCTATTTTTGGATCCGGCGCTTTGGGCCTGCTTTCCCATAAACACGCACTTGAAAAATTTCCCTTTATATAGAAACGAGATATAAATTTTTTGTTCTATAATAATTATAAGAAGTGTGCTAGATAATGTGCTGTAGGGTACTTAATGGTGGGCCTTGCCCGATTATAATGTTTTTACTTGCTTTATATTTCTTTAATCATTTTTAGTTGAAGATATGATTAAAGAAGTCGACGTGGATGGTGACGGTCGTATTGACTTCTATGAGTTTGTACACGCTCTGGGTGAACCGGAAGACTCGCAGGATAATGACGAAGAGGAAGAGAACACTACATCGCCGTTGCCGACACCAAAATCAAATGTTTCCCTTACATATGATTAAATACTTAATTAAATCTCAATATAGAAAAAACTCGAAATTATTAACTTAAGGTAAATAAATCATTGGCGAAAACTGAAAAATGAAAACGAAAACAAAAAAAAGAAAAACATTGAAAAATAACAGACTTTTTAAATTCGAAATTTTAAAAATTGATAAAATAATTTGATAATCATTCAATTTTCTTAATGAAAAAATACTTAAAAAAAAATATATATACAAATTTTTAAATGATTAAAGTGTTTTCAATTTTAATTTTCGAAATGCAAAAAAAAAAAAAAAAAAAAAAAAAGGAACGAATAAATAAAAATGAAATAATACATATAACAAACATATCAATTCACTCAAAACAACATACTTTTAAACTATCAAAGTAGAAATCAAAACAAATCTTATAAAAATTTAATGAGAATATTCTTCTTTGTGTCACCTTTAAAGGAACGCTCATCGGCTACTTTTCAATATATAATTACATTACAAAAATATATACAAAAAAAAAAAAAAAATCAAATTAAAAAATATCTTCAATTTCAATTTTAATCATCATGAAACCTTACATAATAACAACACACATAATACCGAAAGCAAAAAAAAAAAAAAAAAAAAAAAAAAAAAAAAAAAAAAAAAAAAATATATATATATATATATATAAAATTAATAATAATAATAATGAAAAAAATAAAATGCTTTTTAAAAAATTAATATATCTCTTATTAAAACTAATTGTAAATTTATTGAATCTTTAACAAGATAAAAAGCAAACTTGATATATCTCTTAATATTATTATTAAAAATACCAATTAATAAATATTTCAATTTAACAAAATCAATCAAATTGAAATTTCTTCTCAAAAACTATATATGACGCAGCAGAGACACAGTCACGGTCGAGGTTCTCTAGTTCTGGTAAGTTCAGCCACTCTATATGTAAAACAACCGGGTATGCGTTACTTTTCTTCGTTCCGAATGCATATCTGTTTCGCTGAAAATATATGACACCGAGCCACATCCGCGGCCTAGGTTCTCTGGTTCTGGTAAGTTCAGCCACTTCTAAATGTAAAACAATTTGGTTAATTTAACCAACCGGGTGTGCGTTACTTTTCTTCGTTCCGAATACATATCTGTTTCACTGAAAATATATGACGCCGAGATAGGGACGCGGTCTAGGTTCTCTGATTTTGGTAAGTTCAGCCACTTCTAAATGTAAAACAATTTGGTTAATCTAACCAAGTGGGTATGCGTTACTTTTCTTCGTTCCGAATGCATATCTGTTTCGCTGAAAATATATGACACCGAGCCACATCCGCGGCCTAGGTTCTCTGGTTCTGGTAAGTTCAGCCACTTCTAAATGTAAAACCTGTCTCTTATACACATCTAGATGTGTATAAGAGACCGGCCTAGGTTCTCTGGTTCTGGTAAGTTCAGCCACTTCTAAATGTAAAACAATTTGGTTAATTTAACCAACCGGGTATGCCTTACTTTTCTTCGTTTCGCACACATGTCTGTTTCGCTGAAAATATAGGACGCCGAGATACATACGCGGTCTAGGTTCAATGGTTCTGGTAAGTTCAGCCATTTTTAAATGAAAATAAATAAAAGCAATTCGCGTAATCTAACCAACCGGGTGTGCCCTACTTCCTCTTCGTTCGGCATACATATCTGTTTCGCTGAAAATGAATGCATGAACTGGACTTTTCTTTATAATTATTATACAGCGTCTGAAAATATTGATTGGAGACTACAAAATACATATATATCTATATATATATATATACTTGCTCAGCTTGAGGTTTTAAATCAACTTTGGATTTGAGTTTGATCGATCTTTTATTATACTGATCGATGTAAGCTTGTCTCTCAGTATATCGGTGTGACCGTCTATCCGTCTTATACTCTTATGTTAAATTTATAGGGCGCAATTTTTGAGATGTTTTGATGCAATTTAGTACACCGCCGTGTTTTGACATAAGAACGAACGCTAAAATGATTCGCATCGGATCACTTTTTCGACAACTAACCATATAACGCCTTATTTTGAGTAGTCGTTATATCGTGCTGGGCCACGGCCCCCTATAATATTTTTACTTGTTTTTCTTTAGAATTGTGCCATGGTTGGAGGCAGATCACACCCATTTTTTAATTCAATTCATAAATCTAACGACGAAAAATACGTGTCTTAATATAACCAACGAGCGACAATAAACAAAGGCTGACTTACGGCTCTCGTTAACCCAATATGACGGTTTTTTGAGCTAAAGGTACCCAACTACCTTTCGTATCGAGTTAAATTTTGTTTCACATATGCAATGAAATATTTGTGATATCATCGTTATATATATATATCACATAATTAAGTCGGTAACACAATTCAAAATTAAAAATTATTACGATCAAGTTGACTCGTTGATAACGAGGTATTACTACCTTAACCTAAACCAGAATCGATGGCCATACTGTTCTAAGCAACAGTATATCCTGCATATAAATAAATTAATTTATAAATTTAACATAGCTTCGGCTGGTACGTGTGTACGACAAAAGTTAGAGCCAAGCATTTAAATTTATCCAGCAAAAGTTTTTTAATTGCAAATAGTTGAGAACACTTTTGTTTCATGTTCGGTTACTTTTGTTTTTTTGTTTTTATTAAGTATTGGAAACTCGTTGCATAGTTAGTTGCTAATGGGAAATTTCACAATTTTGTTACATTCATCTATGTTTACTACGATACAACGATGCAACGTGGAACGCAAAAACATAATCGTTAGTCTACATTTTACATAAACGCATTTAACTTAATTAAGTTAAGATTTAATATAAAGTATTTTTGTGAATTAATGAAAGGACCTGAGTTCTGGCTGACTTTGATCCTTATCTTCTACATATTCAGTACACTTTGACTTGCTTTCGTCTTATCAAGTCAGGTGACAGGTCAGCTCAACTTTGTTTTATGGCCTTAATTACACGGTGCCCTCTAAAGTAGATAGGAGTTGTTTTGAAATCCCACTACGTACTACTGCTAGATTGGCTGGTAGATTGAAAAGGTTCGGCGAAATTTCAATGCAATCTAATTATTGTGTAATGAATGGCGGTGTGTTCGTTGCATTGCAATGAAAATCAATATATCCACAAAAAGGTTACGGACTGCTAATTCAATAATACCCTACACTCATTTCGCCGAATACAATTTTTGATCTTTTTTCGTCATAAAATATCAAAAATTGTCATGTAAAAGCCGGGTAGACAAGAGTCGCGACTACCTAGTCAGTGTTCGTGGCACCAAATCTCAACGCGATTTGACCACAATACTTGATCATAGTTGTAGTGAACAATTTGTCGATGGAGATCTAACATGCACCGATTGGGCTGCAGTCTTTACCTATTTTGTCTCTCAACAATTCTTTCCGATCATCGCCGTATTGCGCGTGTAGGGGCCATCCCCTGGAATGATTGAACAAATTTATTTTTTTTTTTGACAAATTGGCAAAGGTTTAAAAAAAGAAACGAAACTTCGCCCCACTCTTGCAGCCAAAAATGCGATAAATGAAAGTTAATTTATCAATATTGAGGTTATGTTTTATTTTCGAAGTCGTCCTATCATATAAATATGATAAATCAAATTTGTTTTTTTTTTTTTTGACAAATTGGCAAAGGTTTAAAAAAAGAAACGAATCTTCGCCCCACTCTTGCAGCCAAAAATTCGATAAATGAAAGTTAATTTATCAACATTGAGGTTATGTTTTATTTTCGAAGTCGTCCTATCATATAAATATGATTTTAATAAAATTGTAAAACAAAATGAACAGAAAATTTCGTCTGAACTCAATATTTTGCAATGAGTGACGCAGGGGTGAACATCCTTGAGACTGAAATGTTCGCAATGAAATTTAACTGCAAACCACTAAACCACTTGCAGGACACACTTTCGCGTACAAAATTTTTCGTGAACACGTCACATACCTCACTGTAAGTTCGCGAAGTGAAAGTGCATTAAAAAAGCTTTCCAATTTTCGACTCTAAATACAATTCTTTTTTGTATACATCGTTGATATCCATTATGGCTCCTGTTTCCCGTGTACAGTCGATTTGAGAGTGACTTAACGTGAGTACCGGCCGCGTGCCGCGCGTAGTCTCACGATGTTCGCGAGTGCAAGCAGTTATTATAGCGTGAACCAATGCAACCCGTTTAAGCGCGACAGTCCGTATAAGCTAGGGGCCCCGCTACTCCTCGATTTAGATTTACTCGTGTATTGGATATAGAAGAAGAAGAGAAAGATATTTACGGTTGAGTTCCATTGCAAGTTTGCTCTGAATTTATTCTGAATATTTAAGTTTTATTATAGGTTTTGTTCGAAGCGATTTATGAAAAATCAATTCCCTCAATGTTCATCGTGGTAATGTGTATATGCCTGTAGTTTCGTTTTTATGCATGACATTCTAGTCCACGAATATATTCAATCGATCAAACCCATCCCATTCCCCTATTATGGCTACATGTGAGTTTAATCTTATTTTTCACAAAACTCTCATGCAAATGGCAATTAAGTATCGTGTTGTTCTTACTTTTAGATATTAATTGATTCTACATATAAATATATCTTAAAGCCGATTGAAATGATTTTTAAATTTAGACAGAGACAAAAGTTAATTTTTGATCTTCACTTTCATGTGGTTAACAAAGTTTTAAATGTGCAATTATAATATCTATTGACGGACGGATAGACTAATATTATCAAATTGATTCCGATATTCCGGTCTCCTTAAGAATATATATCGTTAGCCTTATGGAATCGGTGTGACATTAAAGATACTTGACAAATCTGATATAGAAATTTTTGATATTTTAAAACTATTCAACTTTTAATACACACACAAGCACGCACAATCGTACGCACGTGTACACGAAAATAGCAATTTAAAATTTTGTACACATATGCACGCATGCACATGATAAAGCCAAGAAGTTTTAAATAAAATAAATGAACGTAAGCTAAAAGAGTATGTGAGAACGAACGGGTAAACATCTACATACATATGTACATACATATGCATTAGATTGAACATAAAAAGAGTAAAAATAAAGTACTTTAAGAGTTTAAGATATATTAGAACTTATAAATAAGTGCCCGAAAAATATCTTCTTCTTTTTTTTTTTTTGTTTTTTTCTAAAATATTTAAACTAAGTTTATAGGACAGTGTGTACGTATCGTATATGAAAATATATCTACTAAGCACAATAGTGCCAATGATTGTGAGAGAAAAAAAAAAAAAAGATAGAAAAAAAGAAAAGAGGAACGTAATAACAGCAAGCACATAGCATCCATTCCCATCCATCCATCCATTCATCCACCCACACATATTTTATAAAGGATTTCTCAGACATTAAAACGACATAAATATAAGTCATGAATAGAATTCACACTCTGACACGCATTAAGGACACAAGATATGCATGTCGATGCATGCATGAGCAAAAAAAAGCACCGGTAGTATGGCTGAGAGAGAGAAAGAGAGAAAGAGAGAAAGAGAGAGAGAGAGTGAAAGAGAAAGAGGAAATTATAAAGGTTAGAGAATACATTTAATAGACTTATTTCACTTACAAACTAACACACATACACACACACCCACACACGTGCATATGCATGCACTTTGTCTCTATCTTTTGTTGTCTTCAAACATGAATAGAATAATTTATGGCCTGTGCATGTATATATTGCACAAATAATCTCTGCAGAAATATACATAAGAACATATGAACGCATACACACACACGCATACGCAGTCTTCATAACCGAAATGTTTATACAGCCTAAGTATCATTGATTGTAAACAAGGACATTAATAAACAGTTTCTTCAATAATTATCATTATAACGGCAACAACAACAGTTGTGTAACTACAATGCTAGCAGCAGTAATAGAGAGTACATAAATGATGGTTTGGTGGTTGATTTCTGTCTATGAACAAATGTACGTACGTACGTACGTTCGTATATAACGTATATATGACAACATACAATTATTTATGATGATACTTGAAATGAATGTCAAATCGATTAAATCATTTCGTTATCAAATAATTGCTGCCAAGATGTATGTACATACACACACACATATATACGTATATTTGTCAAGTCGACAATTTTTAAGGCCTCATCTTGAAACTTAGTTTTACCGTAATTTAAAGTTAAGCAAATGTCATTGGGTTAAAGACCCAGAATAAATTTTAAGCGCAACCCAATTTTCTGAAAATTTATACATTTTTTTTGAAGTTTTACAGAAAAAAATATTTTAATAACTATTCGTTATAATATCAAATATATATGTGTATATATGATATACCGGAGATTACATATTTCTATATCAAATCCTTGCTTATTTTATATCTCTTAAATGAAGAAAATTTCGTTCATTCAGAAATATATGCACGCTATTGCTATATGCACGACTTTCATAACAGTCGCGCGTGAAGAGTACTTCGCAAGCTAAGATTTTATCCATTATATACTTGGGATGCAGTTTATTCGACATCCAAATATATATATATATATATATACGTTTTAATGAGGTTAAGCCCAAGCTATTCACCTATTAAACGCTTGTTGATATCGATCGAATTATTTGGTAGATTATTTGGTCTAATGCATTCTTTGCTGGAGACGATAAAACTTCTCATAGTCTGGTAAAAGCTGCAGCAGTGTATCTCTCCCCGTCTCTCTTTCTCTTTCTTTCTTTCTTTCTTTCTTTCTTTCTTTCTTTCTCTTTCTCTCTCTCTCTCTCTCTCTCTCTCTCTCTCTCTCTCTCTCTGTCTGTCTCTCTCTCTCTCTCTCTCTCTCTGTCTGTCTCTCTCTAACTCTATTTTTCTCTGGCTGTCCCATTTTCTTTATAAACATACGTATGACATATGTGTTTGTGTGTTTGACGCGTTTTTCTTCCTTCGAAAATTGCGAAAGTGCAAGATATCGAAACAATTTGGTTTTATTGTTTCATCTGCTAAAACTTTGGAAAGTTCATGGATCCGCTTCGAATTTTCATTTAAAATGATAACACTTTTGCGCATCTTGCGCTTATATTGCAGGCGAATAAAACTTGCCAATGAAATGCAATCTGGAATGCAATTAAGAGAAAGTATCGCAAGCGATATGAATGAGTCAGTATGCAGTCAACGTCTAGACGATAAATTTAAACAAAAACACTTTTTAATCACAAAAAAGCTGTGTTGATATAAATTGGAAAACGTAATAAAATGCATATGAAATTCAAAAAGCAACTGCTCTTTAGATCCGCAATGAAAGGATTTAAATAAATTGTGTGTGACTAACATGCAATAAATAACATATCGAATAGTTTAATAATAGATTTTTACATTTATGTGAACATGTGTTTCTCTGTGTGCACATAAACCGAAAACCTCTATATATATATATATATATATATATATGTATGTATATATCAGGGAGTAAATAATTTATCTGTTTTACTGCACGAAAAGCATAACGAACAAAAATTGCTTGGCAGAATTGCTTTTCATTCGAATGGATCTACAATTACGACTTAAAATGTTTGTTCGGACAGACATACAACCTTCATCTAAACTCAGTCTTAAATTCCCTCTTTCCGATTCGGCCAAAGTCAGCGAAATTCTAACCTGCCCATCTAACTGTATATCGGATATATTGGAGATGTGTGCGAATGTTAATAACAATCCACGATCAACTGATAATCTTTTTATAAATCCAATCAAACCTGTACTGTAATAGGTGCCCGCACCTATACTAGTAATACTATCAATGGCAATTTCCTAAAGTAATTTGTCAGCAATATTTTTAATATATGTGTTCCCGTCTGCCCATCTATCTAAAGTCTGTCGATATGTCAACACTATTGTTGAAAATCAAGGTCACAATTTTCGAAATATTTTTTTGAAATTTTTTATACAGACAATTGTTGGAATCAAAGATCAAAGCTATTAATAATGGATTCAATAGAACTACTTTTGCGATCATTTCCTATTTAAAATCGTTATATGAAAAAAAAACGAAATAATCAGCAAATTTTTAAAATTTCTATTTCTCGACAAAATTCAAAAAAAATTAATGTTGAAAAATTTTTGGATCCCCTTCCAAGTCAACATCCTTACAAACACTTAATCCTTATATCTCAACAATGTTTAATTTTTAACATTTTATAATGGAACTCGGTCCACACTAGTATCGATCGGATATAAATTTGCGATATGGTAAATTTGGACTACATATCCAATCCATTTTTTGGAGACACGCCTTAGTTAGTCGTATTCCACTGGCCAAGTAGGTAACATTAAACGGTAAACGGTAACTGGTGTTTAAACGTTGTTTAACTTTTATGAAAAAGAAAAAAGCTTTATTTTTTTAGGCCAAATTTTTCGATTAATAGTAATTTATAGAAAAACAAAAATAAATAAATAAAAATTATATTTTAATTTGCACATTGCGCTCTCTATAAGTAAAGCTAGGTCGGCGCTAGGTTTCATTAAACCGTTGTCCAGAAAGCTTGATACAAAAAGACTACCCATGAACTTAGTCAGACCAATAGTCGGGTGTGGCTCTGTTGTGTGGTCTCTTTCCTATAGGTGTTATTTAGATTCAATTTAATCCGCTTGTCTCTCTGCCTCCTTGAAAAAATAGGTCGCGTCTGCTAGCTTCGCCGTCACTTGAGAGACGTAAATATATTCTTAATGTTTCCTTTTTGGTTAGGTTAATGAATGGATTGAATCGATTCGTTCACTTTACTTGGTGAGATAAACTTTAATGTCCCGAAGTGCTTCTCCAGGAACTTCGTCTGCTATTCAATCCGTTCAGAGTTGTCTCCAGAAACCTAAGTGATATCTATCCCTTAGTCTCAATATCGGACTCTTTAAAGTCTATTAAAACAACTATCCCTAGCACGCATGGATTGCCTATGTCGTGTTTAAATTAACTTGCAATCTTAACATCTTGCTATGACTTGAAAACCAACTGATGTTGTTTCCTGTTATGGATTGCTAAGCGTTTCCTTGTTTGCAATGGCTTAGGCCTTCGCTCACAACTCGGACCTGTACCGGCTGTGGGTGTGCCTCTATGCTAGATGTGCACATGCTTTTTTTGTTTTTGTTTTTCTCTTTTATTTATTTATACATGAATTGTATTCTTGTCCCTTTTTTTCTCTCTCTCTCTCTCTTTACGGCTCTTTATATACTTTGTAATGATGTATAAGATTTACCTTTGAGTAAATAAATAAATAGATAATAATAAAATAATAATAATAATAAAAAGAAAAAAAATGATCGAATTTAGCGAATGGAAAAACCTTTATGTCATTGATTATCATTTTTGCGCCACTTGTGGATGCGCTGGTGGCATTATTCAGCTAAATAATTGAAGCTATCGCTTGAATAATCGCATTTGCAAACATCGAATGCAGGCTTCTGAGAAGAGCCTTGGGGCATATATGAATGATATGTTTTTCCCTACAGACGAAATTTGTACTTGAAGAATGTACTTGAAATATGTGGCGAATTGTGGAAGGAAAAGAAAAGGAAAGAGTCGTCGAGATAGTCGCTATGTCATTTAAAAAATAAATATGTTTTTTGAATTAAAAAAACGACAAATCGTACACTCATCGTTTCATATTAGCAAACCCGTGAAAGTGCGCTATGCCCGTTATAAACTCGAATCGTCTCTGCAGCCTGTGACATGAGAGGAATTGAGCGTATTATCAGCTCTTGAAATTAATCTAAATTTTTAATAAAGTTATAGGCGTAGTTTAGCTGATGCTTCATCAACAACAACGACAACGACAACGACAACAACAAACATAAAAAAAAAGCAGGAAAGTACTTTTAAATGCTAGACAAATAATTGAAATGTCACTAAATTGAATGAATTAATCTCTGGAATGTTGGAATAGGATTTTAAACTCTTGACCAGTTTTCGCTTTTTACAACCGCGAGAATTTCGCACTAATGTCGTTTGTAGATGTTTTCCTGTTCGTACATGCGTCGAATATGCTACAATTTTTGTTGCCATTTAAAGAAAGCTTTCATCGAAAACACAAAAAAAAAAAAAGAAAAAAAGACACACGCACACACTGCAAACATACAAGGAAAAAATTACCGAAAGTGATTTGCAAAGTTTCGTTGCAACACTGCCGATGTCGAGTAAGCTAAGATCTCAATCAACTCTGACTTTAATCGACTGCCATTCATCAACTATGTAAAAAGGCAGATATAACCCTAGCCTCGATCAATCCATTGTTTCATTTAAAAAAAATTTCACCTTTGAAAAGAACTCGACTTTTGCTACGACTATATGATAAGAATCAATGCAAACTTTTGCGACACATTTCGTCGTCTACTTATTTTGAAATGATGTCGTGAAATTTATTGTAGTGTTCTCGCGTAGACGCCTAACAATGTTAAAGAGTATGTATGATTCCTAACACTTTACCGACCGATCGTTCCATCGCAGATCCTCCCCGCTGGCGGCTCTGTCTTATAATAGTTTAGACAGTCGCGCGGAATGCCTTTTGCTCAGTTATGTTCCATATCTATAGTTAATAACAAATGACTGTTTGTAACCAACCATGACTGTATAGAATTGTTGGTATGGAATGCTGGTATGTTAGGATCAGCGATAATCTATGAAAAAGCTATTCATAAACTATAGCGAAAATCTATACATTTTATGTCATTTCTAATGTATTTTGACTCATGTGACAAAAGGAATAATCGAATTAGTATACCATCCATATCGTATCGCTTCGAGTATAAAAATCGTGAAATATTTTCACTAAACTTTTACATTTCTACTGTTCATTTCCTTCCGTTGATTTTACAGATGAATTGTTTTTACTTTGGTTCGTTCATATGTTTTATATGATTTACGAACGAACACATAAAGTGCTCTTGTGCATGCCAGGCGCATAAAAGTATAGAATATATATGTATGTACGTATGTATATAAGATTTTCATAAAAAAAATTGCTTTCGCTTAACGTAAGTATTCTCAGACAGAATACACACATTTCCCGTTCAAACTGTATAGTCAGTCATTTTTGAAAATTAATGACAATAAGACGGCAGTTATGTTTGCGATAATTTCTTACATAAGTTCTATTCAAAATGAACCGAAATGTTAAAAAATGTATAAGCAATTTGCACGGAACTAAAAGACATAAAATTCGAAACTAAAAGAAAAAAGAACAAGCATTTTAAATGACTACCTTCAGTAGATATTAATAGGAAAGGAATTATAGTTGAAAGTGAAGAAGAGTGTGAAAGTCTCTAACCAATTGTTTGATAACAACAATCTGTAGCGAACATATAGACAAGCAAGGCAGATCATTCAATATCGCTAAAAATGAATACATGATTTCTATGTGAATGCGCAATTTTCGTGAAAGACCTCGAAAATATTCGAGGATACTCGAAACGTCAACTGACGTAATCTAGATTTAGCGAACTGAATTTGGCTTAATCAAGATCTTATTATATTGCAGTTGTGTCCGTTATAACAAACTACAAGTTCGACCTTGTCGCTTGCTTTCATGAGAGCCCCTCGACAAAATAGACCTATGTGATCCAAATTCCCTGTGTTTCATTTGCTAAGGACAAATTTTCATCATGAAATATGAAAAAACGGTTTTTTTTGCATATATAACGATTTATCTTTCATTCGAATCCTTTTGGGTTGGGATTAGATAAAAAAACGTGACCCCGTCGACGCAAAATTTGATTATGATCAAGAATATATATGTTTTATATGATCTTTGAATCTTCTTTCTGGGCGTTACCAACGTTTTCGAAAAATGCATATATCCCTCATCCTTCGGTGACCGGTATACAAACAAAAAAAAAAAAAAACTCCAGCTTTAAGTGTACTTTTGGGCTATTCATATATGTATGCTTTTTCTTTTTTGCTTTCTTCCCTTATTTACTTATGTGCATATAAATTTCAAAGTTTTCTTTTACTTTAATTTCAATTAAATTAGGCCTTTGGTCTTAAAGTACAGTTTAATTCAACTGAATCTATAGCTGCAACAGGACGCTGTTGAGTTCCAAAGTACGTTGAAATAGTTGTAGTCGAGAACATGGAGCAAGCCATGTGTAGTAGCATCCGGCGACGCACACATATCTCGAGAAACAATAGTTTGCATTTGGCTCACCGGGATCGTATGGTAGATCCAAAGGCAAGTGTGACTGGCTTTACTGCCTAAATTTTAACACCACGGTGCTCAGGAGCAGACCCACTATCTATCTCTATACAAAAGAACTTCTTTTAGAGGGAATCTTGTAGATGTGGTAGTGAGTCCTGACCGCCGGGTGAGGCCCTTCGCGAAGTACCTGTGGCATAACTAAAGGTGATGATAGGCCTCAACGCCCGTGTGGTTTATTGACTGTACACTTTAAATCAATCTCGTACTCGAGCTGTAGTGGGGCCCGTAGCTTATAGACATTGTCTCAGCCTCCAGTTCACACATAAATAACCCATGCATCAGTGGACGCCGTAAGGTTACGTTTTCCATACAGGTACTGACGTTAAACCACTCGAGAGATCTCTTGATCGATGTGTTAATGAATTAAAATATCGATTTTGAATACGAGTTTATGCATAGACTCAATATATGCACTTTCCTGTATCCCAGTATAATATTAATTACTTTTCCATAAAGTAATATAAAATTTGCCAAGTTTGCCAAGTTAGCTAACTGCTCCGTCCTCACAAATATATATTACTTTGACCTAAGAATCTTTCAATTCCTTTTTCTAACAATTGAATCGAAAAGTTTAAATATATATACTATTGACTGACTGTATGCGTTGCCGTTTCTTTAGGATAATCTTTTTCCTATGTTCGAATAGAGATATGAAATGAAAAGCAAACAAAAAAAAAAACACACATACGCACTAAGCTTTGCCAATTTGTTTGCTTTGTGAAATTATTTGTTTTATACTAAATTGATCCTGATTGCTTTTCTCCCATCATAACAGCATACTGCACTCTACTGTATGATTATTTAATGATATTTTATTTATATAATGTATTCAATATAAATTCGCGCGTATTATTTGTTATGCATGCATATTGTGCGAAGTACTTGAAGAGAATGAAGTGAGTTAACATTTATTTTTGTTAAATGGAAAATAGTTTAATAAAAACATTCTATATTTATATTATAGTTATTTACCCTACTATTTGAAAGCATAATCTAGGTTACCTCGAGTAACCTCAGACCATACCAAATCACAATAACAAATATGTTATTAAATGCTTGAAGTTATTTTTCCATCTCAAAATTTCCTCATCGCACTTAAGCACATAAAAGAGAACGAAACCGTGTACATATGTATGTATTTTTCTTTCTATTTATTTATTTATTTATTTTTTCTTTTGTACATACATACATTTGCACGATGAATATTAGATGGTCACTGGCGGTTAGAAAGCAACATCAAATGTGTTTTAATAAAAACATAGTCATTGCTACACAGTATTCGTTCGATAAAGCACTAATGTTGTGATGTTAGCTGATTGACCTTTCATGCTTACCTTCATTCATTGGAGGTATACTAAGTTTCTTATTCACTTTGCAATTATCGGAAAATTCATAAGCCATAATGATTGCTATTAAACATGTCACATGTCATTTTGGCTAAGTAATGACATTTTTTAATTCGTATTTGTACTTCGGATAAAACCGAAATCATAAACAAAGTCATTGAGGTAAATCGTATCTCGTAGCCGAAAGTAATTGTGCGATAATAATCGACGCATCTCTCAATATAATTTGCATATTGAGTCCTACTCTTTAAAGTCTCGTCCAACCGCTAAATTCGGATCATCAACATTAGTCTCGACAGCAGACGTCCCACACACTTCTGCGCTTTATTGAAGCATATACGATATTTTTGATTTCTCTTCAAAACGTTCGCCTATCGATATGGTTTCAATGAAAAAATTTGCATAATTTTTGAAACTTGGTTGATGAATATACTGTTCTATGAATCAAGTGATAAACTTTGACAATATGAAATAACAAAAAGAGAAGACGTCGCGATATAACCTCGAAACGAACCGACGACAAGGAGTCCATCATATAAGAAATCGGAACAATATCGTATTCAGTACATATATTAACTAGGCTTTTGAGATTATATGAGATTATATTCTCCCTACGTAGGTGACGACAGCATAAAATCGAATAAGGTCATCACAGAGACAACGAACAAAATATTTCGCTGTTTCTGTTCAGCCTTAATCGACGACAGCGATCAGGTGAGGGAGAAAGAGATCGAAGTCTTCGCAATGAAAGTTTGCTAATCATTTCCCGTGACATACGTACACCTTCGCTAATTCTTTGCATGAATGCCGGATAGGTTTTACGAGTTTGCGGGAAATTTTCAACTCTTCAGAAATGAAAACGCGACATGGTTGTCGTCAGGACTTACAATTTAATTAAACAGCGTATATGCCATGAAATTCTATGAATTTTTTATTAAAATATTAATAAAACTTTCTGGTTTCATTTAATTCATTCAATTCAATTCAAACACAGATCAAAGTCAAAATTCGCGATCAAAAGGGGATCTATCACCATCTAAGGGATCTCTATCTGTGGGATAATATTTAAGAAAATATAAATCGTACAAATTTAGCTATGAGAGTATAAAAAATTTAATTCTTAATTCTCTCTCTTTTCTTTCGACTCTCATTTTACTTACTACTCTCTAAATATGTTCATCTCCACACATACGCTCTATAGATTGCAAGAGAATATTTATTCTCTTCAATTTAAAAAGATCGAAACACAAAACCTATATACAAACATTAGGCTCAAATACATTCAACAAGCAAACAAAGGGAGATTTATAAAATGAGTGAGTGGTATTTTTTAGAGCGTATGTATACAAACACACACACACACACATTTTACTTTCGTAAACATGACAAAATAAATTTTACTCTCAAAAGGTCAAAAACGGGTCTCATAAGAACATACAACAAAGTCGATTTTACTCTCAAAGAGACATCATTTTAAATAACAAAACGAATACATATATACAACGCATATACATACAGATTTTGATATTTTAATGTTTGCCGTTGCTATTGCTACTACAGTCTCGCGTCAGTTTCGCTTTGAATGATAGATTTTTTTTATCGCTTGAAACGAAGTTGAAGAGTTGTTTGTAAGTTTAAGAAATTGAAAATATAAAACTGAAAGACTGAGTTACTGTGTAGTAAATAAAAAATGTGAAAAATACCTTAAAATAATAAATAAAAATAATGAATAATAAAACCAATTACAAAACTATTACCTAAATTTAATTGAAAAGTAAAATTAAATAAAGAGGCAAAATAATGCAATTTTTGCGGGTATATAGCGGGTAGTATATAATGGATAGTAGCCGCTATATATCAGGATAGAGATTTTTGATCTTTTGAATGTCTTTAGTTGTTGGGGTGAGGGTGCGAGGGAACGAGGGACATTTATTCATTTATTTCATTTACATGAACAAGCAAGTCTACGCAGATCGTACACGTGTATAAATGTTTGTTCACGTATTTAAACAGATGAGTCACAAGGCTTTTTTATTTTATTTATTTAGGTGAAAAATCTATCTGACCGTTTGCGTATCTATATCTATATATATAGCGTTTATATATATATATATATATGTATATAATATATAAATAATATATATAGGTGTGTTTGGGTATGTTTTTTCGTATAAATACTCTAACCATATTTCTTTCTCTTTTTGAATTTCTTATCTCTCTGTGCAGCTCCTTAGCACTTCATTTTGCTCATTTTATTGATTGCGTTAAGCTCATGCTGGTACAAATTGGATTTAAGAGTAAAAACATGAATATTAAATCGTAACATGTGTGTATAGTATGTGTAGTACATACACACGTTCTTTTCTTAATTTGAATGTGCTCCAATTCTATGATCTCTCCTCTTGCTTTTCTTTTTTGCGGTTGATTAAAAGTTTGTGTATTTGGTTTTTCAAAGCATTTATAGAGCTTCGTTATGGCGTCTTATGAAATATATTCAAAATTAATTTGAGTAGTTTTTCTGATTGCTTTTATTAATACAATTACATTTTGAATAATATCATTAGTGTTAATTATAAAGTCAAACAGAGTAAATTAATGAATTTATTACTCTCTTAAGGTAATAAACAGTACAAGTATTTCCTTATTAATTAAATGTAATTTTACTTATTCGAATGCCGTATCTTATGTAGAAATTACTTACTAAATACAGTTTTATCTTCTTGCGTGTCTTGTATTGAAGTAAAGAAAAAAAAAAAATAAATAAATAAATAAAAGCAATAATAGTACAAGTAAACAATAACTGCAGCAATGCAACTGCAGTAAAGTAAATAAACAATGAGATAACATATGCTTAAGGAAATTTGTGATTCAAATTTTATTACCAAGTATCGATGACAAGCCAATGATGTCACATATGTATTATGAAAATGTTCTTTGTATTATAAGGAATTCAATGATATCAAGACTGTATTTACGAGGGCGCGAATATATCGCATCCTTGCAAGGCTACACCCACCAAACGGTATTCTCGTATATATAAAGCAACCAATTTTTACACCGACTGGTCGACTGATTTTGGCATTCCGTTTGTAATATTCAGAACATGCATTGCATCACTCATCGCAAACAATAATAATATAATGTATATATGTAAAACATAGTATATTTATTATTATTACAGTTTTCTTTACATGAAAAGTGAACAAATAACATTGGATTTTGGCGGTTGAGTTTTATCAAACAGTGAAAAAAATGAAAAGTAAAATAAGTTATTGTATATTATATCTCTCTTGCATAAAAAAGATCAAATAAGTTTTCACATATTTTAGCGCTGTCGTCCTGTTTTGCAAGGGGACGGGGCGGGGGATTAGTAACTTATTTTCATATCTGTGATCGTAAGACGGATGTGTTGTAATACTCAGAATTCAAAGCAATATAAAGTTTATTTACTGTGCCCATTGTCCGGTTATTGGAACGCAATATACAGAAACCTGAAATTGCACAAACTCCTAGATAATGGCCAAAGAATGAAGCTTGGAAAAAAAGATTTGCCCCCAAAAGAGTCAAGACATTGCAACTGCAATAGATATCGATCTAAAACTTGTTAAAAATGTTTCCCAAAAAATAAGTGTAATAAGATTCCCGGTCGACTAAATAACATAACCTGCAAATAACAAAATGCCGTCCACTTGCTACTCATTTTTAATATGGATGTAATTTTCTTGCTTTTGCGCTCCTTCTATATATGTATGCACATGTCTTCTCCGCGTTTGCTGCTGTTAATAGAGCTTTGTAGCTGTAAAAAAAGAAACTCAGCCATTCTATGTAGCGTTACGCATTTGTATTTAGAATGTTTCGTAAGCTGTATGTACTGTGTACGCATATCAAATACATATGAATATATTCATGAGTGCAAATCGAACGAATGAAATGAGTATCAATATTTTGATCTACCGAACACTTTAAAGTGTTCTCTCAAACACCCTCAAAGTCTCTATTATTTTTAGCCCGGATTGCCTCGTCCATTGAAAAGTCGAGAAATGCACGTTTTTTCTAAATGTTATCTTCAAATTTATTAAACGAACCACGCACACATTCTCGCATTAAAATTTGATCTTTTAAAAATATGCATGTATAAATATTTATGTCTCACACGATCGCTGAGGATTTGAGATCAATTCAGAGCAACTTTCTGAATTGATTTAAACTTATCTGTCCGTCTTTTCGCTTTGTTTTTATGGTATTCAACCTACAGATCGCAAATTGTTGAGATATTTCAATGAAATTTGGCCCAAGGACTTTCCGTATAGCAGCGCATTTTGAAAAGTCGTCATATAAATAACTGTATTAAACAAAGTGATGTAGGATATTAATTGGTGGACCGTGGTACACTATGGTACTTTCACTTGTTTTTATGGCAGAGAATTCTAGTAATAAACGAGGAAAGGCAAATTCATCCATAGTTCCACGGTTACTTCCATGGTTATGGTAAGCTTTGTGACAAATTTAATATTATATACATATATATATATATATATATACTATTCAAAAGCAAAAAATGCGTACTTTGTCGATGCATCTGTGAAGAAAATAATTATTCAACGTGCAGAGTCGTCGATAGTGCGTCAGCTATTGGTCACAATTCTCAAGAAATGTGAATAAAAAAAAAATCGTAACTATTTTTTTGTTTGCCTATTACAATAGTTGGAGGCAAGTAAATGTGTCCACATATTGCAATTAACGATATATGTCGTATAATATTTTCAATATATATGAATATATGATATTTGCTATGATATGATCAAATATTGATATGCTTAGGAGCAAAATTCCCATTTTATGAGGATTTAAAAATAAAAAAAGTATTTTGTTTCCTTTTTTGTTATTAAAAATTGTAATTCATTTATGTTTATTAATACCATTTGCATAAATAAATCTTGTTTGGAATATGCCTGAATAATAGCTTTTTAAATAAATTGCATACCATAAGCCATGAACGAGTATGCATTCAAATTTTACAACGTATCCAGTTACATGCACACAATTCTATGCTATTTGCAATTTCATGTTTCATAGTTTTGCAACAGCAAGTGCAATAACAACACTATTGCTTAATGCAATCGAAAACGAAATTCGGTCAAACATTATAAGCATGTCGTCTATGTGCTTGTGTTTCATATTTACAATGTTGAAAACGTAGAGAAGAGGAACAACTAAGAAGTTTGTATTCATCCTTTGGCGAATGCTTGTGATACTCGCCACCTAAAATCGATAGAGAGAAGTCACAAGTTATTGCGTTGATTGTGTGGTTGCATTAATTATTTTTAGATTCGTTATTACTTTAATCGCCCTAAGAAATACTGTTACCAAGTTTTAAATCGATATTTAACATAGGTTCTATCAATACGCTAGAATTTATTTGTGTAATGTGTGTGTGTGTTGTGAGCTGATCGCACCAAGGTTTAAATGTGCTTTATAGCTTTCAACTGACAGTTCGGAGGCCAAGATTCATTTCATGTCTTCATCAATTTTTGCCATTTAACCGTTTCAATAATAACGGGCAGATGGACGGACAGAGCTAATCGTGGCCAAATACGTTCGGTGATGCATATGCATACGCTTTAGAGAGCTACCGATACTTAAATCCAAGTGTTACCAACGAAAGGAGATAACTAACAGACTTCCCTCCTTTGGCGTTGGGTATAAAAATTGATTGATTTTAATTAACTTTCCAACGTATTCTGCTAAATTCATGTCAATAAGGGTGCGTCATTCTCGTACGCACAAAGCATTTAATTGTCAGAGGACATATGAAAATTGCCGAGGAAAGAAAGCGAAAGATGTCGACACATGTATAGGAAAATGGAGTGATTTCTTTTGGTTTGGTCTACGCGTAAATTGCTTCCGATTCTTGATAAAATGCAATTTTATTTAAACTTTAGTGTGTGCTTGTTACAAGGCTTAATTAATAATCGAGATATGCATCACCCATATATATAGTTTTTTACGAGATATCAGGTAACTTATGAATGCCCTCGCGGTAGAAACTTACCGACTTGGAGGCGAACCCATTTCGGGCATCTTTAACTCCTGTAAACCGCTGACCGGCTAAGTATGACTATCTCTGCCAATAGTTAATAGTTTACTAAAGTCTAGCGTATAATCGCCGTACAGTAGATGTTCCTACAGCAAGAGATCCGAATTTCTTATCACAATTCCCCTTCGATAACAATAATTTCATTCGCTTTAGCTCCAATTTAAAATAATCATAATCGCCCGAAAGATGAATAAAGAACATTTGTATACTATGTACACAATCGACCTATGTTTGTAAATGAAAAAAGGGTAGGGCGTATGAAGAGAAGCTAACGATTATACATCAAAATTTTTATAATAATTAAAGTTATATCTATTAGGCCCCATTTTCGTATTACGATGATTGATTGCACACATAGAAGGCACAAATGTCCTCTTGGGCTTTCAATTATCGAATTAGTAAAAATAAAAGTCGATAAAAAGAAGATTAAAAGTTAAGAATAATGGAAAACTTAACATAAGCACCATTAAGCGATAAATCTCTAGTCGTAGATTTAGCTGATTTTTAAATTTGGTTTAACGTTTATGAGGAAAGAAGAATTTACTTTACTTAGGCACAATTTTGCGATTGATAGTAGATTTAAAAAAAAAATAAAAATATTTTTAAGGAACATGATGGTCTTTGTTATTAGCCACTTTTTATCGTTCTCAATTTTTGAAGCCAATAAAAGCCCTTCATATTTAAATTTCTTGAAAGAAAGCACAAAATGAACAAGCAAAAAAATAATAATCGAGTGCGACGATATTTTTTATACCCAACACCGTTATTCTAAGAAAAGACTCGAAAAAGATAAACAAATTGAATTTTCACACTCTATAACATTGCGTGGGCGTGGCTAATTTTCTCTATATTCTATACAAAAGCATATTTGCCACAGCAATTAAAAGACAGATGGACAGACGAACTGACAAACATGCCTAAAACAATTCAAATTTGATACTGAGTGCTAAGTCTGGGGGTTGCGAAAGTTTCAGTAGGCGTGACCAATTTTTTCCATTTTTCTACAGATGCTACAGGACTATCTATAGAATATAAATGCATATTTTTATGGTTGTATCTGTTGCGTTTTATAAGGCAAAGGCGAAAAACCAAATTTCTTTATTTTTGTAAATAGAAATAAACTCAAATTATGTTGTACTGCGTTGGTGTCCTTTGACCCATTGGTTCAACGTTTAATAACAATCTACGTACAAGAACTTTTAATGTTTTTGCCGAATTTGAAGCCGATAGCTGCATTTTTGCAAGCAGGGAACATTACACATACAGATGAACAGACAGACATGCTTAAATCGGCTTAGTGTACACCTTCTATCCTGTCAGTGATGAGTGGCAGAATTTATTTAAAAATAAATAAATAACGAAATTTATAAAAAAAAAAAAAAAATAATAAAGAAAAAACAAAGATAGTGCATACAAAAAAATTAATCCGTCTTATTAATGTTCAAAATAAATATTGAAAATTTTATTTCCTTTCTTTTAGAGCATTTTTGTGGATACACATAGTAAATATTGAAATTAATAAAATAAAAAACAATTGAAAAGAAAAAGAGGAGAACTAAATATTAATCAATAAGCAAAACAAATTTTGGTAAAATGCCAGTTTTCCATACAAAAACCATTGAGAGCATTTTAGATCCTGTAGCACAACAGGTAAGTTTTACAAGTGTAATTAAGTGAATCGATAAATAATCTTTAATTTTTTTATTAGCACTTGGCGTTGAAAGATACATATTTCTTTAAAGAACTACAAGTGAATCATATTGCGAAAAATAATAAGCTTTTGAGCTGACACAAGTTCACGTCACTTTTAAAGCATCTTCTCGTGCGGCAGTTATTTCTTTTAGTTGGACTTGAATTTCTTTTTTTTTAGGTTTTGTAAATAATTATTATTTTAAAAAACAAGTCAGTATACTATAGTCGTGTCAGCCCGACAACCTGGCACTGTACACCGCTTCAGCTCGCACATGTTTTTAATAACACATCAAAAATTATACATTACTTTTAAATGTAAAGGTAAATGCATAATTTTCATAAACGCGCTTATATTCGAGCGTGTACTCAAAACGTCAAAACTGACGTAGTCCAAATTTAGCAAATTTGTCATTATTATTTGCCTTCATGAGAACCCATATATAGTGGTGCGGCCTAAAGAATAGACCTTTGTGATCCAAATTCTCTGCGTGCGATTTACTAAAGACAAATTTTCATCATAAAATACTAAAAATTAGTCCTTTTTGATCTTATCTTTCATTAGAACCTTTAAAAAAGTTAGGATCCAAAAAATTGACCTACATTGTCCACATTCGCTGAATGAATTTCCATCAAGAAGTGTTGAAAATTTGGTTTTTTTATCGTACAAAGGTTCAGTTCCCGTAGGAGGGATATATCACAAGGGGTTCAAAAAACTGGTCCATCGGATCCAAACTTTCCACGCTAATTTCGAATTTCAAAATGCTGATACTAATTTCCACTTACTTATGGTAAGAGTACATCAAGTATGTGCGGACATATGGAATACCAAGAAGAACTGAAGATCGACCCATCCTTTACAATTATATTTGTAAATCTATTTATATATATCTGTCCGTCTGTCTGGTCCATGTATTTCTATGTTCAATCTACGAGTCACTACTTTCGAAATATTTAACGTATTGGCTTGTTTTGGCCCAGATATGAATGTCATTGAAATTGAGCTAAAAAACCGATAAAAATAGCGAATTAACTAGCACTTCTTATACCTTTTTGCACATGATCTGCCACAGATCTTCTTCAATATTCTCAGCGATCCCCAACTCGAAATTTGATTTCAAAATGCTTATTTATAGACCTTTTACAAGCGGATAGACGGACATAGACACGGACGAGTCAGAATTTGATGCTAAGTAAGAAAAAGTATATATCTCTCTATGGCGTGTTTTGTGGGCATTGCAAACGTTTTGACAAATTCAATATGTACTTGCCTTCTTTCGTAGTGGGTATGAAAAAAAGACGAAAAATTGACATTATGTTGCAATGATTTGTTTATTCTCATTATCTAAAAAATGGTTCCCTAGTACATTAATATACTTCTCCCATAATTCCTTTTTGCCCATGACGCCGTCATCTACCCATTTAGAAAAAGTGAAAATATGAATAAATTCTAGAGTATTTTTTTTTTTAGGCTATTAAGCAATCTGACCCACCCACTCAGTTCGAATATTTAAAATGACTTTCGTTTAAAATGCTTTTGTAACCACAATCAGTTATTTTTATTTATTTATTTTTTTTTTTTTTTCCTTTTTTTTATTAAAGAGAAAAGAGTAGCGGTTGTACGGATGTGTGTTTCTTAAAGGTAAACAAATAAAAAATGTCATAAAAAACGCGTAGGCTACCGTATGACATTGATCTTGTATTAACGCACGAGTATGCATATCATATATACATACATATATGAACACCTGATCATTACGATATAAATAAATAGCTTATGTATGCCGCAATAACTGCCAGCCGACTGATTTAATATTTATTTTTGCAAATATGCATTTGTTTAGTTGATTTTAAACTTTACCATATAAGAGAATTTACGAAGCGCAAGTGTCAATGCGATACAAATATTTAACATATTTATGAATAGTGAATTAAAAAATAATTTATTCCTTTTCATTCCCTATATCGCTTGTTGTACAACGGTATGTTATGTTTGTGTGTATGCATGCAACACCCAGAAGAACTTGAGATAGACTCATCTCTTATGATATCGATCTGTTCAAAATCACTTTCTGAATCGAATTAAGCTTGTCTGTCCGTCTGTGTATCCGTCTTTTGGCGTATTTGACACGCTTTGACCCAACCACTTGTGGTGAATGCTTCGGATCGGACTACTTTTTCGGCCATTTCTTATATAGAACATTATTTTGAAAAGTCGTCGTATGAATGACCATAGGATGGTGTAGGTTCTAATGCCTTAACTAATTTCTGTAGGAAAATTTAAGGTGATAGCTCGTGTCCTCTATTCTCCAACATGTGTTCAATTTGGAAGATTGCAAACTGCAGAAGATATGTTACTTTATGTAAAAAACCCATATCGAAGAAGTGCAAGATAGCATTCGTATCGGCACTGGTAACTGATGATATATATAACTTGGACAACAAAGTAGGGCAAATAACGCGTACTCAGCATAAATTATTCGAGTGCACAAATATGTTTATCATGACATAATGAAATGTAAGCAGTGTGTAAGATATCTATAATCATTATCGGATTTATACTTACAATTGTAAGTGAACTTAGGAACTCATTTAATCAACTTTTGCCTTTACACTGAAGAAAGAAAGGAAAGAAAAATTGTAGAACATATCTTATAATTTAGATAAAGTTTCAGATAAATTCTGTTAATTTTGCTTCGGGCCACTCGAACATCTGTATATTCAATGTGAGCTAACTTACGTTAGTTTAAGATTAATCATAAGCCAAACTTAAGTCAGTCTTAAACTCATTTTTTTTTTTTTTTTTGGCAGAAAAAAAATGACCCGACGAATCTCTCAAGAAGTTGTAAATTAAAACAACTATGGCATCTTAATCAATATTGTATGTGTGTATGAGTTGCACAGTTTTTTCTCAAGTCTACTATTTGTTACAACATGCGAAGCGTCGGGCTTCAGAAAAACGAGAATATATGTCCAAAGTTTAATTAGATTTCAATTGCAAAATGTTGATCCTGACTTGTGATGACACCCCAGATAAACTAAGGTAGTGTGTTGTGATCTAAGATTAGCAGACGTTCAATCTTAGATGTGAAGGATCTGTAAATGCCATGCTTTCCGCACAATTTGACAATTGCTGCTAAAAGGCCTGATTCGAGCCCCGTTGGATCGACCGGTTAAATTTGGTTGGTGTTTTCGTAGATGAGTCACATTTAGTAAAAGCTATTTATATATACAGCCGAAGGATTTCTTCAGAAGAAGCGAACTTGTTGCAAGAGGGATTTCAAAATGTTCTAGAATGTCGTGAATTCAGACTGATTAATAAGTAATGTTATGCCAGAAATCTTTAAAGAGATGAGAAGAAGCATAACGCAAGAATGCGAGCCTCCGCATATCAAAGGAAACTTTTCAAAGTTAAAAATTCTGATTGCTAAGCTGTCAGTTGTGCGTATTTCATTTGACGCCTGAACACTTTCGTTTACTTGCACACTTAAACAACGTGAACTATGATTTCAAACTTGGAAAACGGCGATTGAATGATAACCGATCCTCTATGATAACGTGCTTCAGAAGTTGATACCACTCTATTAAGAAATGCATTGCAATGGAGAACAATGGAAAATTTTCCGTCTAAAAGCTCTTAATATCCTACAACGCTTGTGGTACAGCGGTACATTAAGTTTGTGCGAATGTGCGGACTTGTGATAGACACAATTTTTGTTATACTGGTGGATTCAGAATTACTTTCTAAATCGATTTAAGCTTGTCTGTCCGTCTGTCGGTATTGTTTTCTTGTGTTCAATCTAAAATTTTTGTCAGAATTTTTGAGATATTTTAATAAAATTTGATACACTGGTGTGTTTTGACCCTGAGACGAACCCCGTTTAAAGCGATTCGAATCGAACCAATTTTTCCACCATTTCTTATATAAGGCCTTATCTTGAAAAGTCGTTATATGAATAATTGTAGGGTAGTGTAGAGCATTTAATGGTGGGCCGTGACCCATAGGGCTTTCTTTTCAATAATTTAACTTGTGTTTACTACCCGCATACCAATAGTGGCATACGATGCTATAAAAGATGACATTGGAATGTAGTTCCTCAGTACGTGTAACACTTCTTATCTCGCAATCATTATAAATATTTGTATTTACTTTTGTTTGACTGTAGCATCTTTTTATAGATTACAGATTATTTTCGCACCGCAACGACTGACATAATGACACATTGTGACGTTCGTCACAAACAGTAAATTAATTTTGTCCAATGTTTACAATTCGTAAGAAGACCTTCTCAATTATTTACATTATTAGTGAGTAACAATAACGGCATAAGGTCTCGAAAGTTTGCATATGGCATTTCTTGCTGTAGGCTTAAAGTGGCTATCGATGCCTTTAGTGAATGTAAGGTTTCGAATATCACATCTAGGTTAAGAGGTCATTTGACCTCGAGTTCAGTGCGAATGGGAGCATTTTCCTCTAACGTAGAACAATAAGCAAAGACATAATCGTGCGCCTCGGCCCACCATTAAATGATCTACGCCACTTCGCTTAATATCGATATTCATATACCGACTTTTCAAAATAAGACGTTACTGGAAGTTGTCCGATCCGAACCGATTGTTTTTATCTCAAAAACTGCAATCTGCAGTTTGAATACAAGAATGCATGGCGGACAGGCAAGCTTAGACAGAATCACTTTCTGATCGATCGGCACAATAAAAGGTCGTAAGTCTTTGTGAGCGTTACATACATCCGCCTAACTTCATATACTTCCCGGGACTCTGGATTTTTCATTTGAGAGCAAAATTGCAGTTCACAAAATAGCAAAACAAATAGTAATTGAATATATGATTCCAAACCTAGCAAGCATGGGTCCATTTTTTGAAAAACTTATTTTAACAATAAATTGAGCTGAGCTTCTTTTTGAAGCGTGGAAAAATCGCTTGATACTCAGTAGAGAAGCCTATTTTGAAGATGAAGTGAACGAGAGAGAGTTCGACCTTTTCAAGAGAAGTGCGTTTAACGTTTCAACTTCCAATTTTGAACAAATACATACAATATAGACTTTGAACTGTTTAAAATTTCACCCCCTTTGCTTTTCACCTTTTTATGACTATTATTAAAAAAAAAAAAGGTAAAAAACTACTGCCTCTTAAAAAGGATATATTTTTGAAAAATGAAATGGTGTTGGGTGTATCCTCGTAATCTTCGAGCATCGAAATCCTTCGTTGTACACAATCGACAATCCCCAAGCAAAGTCTGCAAACTCTTGCTCGCACACTTGCTTTGTATTCTAATCTTAGTCGAAGGCAAGTGGAGTGAACGATGAAGATATCGGCTGCAGCCCGACGCTTTGTGAAATCTATGCTCGTGACTTCTTTCGACCCTTTGGGTACATCTTCTGTCCCAAGAAAGTTGTTTTGTATTTTCATGCTGAAAACATCAAGAGCTGTCCATCCGTCTATGTTACATTGACATAATCAAAGGAGATCTCTTCTTCTTTATTGGAGCTAAATGTGTCAATTGCGACTGTTATCTTTTTTCGGTAATTCAGTATGAATCGAACGAAATTGTTATCGACGCCAAATGCAATCAGTCAGTTTGGAAGCAAGAACTTCATGACATAGTCTGTAGGATGCCTCGCAGATATTCAGAGCGATGACCTTTCGCCGAAATGGTAAATAGTTTAGCTCTACTTTTCTTAAGCCAGCAGATCGATTATTGGGAAAACCATATCGGCGATGACTTGTTAAGTCGTTGGATTTTAGATATTTCGGCAAATGGCAATTTTGCGTGGTTTTGATTATATGGGTATTGGTCGCTATTGGCCGATAACTTATAAGATTGATGCAGTCACTTTTTTTAGATCTCGGTGGGATATTGTCTATTATCTTCCACCAAGCTGCGAAAATACTGGCACGATAGAATTTGCTGAGTAGACACCGCAGTGATCTGGCCAATGTTGCAGCAGTGTTCTTAAGACAATGACCGAGATCGCATTTAAACCCGCAGTTTTGCAGATATCGAGGTTGACGTCGCGTACAAGAAGAATGGTGTTTATTAAAATAATCGGAGTACTTTTGGAAAAACAAAAGTTGTTATGCAAACGCATCACGAAGAAGTACAAAACAATGTAAATAAGTCCAACTAATAGATCGTGAGAAATGGATCCTGTGGGTCACCAAACTTAACCGAAACGGTGTATCATAAATCGTTTGCGGAGAAAGTCTTTTAAAAGAAAATACAAAATGATATTAAAGGATACCTATGCGAATACGTAAAAGACACAAAATTAGTTTAAAATCCCTTTCAAATCCACTCTACACCATATATACCATAGCTTCACTGCATTCACTTAAATGTGCGCATTTTCTTGGAATCTGTTCAACTCGGTTGATACTGTTTTGCACATAATGAAGATGGAACGCTGGCTAAAGCAGCAATGCTTTCCTTAGTCTATTCTTCCTTCGCAAAAATTCGATACGCAAATCCCGTAAAATTCTTGATCGGTGCACTGATCTGTGTTCTGAACCGATTTAGACAAGTAGCTTTTTCGTCGGTAGAATTGAGAAAGAAATCCGGGCTTGCGCACTCTTAGTTGAGGTTCGCGCGGCCTATGTAAAAACAAACAGAGTTCACAGAGTACGCTTACAGTCCGTAGCAGATATTAGGTCGATAGAAGATTAAGAAGACAATCGAGTGTTTAGGAGAAGAAAATGAGTTTAATTAGTCTGAAAACATGTGTCGAAGATATTGATCTAAGTGCTAATAAAAATTACTCTTCAACTGACTCGCCTCCATGTATTCAAATATTTTTCAATATTAATTTATTTATATGTACTGCGGTGGGTATCAAAGATACGCTGTAAGGCCAACATAAAATTCTTTTTTATTTTTAATTTTTTTAAAAATCATTTTAGGTTTCTCGCTTAGTTATTCTGCATGAAGAAGCCGAAGATGGAAATGCTATGCCTGATCTCAGTCGACCAGTGCAGGTTGTTTCAGCCGCTGTCGCAAACTTGGTGAAAGTCGGTCGCGATACCATTAACAGTTCGGATGACAAAATTCTGCGTCAGGATATGCCACCAGCATTGCAACGCGTTGAGACTGCTTCGCAGTTACTGGAAGAAGCCTCCGATATGTTGCGTGTTGATCCCTATTCGGGACCTGCACGTAAAAAGCTGATAGAAGGAAGCCGCGGTATACTGCAAGGCACCTCATCGCTATTGCTTTGCTTCGATGAATCGGAGGTGCGCAAAATAATACAAGAATGTAAACGCGTACTGGATTATTTAGCAGTCGCTGAAGTCATCAATACCATGGAGGATCTAGTGCAATTCCTTAAAGATTTATCGCCATGGTTAAGTAAAGTATCGCAGAAGGTAAGTGCCCGTGAAAAGGAGCTTACACATCAGGTGCATAGTGAAATCTTGGTGCGTTGCCTAGAGCAAGTTAAGATTTTGGCTCCAATACTAATCTGCAGCATGAAGGTTTATATACATATAGTGGAGCAGCAAGGTAAAGGTGTAGAAGAGGCAGCAGAAAATCGCAATTATTTGGCTTCGCGCATGAGCGATGAAATTCAGGAAATTATACGTGTTCTTCAGTTGACTACCTACGACGAGGACACAAGCGAATTGGACAATCTGACGGTGCTGAAAAAACTTAGTAACGCTATTCATAATAAAAGCGAGTTAGCGAATGACTGGCTCAATAATCCGTACGCGTTGAGAGGAGGGGTGGGCGAGAAAGCATTGCGTCAAATTATTGATAACGCTAGCGAGATCTCGGAGCGTTGTTTGCCCCAAGATTCTTACCCAATACGTCGGTTAGCCGATGAAATCACTGCCATGACTAATGGTTTATGCGAATTACGGCAGGAAGGCAAAGGTACCACGCCACAAGCGGAATCCTTAGCCCGTAGTATTCGCGAAAAATTAGGCGATATGCAACATTTGATCCGTAATGCTGTAATTGGTGTGGATAAGGCAGGAGTACAACAGACAGCACATACTATACAGGGCAGATTGGAACAGGCTGTCAAATGGCTCCAAAACCCTGAATTGAATGATGGCGGTTTGGGCGAACGGGCCGTCAGTTTAATAGTGGAAGAAGGCCGTAAAGTGGCTGAAGGTTGTCCTGGCCATCAAAAGGCTGAAATCATGCAATTGTGTGATGAGGTGGAACGTTTAAAACGACAAGCTGGCGGTCACACTCCCGCGGCGAAAGAGGCAGCCAAAAAGCTTACTATGAAATTGCACGAGCTAAAGGCCGCCGTACAAAACGCTTTAGTTAATCGCATCGTGCAAGACTTTATGGATGTTAGTACACCGCTAAAACAATTTACCGATGCAGTTATGCTACCCGAAGGTACTCCGGGGAGGGAACAGAACTTTAATCAGAGATCCAATAATTTACAAGCATTTTCTGATCGTGCCTCAAAGACTTCCCGCATGGTAGCGGCCGGTGGAGCTTGCGGCAATAAAAAGATAGCCGAAATTCTATTGTCCTCTGCTGGTCAAGTGGACTCGATGACACCCCAGCTTATCAATGCAGGACGCATACGTATGAATTATCCGGCTAGCAAAGCAGCCGATGAGCATTTACAAAATCTTAAGCAACAATATGCGGACACAGTCCTACGTATGCGGACCCTATGTGATCAGGCTACCGACCCGGCAGAGTTTATTAAGACGTCCGAGGAACACATGCAAATGTATGCGAAACTTTGTGAGGATGCCATCCATGCCAAACAGCCCCAAAAAATGGTAGACAACACTTCAAATATAGCCCGTCTGATTAATCGCGTGCTTTTGGTGGCTAAACAAGAAGCTGATAATTCAGAAGATCCTCAATTTACCGCGAAGTTAAATGCGGCTGCTAATCGGCTAGAGAATTCACTGCCCGCTATGGTGGGAGATGCTAAGCGCGTGGCGACTAATATAAATGATCCGGCAGCTGCACAAGCTTGGAAAAACTCTTTCCAGAGGGTAAGAGCAAAGAGAAAAGCATGATAGTTGAATAATAAGTTAGTATTTTTCTAATAGCTCTTAGCTGATGTCAAGGACGTGCGTTCGGCTATAGCACCACCTGCTCCTCCACTACCCGACTTACCACCACCCCCACCTATTCCCGAGTTAAGCGCCTTGCATTTGAATGAAGGTAAACATCGGAATAGTAATGAAATAAACACGCACCTTAAGTCATTCTTTCGCAGTTGATCGCGCCCCTCCAAGGCCTCCCCTGCCACGCGAAGGCATACCTCCGCAAAGACCACCTCCGCCAGAGACCGATGACGAGGATGAGGGTGTATTTCGTGCCGTGCCACAACCCAATCAACCAATTTTGGTAAATTTACTTATAAAACAATGAAAAGTTAACACTCATTAATTGCATTTACTTATAGATAGCTGCACGAGGACTTCACCAAGAAGTACGTCAATGGTCCTCTAAAGATAATGAAATCATAGCCGCTGCCAAACGTATGGCCATTTTGATGGCGCGTCTTTCCGATCTAGTACAATCGGACTCGCGCGGCAGCAAACGCGAGTTAATAGCAACTGCCAAACAGATAGCCGAATCCTCGGAAGATGTGACCCGATTGGCTAAAGAGTTAGCTCGTCAGTGCACCGATCGCCGCATACGTACGAACTTATTGCAAGTTTGCGAACGCATACCCACTATTGGAACGCAATTGAAGATCCTTAGCACTGTTAAGGCTACCATGTTAGGTGCTCAAGGGTCAGATGAAGATCGTGAAGCTACCGAAATGTTAGTAGGCAACGCTCAAAATTTAATGCAAAGTGTAAGTTGAGTTTAGAAAGTGTTCAAATTTAATACATAATTTTTACATATTGTCTGCCTGTAACTGCAGGTTAAAGAAACTGTACGCGCTGCAGAGGGAGCGAGCATTAAAATACGTTCAGATCATACGAATCGGTTGCAATGGGTGCGTCGCCAACCTTGGTACCAATACTAACGTTAATAAGGTTTTCTTGAAAAAACCGATTAACTTTTCAACAATTTTAAGTGCCTTAAAGTTATTTATGTTAAATGTTTTGCTCAAAGTTTTCAGTTTACTATAACTATTTTTCATTTTTTTAGTGATTTACTTTGTGCAATATTTTTTTTATTTAAAAATTCATTAAAAGCATTTAAGTATTCTTATTCTCTATCTGCCTCTTAAATAAATCAAATGTTATACTAACATTTCTCTGTTATTAATAATAAAAGTCTTCTCGAATTTTTCGATTTCACACACATATATATATATATATATATATATATATATATAGAATATAAATTGTAAAGTTTATATAAATTAAAAAAAAAAATTATGCTTCTATACAATACCCTGAGTTTTCAACGAATCGATTTAATTATTCTATTCCGGCCCAATAAAATTGCGACATTTAAAATGTAAGGAAATCATCTTAGCCTGTGATACTTGAAACTATCTATCGTCTAATTGTTGCTTGTCAAGCCTTTTTTTTAACACTTTGATAGATACCAGATACGTGAACGATCGGATCTTTTGCTATTAAACAGTTCCAAAAATCTTTAATATAAGAGCAACAGAACCCATATTTTAAGAAGAGATCATGCAAACCCCAAGCTCTGGATTGTTAGAAACAGAAATGGATAAAATCGGTCAGCAATTTGACGGTTTGTTCTACAGTTAGAAGAGTATATAGGAAATTAAGCTATCTATGTAATCACAATTCATCTTCAAGGATCGTCTTATAGACGTTTCCGAAAGCACAAACAATTGAACAAAATAAGTGAAATGCGTTCAGTACTTTAGATGGATGATGGCTTCAGTTATTTTATTATCTGTCTCATCTGAAAGGTGTCGTTAAAAGAAAAACACAAATTTCTTCAATGCCTTGATAAAGCGTCAACTCGTTGGAGCGAAAAGTCACCTTCTCTTGTCTTGTTTCGGTTATGGATATAAAATAATTACTATTTCAATCAATCAAATGAACGATTTAGAAAACCTACTCGACTAAATCCATAAATCGGCGAAGAAGAAAATCCTTTGTCCTGTCTGCGCTATACTTGAAATCTCTTGCCCAAACATTACAAACAATTTGGCCGATTTCAGTTCATTTCTACGGAGGGGGAATACTTTTGAAAAGTAAAGGCATAAAAAGAAGGGTAATGCTATTATGTTACAAATAAACCTAAGCATATACATTATATACATCATCCATGCATTTATTAGGTAAAACAAAAAGTTTGTGTCATTTTTCCGAAAGAGGGTTTCAAAGCTAGACCTTTTCAAGCAAAAGTACAATGCCAGTGAAAAATTACTGTCCATAGAATATTGAAAATAAAACAGCTATGGCATTCGTAATTCAGCCGAAAGTAACTGCGTTTTAAAAATGAGTCAAAATTTTGGAAACATCCGCTATATTTTGCAATATCGAACTTTAGAACAATTAACAGCTGGCAATGGAATCTGTGCTCTAATGGTCGATCAATCCATCACAAGATCGATGACCTACCGACGGCAATAACGTGCAAAAAATATTGTCTATTGGGATTTGAAGGGAAGCGTGCAACGTGAACTGCTCCGACTTGTTCGAACGATTGATTCAACCCTTAACTGCCAACAACTAACGTGATTAAGGGGGTAATGTATGTTAGGAAAGATTACAGCTCGATAATGTTCGAAGAAGCTATTAAACGCATATTTATTAAAAAAAAAAAAGAAGAAAATTGTTGCCGAAAATCAGTAGAAAAGGGCAATCCTACAACCATCCTGACAAGGCATGTTTAACTGAAAGATCTCTAAGGGACAGACCTTAGGCATGGCCTACGTATAACGCGCAAAAATTGATAAGAAATTGATTTAAATACAGTTTAATAAAGAAATATAAAGAAGTAATAAAATTAAAAAAGAAAATATATCAAAATTAACCTCGAACTTTGCTAAGGCGTAAGCAAAGAACTTCGTTTTCACACTGGGCTTTTGACAATTTTTGACCAAAAGTAAGCACTCTCTTATTTTTAAAAAAAAAAAAGGCTTAAATTGACTAATTGAAAAAGTCCCGCATGGTGTTCTCGAGAACGTTATTCTAGAAAGAAAATTGTTGCAACCGTACCGTTTTTTAAAAATCGGAATTCGAGAAAAACGCGTTTCAAAAATTTTTTGTTATGTGCATAAGCATGTTTTCCTATCAAAATAATTTTTCTCTGTTGGTCCGCAATCCCATAGCTCCATAAAACTGTCCATTCATTTTCTAATATTTCTCCACATTCTCCTTTCTCGGAGGCACCCGTTCGTTGCATTTATCAAAGACAGAGTCGCAAGTTTTGAACTTCACGTATTGCAAAATTACAGATAATTAGTAATTCCGGTAATCGAGTTCATACCAAACTTTTAATGTCTTGACAGAAACATTGACAGTTTTCGGATTATTCGCAGCCTCTATATCTATTTCAACGCTCCTCTCACTGAAACTTCACGAACGTATTTTTGTTTGCAAACACTTTTAATTGAACGTAAATACTTTTGATTAATGTCTGCTAATGTATAGGAGGAGCTATCTATAAATCGACAGCTAAAAGTTTACGCTACAACTCCGCAATGGAGATTCACAAGTAATTATTTTTCTTCCCCATATTTCAGATAGTCTAAAGCATCTATTAAGTCAATAAAAAAAGGAAAATTTTCTAAAAGATTTACAATCGCGTTGCCCTTCAAAGCGCGCAATTAAGATAAAGCTAACGAAGAGAGTTCGTCTTTCATCACGACAATGACAAACCGTTTAAATCGTTCATAACTCTACTAGAATTGAAGAAATTTTGATGCATACGCCGACGTTCGCTGCAGAACATCCATAGTACTGTAAAGATAAATTCAAAAGAGACCCGTGAAAATCGCTTGGATCAGTTGTTCTGGCAAAGGTTATCAACCCAAATGACGTACACTTACTTCTAAAAAGCTCTTTTGAAATATAAGAAAAATGCGTTTGATTTTTGGCAAAAAAAACGCGACGAACTTGGAAAAAAACACCCAACAAATAATGTCCTGGCATGGCAATCGATCGTGTATAAATTAATATTCATCATCAATTTATTGTATTTGGACCGAGTGCTTGTGTCTTTGGGGTTTCAAAGTAAGCTGAATATATCAGTTAATCGATCGACACATGGATCATATTTCAACGATCAATCACTCATCCTTTTTACAGATCTAGCTATCGGGAAAAATGCATTTGCCGATGAAAACAGAACGTTATGCTGCCGGGTAGGTCATCCAAAAAGCTTTACAAGCCACGTTTCACATATAACCTAAAAGACTTCGACGCTACATCGGTATAGAGAAACTAAAGAAGACTATTGTGAGTAATTAAATGAGTTTTGCCAAAACATATAATAAGAGTCCCTTCTGATATCGGAAAAGGTCTACTCACTTTAGCATACCTTACACACGCGACTTCTTGCACACTTTGAAAGTATTTGTGAATACTTCGTCTAAAAAAGCACGGTGTACCTCCGCTCGATAGCCTACGATGCCAAATGACATCGAAATATGACTCAGAGACGCTATATACATGCGCGAACATCAGAACGACGCAATCGCAATTGATAAATCTCTCTTTCATCTATCAGTACCTCCTATAAAATTAAATTTGCAAATAGGCAAAAGCGAGCCAAGCCCGCATTTACCAATTTTCCTATATACAATCTCGATATCCAGTTCGAAAATCACCTAAATCGATTTAAAGTAAATTACAATGAAACATAAATATATAAATGAGTTTTCACATGTGGAATTATTTGGAAGGTGATGTTACACTGTAAAAAATATTTGTTATGCACACAACGTATGACAGAAAGAGAGCAAAAGTGCGCTCTCTCCTGTACAGTGTATGATCCATGTATCAGATGAATAATTTGCCGCCCTTCTTGCAACCATATATCGTAGATCATTATGAATGAAAAGATTCGATCCAACATTATTCATTATATCAGTATTGTTTGTTTAAATTTGTTTTTTATTAAAAAATTTTTTATTTAAATTTATGCCCTAAATATGAAATTACTTAACTAATCAACAACTTCGTCTGTAGCCAAGCAGTCGCTATTGTCGATAGCTTCATTCAATTGAGTCCAACCATTAAGCCCCTTTGAAGCTTCGGCTAAACGTTGCTGTTTTTTTTGCTTTTTTAATTTAGATGAATTTATCAAAGATGATTTACGCTTCTGCGTTGAATTCGCAGATGTTATCGATTCGCAATTATTCGGTTCTTCATCTTCATTTTCTGTGGGTATCGGCGTGCCCGAATGTTGATCTTTTGCACCTTTGATAGATAAATCATGGTTAGGTAATATTTCCAATTTAAACAAGCGACAAAACTTTTTATACACTTGGTGAGTATGTAAGTATGCATATCCTAACCGTTGCATATCTGCTAATATATCCGAAGAACACAATTCTGGTTGCCACTGCCAACGAGCATGTGATTCCTGCGAATCCATTATCAGTTCTAGTAATGTTTTTAATTCTTTAGGTGAGTACTTGAATTCATTACTATGAATTAAAAGTTTTATATGATTCTTTAAACTTAAGTCCAGCTTTTTTAACCATTGTTTATATTGTTGGCCATCCAACATCTGCAATCTAGAGTTTTTGTAGAGCATAGAGATTAGTTCATAGATTTGTATGCGCCTAAAAGTTCGTGTAGAGTGGTTAAGATTTTTTGAGGAGAGAAGAACCTTCGATAGTTGCCATAGACCCGACCATGGCAATGTGAAAATTTCCTTCAATAGCGTAATGCTTAGTATGTAATTACGAGACTTTATAAACCCTTCAATGTATTCCTGGAATAATTTTACAATCTTAGGCGTATCGGATTGTCGACTGATTGCCATTAAGAGCAAAAACCTAACACATTTGTTACGCATTTTATTAATTATATCATACGTTGCAGCTGGGGCTTCTTTCTGTATTATTAGATTAATGAAATCTTTGAAATTATCTTCCGTTAAATCGTCTTCTATGTTATAAGATTTGAGTGCCGTTAACTTATTAATTAGTCGCTCTACCCTGATCTTTAAAAATTTCATATCTTCCTCATTACAGAACTCCAACATTTCAAACAGCGTTAACATAATTTCCAGAGCTATTAAAAGTGAGGGTTTTGGTTGCTGTAGATAGATTCCTAACAAATCTAAAACACGTATGCGAAAATGCATTAAAGTTGTTGTTTTCAAATGATAGCCTTTAGATTTCTTGTGCTGCGAGGACAAAGCAAATTTTTTCGTCTTAAATGCTTGTGCCAAGGCTTTGTCTAAGCGTTGACCTTGCTCTTCGGATAGATCATTTAAGTCGATTGAATGCATATCGTCGTCATCATCGCCATTCTTGCCTGGCTCTTGGCTATTTACAGCTGCTCCATTACTTATTAAGGCTTGAGAGACGGCATTACGCAGTCTATCGTTAATGGTAACAGTAGCTTCATCATCATCATCTGAACCATCGTTTTCTTCTTCATCGTCATCGTCCTCTTCATCGTCGTCGTCGTCATCATCATCATCATCATTATCATCATCATCATTATCATCAACACCATTATCGCCAAAATCATCAGTACCGTTTGCGCTTTCTTTTTCTCCTTCTCCTTCTTTCTCGATATCTTCTTCTTCCATTTCATCCTCTCCGTTTTTAGAACTCAAAGGATTATAATTGCCTTTCATATTTAGAACTAGCAGTATCTGGTGGACAGCTGTCAAATTCAGATTATCGCACAATGAAGGGAACAAAGCGTTCACTACCTGGCGCAGAGCCGCGTTGTTTTGTGATAACAAATGCAATAATAAGTCCACTACCACTTCAATCCATTCAGGTTCTTTATCATTTCTTCTCTTTACTTCCGCTTCCTTTTTACATTTCAACAAGTCCTCTATGCTCAGTTGTGCCATTGCTGGCTCTTTAAACATTTGCAACCCCATATGCAGTAATAGAATAGAAAAAACGTTGTGTAAGCTTTCTTTCTGCTTTTCGCTCTTACATTTAGTTTTCGCCTCATGTGTTTTTATCTCTAACCACATATTCCGCCAAGTTTGTTGCCAAGATTCCTCTTCTATTTGTTTTAATTTTAAATACTTTCTCAAAGCCTTTTGTTTGACATGCTTCTGACAATATTTAACTAAATTGTAGAGAAGATCACTTTCTTCCTGAAGATCTTGTAGTTTGCTTTGAAGGCAATTATAAAACATAGTTTGGCAATGGTCGCCAAAATCTTTAGAGAATAAGCCGGCTTCATCCTTTTTACACAAATCTCCCTGATCGTTCACATAGAAGATACCATATTTTAACAGAAATTTCAACTCTTCCTCCTGCCATTTACGATCTTTTTGTGCAGCTCTATGTTGCAATAGATGTTGCAGCATATAGCCCGCGCTAAAACGCTCAAAATTTAGCCAACATTCTGCGGCATTAAGGGGATTCTTAGGTAATTGTGCTTGAAAAACCCCTTTGTATAAAGCGAAAATCTCTTTTACACCTTCGATGCTCAAAAAATTAACTAGATGATGTATTATACGATGGCCAGCAAGCTTTTCGATATAAAATGTTCCAGGCGGCAATATCAGACGTTTAATTATTGCTACTTTTGTCTGATCATCTGATATTTTTTCGCAGGAGCGTGTTAAAGCTTGAAAAAAGTTGTCATAGAACGCCTTATATGTCTCGCTAACTTTGCGTGCTTTCAGTGTTTTTAAACCCTCCACCAACATTTTTACAAAGTTATCGCTCAACAAAGTCAAGACTCGATCATGATTCTCTTTAAAATTATTTGTAATATCCGTAAATAGTTTTAATGTCACCATTTTCAAGATTTTGTTGCTTTCTCTTAACCCAGGCTCCACCTGGCTTAACCAAAATTTTGCTAAATGTTTACTTTTCGCTAAGTAATTTGCAAAATACTCATAAACTGGTTGTAGGATATTATCAGCATTATCAACATGCCAAAACATGTTATATACATAATGGTAACTGTCTGCATTTAGCAAATCTGATCCACCGAAATTTTGTTGGCAATATTTTTTAGTTATTAGTTCAGGAAAACGTTGATGCACTACAAGTATACAATAGACAGTTTGTAGCGTTTGTTTCGTCCAAGGCTTCAGTAAAATAGGCTCCAATATAGGCCACACTATACTTCGAAATTGCTCTAGTGTTAATGAATTTATTAAATCACAGAGGAGTTGAAAGGCCAAAGTAACATGATAAGTACGATGTCGTGTAGCTTGCACTAAGATTTGAACAACTTGCGTAAGATGTTCTTTATCTGATAGACGGTCGGCTCTTAATAAAGCCGTACATACCAAAATTTGTCCAACCACAGCATCAGCATCGCTCTTATTAGCTAAAGAAGCGCCCACATTTAATTCTTTACTTAATAATTCTAGCACCTGAATTGCTTTGACAACTTCCTTTGGAAATGTTTTTAACAACGCCACCAAACAAACAAAGAAACCTGTACGTGAAATATTGGTCGAAGCGCCACAACCACGTATTAAACGTTTCATGCAGTACGTAAGTTCCCTTTGTCGCTATATAAAAGAATATGAAAGCATTCAGAATTATTTATTAAGAAAAAGATCTCAACCTTACCTCGCCTTTTCGAATAGTACGTTTCAATTGTTGCATTAATTGCGCCGTCGCCTCCAAACGTATGTTTTCTTCACAATGAGTTAAACCTTTAAAACATTGAAGTATATTGGTATCTATCATCATTGGAGCCCTTTCAGCTTTTGCATTAATTTCATCAGCGACTTCTTCTACGACTGCTTCATGATTTTTCAATTGCATTTTTATAGCTTTTTCAACATCTTCGCTATTTTTTCCTTTATTATTTACTTCGCCTGAAGTTTTATTTTTTTTACTAGGCATTTTTTTAAACCTAAAAACCGATCACTTCACTATTTCACTTTTTTGAGAAAATGTCGCACGTGCTCATTGAGGCCACTAAAAGGCGTTATTGCCAGTCAAAATATAAAGATTTCATGTGAATAATTAAGATCCAACTTGTGTTCAAGAGTTACCAAAGCACAATGGACTATTTTATTACTATTTTTGTAACCGACCTGGCAATGTCTGCTTGAGTTACGCACACACATGGAAATTTAAATATAACAAAAACTTATAATAAACTAAAGTTTTTAATGTTATTTACGGGTTTTTTCTAGTGAATACTTTTTTACTTGAATCTAAAGTGTGTGTATTTATAGAAAGGTGGCTATAAATGCATAGTCTATTACAGGCACCAAGTGTTTTATTCTGTGGCGGTTGCCGGTTGTGAAGTTGAAGTCCGACTTCCAAGATAACTGAATAATACTAAAATCCCACAAAAACAGGATTTGTAAATTTCAATACTTCGTTTGCTCTCCAATTTTGAGCGATTGAGAAAAAAATCATAGCTGAATATCTTAAAAATGGTTGTTTGGTCTGGCGTACGTAAATTTAGTGCCGTCGCTCTTGGTACCGGAGCTGGTTTGACTGCCTATTTGTATCAACACATAAGATCAGAAGAAAGACAGGTACATTCTTCGTGGACAAACAGCGATAAGCCGATTAACCCTTTTGCGATATGGGATAGTAACTGGGATTACCGCAATCCAAGGCATCTAGTTAAACCCACAAAGAATGATTCACCTCAAGAAGAAAATCGTTACAACAGTGATCTTGAGAAATCAACGACCCGCTCAGTGCGACACATAATACTGGTACGCCACGGCGAGTACATGGATGCCGGCGAGACAGATGATACTCACTGTCTTACGCAGAAGGGTTGTATACAAGCGAAATATGCCGGTCAACGCTTACGTGAGATGGGTGTAAAGTGGGATAAAATTATTGTATCAACAATGACTAGAGCTCAGGAAACAGCGGAAATTATTCTTAAAGAAATTGATTTTGAGCCTAAAAAAGTAATAAACTGCCCTTACATACGTGAGGGCGCCCCCATACCCCCACAACCACCGGTTGGTCATTGGCGTCCCCAAGAATCGGTGAGTGAAACTTATAGAAATATTTGAACCAAATGACGACCAATGATTTATTCAATATTTTGGATTACATTTTATTGTATCTTTGCCTTCAAACAGCAGTTCTTTCGCGATGGTGCACGCATTGAAGCAGCTTTTAGACGCTATTTTCATCGGGCATTTCCTACTGACAAAAAAGACACTTACACATTGATCGTGGGACACGGCAACGTAATACGTTATTTTGTCTGTCGCGCCTTACAGTTTCCACCTGAAGCTTGGCTGCGCATTAATGTTAATCATGCTTCCATAACTTGGCTCACAATTCAACCATCCGGTAATGTGACCATAAAATGCTTAGGTGATTCTGGTTTTATGCCTGCGCAGTATTTAACAAATCGTATACCAAGTGAAGCAAAAAATGTCGTTTAAATTATTTATGATGACAATCTACAAACGTACTCCGAGGAACTGTACGCAGGTGGACTGGTATTGAGATCAAAAACAAAGTCCTGAAATATTTTTAAACTAGTACTTAAAGTTGATTTTGCTAGAATTAAGAAAAAATTAAAAATATCTATAGAATGAATGTATTATTAAAAAAGATGAACTTTCCCAAATTTCGTGAGAGATTAAATTGTAAAAATTGAAAGAAAATAAAAGGAAATTTAAAACCCATTACTAGCGAAAGAAGTTTATTCATTAGATATCATATTGTGCGTATTAGGTACCGCACGCATTCTAGATCATAATTCCCCAAACACAAATTAAAATAATATTTGCTATCTACTTCGCCTTATATATATATATGCGATTTTAAAATTATACTATTTGTGTAATTTAGCTGATTGTCGAGAGTGATAAGACAAAATTTCGGATAAAATTTATTGCACTAAACAACGTTTTGAGGATGTAATCGCGTTTTCAATATTTCGCAATGGTAAACAATATGTTGTAAAAAAAGTTGGCTTAGAAGCTAACCAACTGCAAAATAAATCACTCTACACATATTCAAAATCATGATTTTTACACGAATATTACGTAGATATTTGGACGAACTGACAACCGTATTTATATCTCATATATTCTAGTACTGTTGGTCGGACACTCGGCCCGTCACTTTAGCAAATATGTCCTTAATATTAGGAAACATCGGTAAAACCAATGTTCCCATTGTCTTGGGCATCAGGTTTAAGAGAGAAAGACGTATTGTTCTGTTTTTTTTTTTTATATTCAGAATCTCATGAATTTAATTCAGAATGTTTATGAAATGACAATGAACGATATATATATTAATGATAACAATATAAAGAAAACTGGAAATTATAGAAATTGGAGATATAAATAAAGTATCGTTTGTATTACATACGTAAGTGTATTAAGGGTTTTTTTTTTTTTTAATTTATAAAAAAACAATAATTTTGAATTTTAATTCAATCAATAGTATTGTAGTACACAATGTTTATGAAATGACAATGAAAGATTTATATATATTAATGATAACAATATAAAGAAAACTTGAAATTATAGTGGTAATAAAAATACATATCATTGGAGATACAAATAAAATATCGCTTGTATTACATACGTAAGTGTATTAGGGTTTTTTTTTTTTTTTTTACTTTATCAAAAAAACAAAAATTTTGAATTTTAATTCAATCAGTAGTATTATCCGCTGGTTTGGTTGGACTTTTGCAAACTTTGCTATGACCAAAATCCCAGTGACGCATTTGGCATACTTCCGAACAATAAGCGGCCTCAAAGCAACATAAATAATTGGCCTCTTCAAGACACCAATTGCACTAAAATGAGCATGGTTAAAAAATGAATAAATTAAAAACCAATAAAATTATTGGAATAAAAGGAAGCTACATGCGCATGAGTAAATTCTGCTTAAAAAGTTATCGGTACTCGTGAAAAATAAATAACATTTTTAGTCGATCACAAAAGTTCAAGCTTTTTTCTTTTTTTTTTTTATAAGTATTTATAACGTTCAGATTTCGTTCTTCAAACTTTTTTCGAAATTTCGAAGTAATTGGCTCTTGCCATAATATTGGCCGAATGAAAACTATTGTATTTTTGGTCAGCTCAGGTCAATACCATTGCATACATGGCCATGATATGTTTTCGGTCATTATTTTCAATTATTATTGACTCATTGTCAGTTATTGAGAAAAAATCTGTGGAAGTTTCCAGTAATGCTCCGATTTCAATTTCTATGAATTTTGGTAATTCTCGTAACAAGCACACATGATTAAACGCTTTTCACTATTCACGCGCATATAATTTATGTTCTGCGTATTTCCACACATTACAAGCAATTGAAAAACTTAATATATATGCTGAAGTGAGTATAAAATACAAGCTTACATATAAAAGTTTTTGGTGTAATTTTGGAGATTCTCTCCTCACTACACTGCATTAAAGTGACAAAGTATAATATAATGCTAAATGTCGTTCACTTGCTCCACCAAAAAAATTCTCATAATGGCTTTCTAAGTATCCTTAAGGAATATTCAAAATCTCTCATAGTCCACAAACTGTAATTCTTTACGTACTTGTAAGCTCGATTTTTGATTGCGACTTTATATGCTAAACTTCGAATTTTCATATCGTTGATAGGTATAAGAAAAAATTCGGACGATTAGATTCATTTTCGCTTCGAATGTTTAGATTGCCTTGGAAAATATTTGTACTAAGTTTAAGATTAATATCTATTTTAGTTGAAATATTACTCTTCTCTTTGTCCGATACCTGTAGTTAAACATAAGCCAAGCTCCACTTTCTTATCTCAACTTTTCTAATCGCAAGTGGTTCATGAAATAAAACTTGCGCACTAATCAGACATACAAAGTCAGACAAACTAAAAGTCACATTTAATATACTTCATGTTTCCATGATTGCTGCGAAAGCAAATTGGATAGAGGCTGAAGAAAATTGCGAAATTTCTTCCATTAGAAAATGTTAACCAGTAATTTACCCATTGTTTGCGTTTTATAAGTTTTAATTGGATGCCAAACTTGCGGATGGTTTCTTTCATTTTTCGTTTCTGGGCTTCCAACCGCTCAACTTTCAGTTTAAAATCATTACACATTTGACGGGTTTTACTCAATTCTTCAACCACAGCGGTTGTCTGCAAAATGGAATTAATTTTTTAAACAATATGCGTCTATACTTTTGGGTGGATTTAAAGCAAACCGTGCCGAATGACTCTCCACCCACAGATAACTGCTGGCTTCTACGTGTTGTATAACGTGGCGCTTCGTTTCCGTCATGAACATAAGTGTTTAGTATGTCTTGCACCTTTAAACGCTTTACTTGTACTGTCACTTCAGGGCATATAATCGGCGAATTGTCCCTAATGTTGTTGTTGGATACCGCTAGATATTGCGTAACTTCTCCTGAGGGCGAAATGCTGTTATTGCCAACTGATGAATGTTTGCGTTTAACTCTTCTGGGCTTTTTTCTGAGCAGCCCTGATGTTATCAAGGTGTCCAGGACTTTGCGAATAATTTCTTCAGTGTCTTGCGGATTAGCATGGAAAGCAAATTTACTGGCTGGATATTTTGAAAGCATTTGATGACAGTGTAATTCTTCCATAGCCTTTTTAATGCCCGGTCTATTGCCCAACTTCAGAGACTTAACGTCGGTATCAATGGCTTTTATATGGCGTACATCTATCAAAGCTCTTGAATGTTTACCGCCAAAAAACCTTACATCGTATTTACCATTATTTAAGACACGTATTACTTTAGCCGGCCAATATGGGAAGCCACTGTGTTTGGCAAAAACTAATTCATGACGTTGTACGCAGGGTTTGGCAAACCATGCCGGCGTGGATTTTTCATGTGAATAACGAAAACAATCTGGACAACGCCTAATCTCAGATAAATCATGAGCAATATCACGCAAGAACCATTTAGTGGATTCCATTTCGGTGCTGTGGGCTATAAAATATTCAAAATAATTAATAAGTCATTTTATTCTTTAAATACTTACGTCCAAAATAGACTCCTATCTGGTATTGAATATCCAGCAAATCGACAAAAAATTCCATTAATAAACCATACTGACGTATTTGTATGTTTTCCAGTACGTCTTTTAAGCGCTTAAACGGCGACGTGAATAACAAATTCTTGATGATATTAAATTCTTTCGCGGACAGTTTTTGTTGTTCCAAGTACGTCACTAAATCATAAGATATCCATTCTCTGTTACGCTGGAAAGTATAATTGATTAGAGCACATAGCTCATCTGCTTGCAAATTAGGGGGGTTTCGTAAATCGGCACTTTTCAGTAGTCTGCAACATGTGCATAGTTTGCTGGCCATTTCATCTTCATCTTCAGTAGGCGATACTTCATTCTTATAGGAAACACTGCAAGCCGTAGTAGTGCGACGTTTTCGATTAGGTGGCCTTATCTCACCCAAACACACAACGTCAACATTGCTTTTATTTTCCGTATCCGCATCATATACCAAAGGTTTGCCTTCGACTGTCTTAAACGTATTAACATGGTTTATATTGTCGTTGACCACCATAGACGAATTGGCATCGTCTATCTCTTTATTGGAAGGAGTATTTTTTTGTGATAATGGCCAACTGTTTGCAGAATTCTGATCCAAATGCATTACTGATGAAGAAGCTCTGACATCACTTTCATAATCCAGTGCCGTTGAGCAACGTGCAGTATCTTCACCCGAATCTGTTTCGCCTTCCGAACTAAAAGCCGGTAAGCTATTCTTTTGAATTTTGGAAGATGGCACTGTATAATTAGGTCGCTCAGGATTCTTGCGATAGCATAAACGATGAAATGATCGGGCACATTGACTGCAATGTTCCAATATACCGGGCAACTGACATTCATAACAATAAAGTTCATGGGAAGAAACATCTATTTCCTGTAGCAAGGGTAAGCGAAAACGTTTTTTCGTGTCCACACTCGAAGTCTTAAGTAATTTAGATGCATTACCACCTACAGACCTTAGTAAGCCATCATGTATAGCACTTAGTACAGTATCTTTAGCAAAAACTGAATACAATTCATAATTAATTGTAATCAAAGTTGAAACTTACAAAACCCACCATTGGAATAATTGCCCTCTTTAACGAGAATATCTACAAGCTGATCCATGCCCACTGATTCCTCTTTTCCGTCAGTAGCAGCGGCATTTTCACCAGGGTAATGTAAAACTTGAAAAAAATAACGCAAAGAATCTGGTTGAGCTTTGCGTACTGACGTAGCCATGACAATTTAATATTAATTGTTTGCTTTACTTTCTAAAAAGTATTTCATATAATTTCTCCTTTGAAATACTTCGTAATCTCAATCTCCTCTTTTACTGTTTACAGCAAACAAAATTTTCACTGGTCACTACGTCTTGAAATTGACAAAATAAAATATAAACTTAATGAATTGAATCGATGTAAATTAATGTGGTAATTGTTTTCAATAGCCTGAGAGCTTAGCAAGCTGCAGCGATTGACATTAACAGCCGCACTTTGAGCAACATCACAGTCACGTCGCAAAACCATATTTATTTTTTTACTCGTCTTTTTTGTGACTTCACAAAATTTTGTTTATAACAATATATTTATTGAAGAGTTTTATTGCGCCTACTACATCGCAATATCATATTTTGATATAAAGTCAATGTACCATCTATCATAAGAAAACACATAGCCTCCTTTTACAACTAGCGATACTGCCACAAAGCCAGGATATGGATATTAATCGTTGCTTAGTAATACAATAATGATATTTTCTTCATGTTCTCATTGCATGAAACTATATGTACCGATGGGAACATAAATTTTGTTACACCCTTAACTATCCGTAAAGGATCTATTAATGTACAATTGGACTTATCTGTTACTCGGTAATGAAATTCCCAAATTCAAAGAATTCGAAAAAGTGATACATGTCTTTAAAAAGAAGCTAAAAATATTAACATGTTATCGAAAGAAAAGCACAAATATAAATAACTGTCAATTTCTCCTTTTCCCATTGCATTCAACTTATAGGAAAAACTCGTTGTTATTTTCACACGCGCATTTTGGCGCATTACCGAAATGATATGCAACAATTGTAAATTAAGAGTTCGTGCACAACTAACTTCTCTAAAAACATATTTTGTCGCATTTTTAAAAAAATTTCTAAATATATGGCAGGTAATAAATTAGAAGAAAATTTCAGTGTCAAACAGTCGCAACAATTACAACTTTTGAAAGACAATAAAAAGCTTGAAGAATTAAAAATGACTTTGTTGAAGCTTCAAAAAGATGAACAAAAGTTAACAAGTTTAAAAGACGTGCTTATGAAAAAAAAAAGAAACTTAGAAACGCTTTTAGAGAAATCACTGGCCGATGAAATAAAAGAAGAATACGTTTTGAAGAATAAACTAGGAAAAGGTAAGAGAGATTAATTTCGCAATAAGCGCGTAAATGGTTAAATAAACTTACCGGTTAGTACAGTTGTAATTAATACAGTTATTAATACACTTGTAATGAGGCGGGAAATTGTCAATTGGCTTTGTTAGAATCGAATTCGCAAGTTATATATCAAAAACGAAGTGTAAGTACAATACGAATTACATATAGCCTCCGATTAGAAGATTACTATTTATTTTATACCTTTGTACAGGCGCATACAAGGGAAAAGTTTAATCTAAAGTTGACAAAAGGGGCACTGACTGTTAAGATACGCTTTGCAATGCAATCAATTTATTGCTATTCTCCATTCAGTTAAAAATTGGAGAAAACAAACAAGTTAAATATGCTTGGCTAAATCAGCCAGGGGCCTAATACAGTAAAAGCTTTATAAATAAGTTGAATATGGTATAATGAAGATAGGTCCAAACATAGAGAAAAATTGAGATCGAAAGCCCATAACGAAAAGACCGGTTCGATCTGAATGGTTTGAAATGTTTTACTATGCGCGCCAAGGTGAATATAGCCTTCTTGTTAGCGTTATATCTCGTTTCCTTTATTTTTCTAATTTTATAAGGATATATGTAGAGTTTGCTTAACGCGTGCCTATTAAATACGTTCAGAACTACCACATCTTTAACACCCACTACTATTTATAATAACAAAACGTGCACATTAGAGACCTCACAAGGTTACTTTATTTTTGATAAACATAAGATCATGAGTCCATGTAATCCTAACTGTACGGTCTAATCACATATCTTGCATTTGTGGAACGAGCAAGCACCCGATCCTTTTAATTGGACATAAACTAAATTTCGAGATGGACGTGATTCGTTCACAATCACTCTCTAATAAGAAAAACTCTATAATTTCTATTTATATTAGGCGTTGGTGTCTGCAATATGACGCAGGTACATAGGGCGAGGATTATGTAAGGCATCAGAGAAGAAATGGATCCAATTCCTTTACAAACGCCAACAATTAGTATAATTTGCAAATACAATAATTTATTGTATCTCTTTTAAAGAGAATCATACTTGTGCTCACAAAAGCTAGAAATTCGTTTAAAGCTTGAGCACTTCTCTTCAATAGTACTATATTTTTATGGCGATGAATTAATTATTAAAGCAAAGAAGAACATTCTAGTCGAGCAAGGCTGTAATCAAGCAGTTATTCACTTTTTTTGGTGATAAGACAGTAAAAGTTATGCATTATTTCCAGATAAAGACATCTTTTTCATGAAAGTGCGCATATTTGCGGTATAACTTCCCATTCGAGCTGCTCCATTGTATTCTTGCTCAAAAGTTTTTTGAGAGTTTCAGCTGGTATTTCGTTCAATAAATCTTGCAATTCATTGTCTTTGCATATTTTTGGTCCTTCAGGCCGTTGTTTGTCGTTAACTCCTGTTAAACCGTTGAAATCAAAACCAAAAATTGGGATATGATGGCGCAGCATCATCATAAGCTTCTAAAAATGTTTGATCGGCTTTTTTTAGTAGAAATTAAACAACAAAAGTATTGAAAGACGAAGATGTAATTTTGAGCGTTCCATGATTAGCGTCTGCATACACTGAATATCTCCACAATATTAAATGGACAAGTGATATTTTGTATAGACAAAGGTCAAATCATCGAATTTCGCATTACTCTATCATTTTCATCAATAGATGTCGCCGATCACAATTGCACAAGAAAATAAGTTCATCAATATATCTCAAAAATTGCGACATTGCTCAACACAAAAATACATGGGCAGACAAGTTTAGCTTAGCGTAGCGATATAATAAAAGGTGGGTCATGTATAACGTAGTCATACATTTGATTGAATACGTACGCAAATGATGAGTATCGAAACATTTGCCTTGACTATAATACATTTCCTGCTTTATGTTGCAGTTACCTACAGATTATGGACAATGTAAAGCTGCTATTGAAATTCTAATGCGAATAGAATTGTTTTATTTTACAGTAAATCATAAATCAGATCAGCAAGGAAATCTCAATATTCTCTGTAAGATGGGTTATTTTATAACGGAATCTATGGTAAATGAAGTTAATTACGTAAAAGTAAGTTTGCTTTTTTCTTCAGAATTTCGTTTTAATTATATTAGACGGTAGTTTTTCTTTCAGATAAACTGCAAGCATTTTCATGTTATTTGTTTGAAAGATCAAAGTAAATACGATGTACGAGAAATCTATCCTGATCATCCAAACTTTCGAAATATACAACAGTTCCTATCCGACACCCAAGATTTGAAAGGAATGCTAAGCTTCTTAAGAGAATATTTTTTAGATAAAGATTTAGTAAATCAGTCACAAAGTGATCGCATCTCTAAGCCCCTGTCGGATACTATCGTCACAGCTACCATGGATATTTAAAAATGATCCGAGCAATACCATCTGATACTTGCGTACGGGCGAATCAGCTGAGCATCTCATTTTTCGTTGCAGAAAATTTAATGTCATTGAACAGCCTTTCCAAATGTTCAGTTTATATAAGAATCTTTATTAAATCTTTCGCGCTGGGAATAATGCTCATCTCAAGCAGCTGACTTCTTTTATTAATACGGCTGGATGTTCGTTTTACATCAACTTTCACCTATTTTAAATATTACTAATTATTTGTGCTCTGTATTTTGGTCATTCCTCCATTGTCTAATTAAAATTCTAAATCAGTGAAAGCTGGTAATCAATTTTCTGGAACGGAAAACCACTACGTCCCTCTCCTAATCAAAGAGAACGGTATCATCAATTCTTTCCAAACATTATCTACACTTCCGTCATCATTTAAATAACGCAAAAGATCAACTAGTAGGAGAAACTCATCATGCTGCTGGGTGTGTTGTTCTTATAGTCAACTTGCTTAATCCAATTAATTCATCTAAACCAAAAAACAAAAAAAAAAATCTAAAGCAACATTAAAAAGTATTTTTTCGAATTTTTTATTTTATAGCTGTTTATTCGTATCCCATAAATATATTTGTTTTCGTTATAAATATAAAATATATATGGAATAAACTGAACTGAACTGCACTTTTTGGTAAATTTCGGGAACTTTTCATCACTGTCGCAAGGTTATACTAAAGTGTTAAATGTTTGTGCCGCTCGATTTCCGCCAAAATGATTTACAATTTGAAAATATATTCAACTCGTTAAGAGTGCACCTTTTGTCGTATCGTGTATGTTATGATATCTGATGCGATGCTTATGAAAATACTGTCCGAAACAATTCATTAAAAAAGAAAAGCAAAAGCATGCTTTTGGTGGGTGTCAAAGCTCACTTGGAACTGAATACAATAAATTTATGCTGTTGATTTGTAATTTTTAAGGAAGTAAGGGATTTTTAGAGAATTTATTCTAATTTAAATTAAGTTTTACGTTTGACGGAGATGCGATGGATTCTTAGCAAAACTTATCTGATTTTTTTATAAATGGATAAAAGTAGTTAAGTGAAAATTAGAATTGCCTATGTGATGTCAAATGCTCTACGACGGCAACACTAGTAGGCACTATTCATGTTTTTCATTTTATTGCATTTTCTTCGTTTGTGAAAAGCGGTTCTCTCGGAGAGAGCTTTGTTTAATTTTTAATTTATTTATAACTTTTTTGTTGTGAATTTGAAAACAAACCAAAAAAATTTTTAAAAATATAAAACCTTTGTGTATAAATGAAAACGTGAAAGAAGAAAATTATAATTGTTTTATTACCTATCATTGTATAAATTATTCCTTTAGAATAGAAAAAGGCAAAAAAATCATTGGTCCGTTCGTTCATTTAAGAAGAGTGTGAGTGTGGAAAAATAAGAGAAAAATATCTGACAGTTGTCAAAAGTGAAGAAAATTTTTTTTCACAATTTCAGAAAATTCAAGTTCCAAAAGAAAAAATATCGAATTTTTATTTTGTCACCCAAAAAAAAATTTTTAATTAAAAAAGGCAAATTTGTAATGTTAAAAAATTAACAATTTTGCAAAATTACCAATAATACCAAAGAATTTTACGTTATCCAAGTTCTGCAAATACAGGGAAGAGAAAGACTACAAATTGTTTTTTGATGTGAAAAGAGCCGATAAGAAATTTTGTTATTAAGGGAGAAAGAGAGAAAGGCAAAGAGCGGAAAAAAGAAGAAAACAAATTATAGAACGAAAAAAAGACCGTTTGGAAGAAAAAGTCTCACTAATAAAACGTGCTGTAACATTGTTTGACTTGTCCAAAAAATAATGGATAAAAAAATTAAAACCACAGCAGCAAATGTCAACAACAATAAGATTAATACAAATATAGGCAGTTTATTAGCATCGAATAATTTGAAAACTCTGCAAAACAACACAACACCTTCACCACCAACTACCTCTGCAAATCCACTTAATTGGAGATCACTAAACGTTGCCAAAGGTTCACCAAAATTAATTAATCTTGGAACGCAGCACCAAACCGGTCGGCAGCTACAATCACACCGTAATGTGACTTCAGGTCATCAAACTAGTATCAGTAGTAAACGTCATGATGTTAGCGCTTTACAAACGTCAGCGAAAGCGCCACCAACACCGCTACATAAAAGCCATATCAGTACCAATACTGCTTTAGCATTGGCAAACAATAATCAAACTCTGTCTTCAAAAGTTACAGCCTGCATAACAACTCCAATGGATCAGTTAACGGCCATGCATGCAAAAGTTACCTCTAATCGCAATAAAAATGAAGGTAACATAGTTGGACATTTTTTACCATTTTTCAGCACATAGAGTCTCTATTGTAAATAACTTATATTCATTTTTTTTTCTCCCATTTACAGAGGCTATACATGATCTCCGTACTCGTATACCGGAAATTGAGAATATTTTTGATGTACACAGCCGAATAGGTAATGGGACGTTCAGCACTGTATTATTGGGCACGTTAAAAAAAGAACGTGAGCTACCTGAAAATCAAAGGCGCAAATTTGCTATTAAACATCATATACCAACCAGTCACCCGGATCGCATCATGAAAGAACTGCAGTGTATGGCAAAAATTGGGTAAGTCTAAAATGACCTTTAACGACTACATCAGGGCAAAGCGATTTTTACTTTTGCTACATCATGCTGTATATATATATGTATATATGGGCGATCTCTGACACTCAGAACTCTGACAATCAGAATAACAGACCGGTAGTCACAGCACTATAACAGATAAAATCAATTTCTCTAACTTTGTGCTCGCTTGCTTGCTTGAAACAATTTTTCTTTTATTTACATATGTCGTAAACTGCCGTCATTCAGACATCCGTCCGTTTGACGTCATTTTTTATTTACCTCATTTGATGCCAAGCGTTATATAGACTGCGCAGCGAGATCTTCCTCGTCACAGTCTTGGCAAAAGTTTAGAAAATTTCATTTCTTTGCGAACTTCTCTCTTGCTTTTGTATTTATTTTCTTAGCAACAGAAATGCTAACACCTGCAAGAGCGTTTAAATAATTTTTCTTGTGATTTTATTTGTTTATGTGCTTTCGTATTATTTTTAGCTCTTTTATTTAAAGTAAAGTATTTGGTAGTCCTTCCAATGCACGAATTAATCATCAAAAATATGCGGCAAGAAAACCTATGGATATATAAAGCACCAATTGATTAAAGAAGCATGAATTTAAGTTTTAAAAAAATAAAACAAAAATTTTCCAATAGAAGCTTTATAAAAATTTTTTCCATTCTATAAATCGGTTTAAAGCTTAAAGCGGATAGCAATAATGCTAATCAATGGCTTTACGATACGTAAAAGGCTTTGAGAAATCGATTGTCTCAGTCCCAGTCGCTTGTCGTCTTCGAGAAAAGGAACACTGTTTAACTAATTTTTAACTAAACACGTGAAACATATGAATGAACCTAAAGAGACAGCACCGGCTGTATTTCAAATGACTTTTACCTAAGATTCAAACGGATGATTAGATTTTCTCTCAAGCTGTGTAGCAGATTATGCCGCGTCTATGCAATCATATTTGCGGGTAATTTGATTCTTATAATCTTTTTTCGCTTACAGTATTCTGGCTGTTAAGCGTATAATGTTTTGAATACGTTAATTATGCAGAAGAAAGAAAATCGAAATCGCGATGTAAATTCATGTTTTAAAATATAAATAAACTCAATACAAACCGCAGAGTCAATATTTGTGCGAAGCAATTGATTATAGCATTCTCATATTCTATTCCATTCTGTTGCATTCCATTTCCGATTCTATTTTAGTTAATTGCGAATATTTCATAATCATAACCTGTTATCATGTAATCATAACAGATTTACTATTAAACCTACTTCTGCGTATGAAATGAAATTGAATTTTAATTTATTATCGCTATTGTGACGATAATAAAACCTTTTATTAGTATTATGTAATGACACAATGGTCTTTCAAAACATGTAAGAACATTATAGTCGGGCAAGGCTGACCATTAAATACCTCACACTACATTATCTAACACAATTCTTATTTTCATTATAAAACACAAAAATTATATTTTGTTTCTATATAAAGGCATATTTTTCATGTGCGTATTTATGGGGAAGCGGGCCCACAACGCAACCTAACGTAATAAAAGTTTAATGCTCACATATGGCAGGATCCAAAAATAGGCGTAGATGGTCTAAATTTTATAGAGTTCACTTTTCTGTGAAATTACTATAATATTATGGGTCAATTTTAATCGTCACATATTAAAACTTAGACATTTCTGTTCTATAAAGGATCAATTTTCTGAATGAAACTCTTTATTAAAATGGGATCCGAGATGGTTCAAATTTGGTAAATTCGGATTATGATTTTGAATCGATCGCTATAATAAAAGGTGGGGCCATCTTAAGCCCTTCCGCGTGCTACATACGATCGCAATAACTTAATATGCCCTGTATTACAAGTGGTGTAGGAAATAATAACTTCACAAATTTTCCAATCGTGCAAAACCGACCCCTTAAATGCCGGTATCAAAGCATGGAGGTGTATACATACGCATACAAGCTTTGCTTTGAAAATATCCATTAGAAGGTCTGAAAGACCTCTCACTTACATTATTTCTTGATTAGTAGAAGATTCTGAGAATGGCTGTTTGGAATACTCACGACTATAGATCGATTTTGAAAATCATTTTGTTTGCCTCAAAACTTGCTTGTAGCGGACAAATAGCCGTGTTCCAATCTAAGGAAAGCATTGGTTGGCAAAGCTGGCGCAAATATTTATAAAGCCCATCCGACAGTTTAGGAGAAAATTGGTACGGATCGACTGGCCGGCATACTTCCAGTTAAGCATTTTCAAATTTATACTTATGATTAAAAGATTAATGTACTCTACACTTTTGTCTGTCCACTTTTCATACCCAAAAATCGGAGATCCCATCGGGCGAAGCATATAAGTGCAAATATATTTGATCAATCTGAAATCCCAACGCTTATTTATTTAAGTTCATCTGATCGCCGTTCGATGTTTATCGTCTCTTGCTACTGTAACGATGCAACGAGAACTTGGCGTGCACGTTGTTAGCTTAACATGAGCAAACTTAAAATCTTTTGTTATATATCTGCATGCTCGCTTATAGTTAGGTGATGGTTATCAACGATTCGCTATAAGATGTATATATATATATATATATATATATATATATATATATATATCTTTCTTAGTTATATACTTTGCGTCAGAATAGTTAAAAGCGGCCTCTTTTTAAGTTCAAAGGATTTTCATTTATTTTTAGAAGCTTTTCTAAACCTGCTTAAAATCTGATGCCAATCTTTCATTTAAGAAGAAATGATCGTCATATAAAAATTCTTTTATGGTGTCGTACGTGAATATCAGACGGTTTTAATTTGATGAATATAATACGAGCTTCATTCATTCCCAATGGAAATTTTAGAATTTAGCTATTCCAAGGACACTTTTGTAAGCCTGCTTTTAGTATACCAGAGTTGTCCTTCCACCTATAGCATAGCCGAACTCGTGTAAAGTATACGCATTCTTTACTACCGTGAAATAATGTGTCGACTTATCAATGTTTTTCCGACTCTCCATTCCATCACCTCCTTTTCGGAATGCTTACGGTTGTAAATATTGTAATTGAAAGTTGGCATTTTATATTGATGTGTAACTTACAGCTCAATCGAGATCACCATGACCCATTTGCAATATAAAAAAGAAAACTCTATATATATTTATATTAATCTATAATATATTGATGTAAAACGTGACACTAACATTGTATTTCAAAAGTCAAAGTCCACTGTAAAAATTATCCCCATCAGTCAACTGAGACGTTTAGTAGTTCGTAAGGAAATGTTTGAATTCTTGTATACTAGTCTGTGTGTATTTGAATATAATAGAATCGCCAAAAGACGAATATAATGGTTGCATTTGCTGTATTCCAGTGCCGCACAACGAATGCGCTATGCAATTTTCATAATATCATTTGTAATTCTCGAAAGTATGCGTCAGATAATTATGTTCTATGACATCAGACGACCTAAGTTCCTTTATTTGCTGATACCAGTCTATAAATACGAAACTTTAAACACACACGGTCTGCGATGTGCAGCCGACATTGAACTTCGACATAAATATTGTTTGCAGATCACACAGATAATCGATATGAAAGCAATTGCGGTCCGCCAATTGTTGTGCTCATTCAGTAACACAATTAACTAAAGGGCTCAACACAATGAATGCGTTCATGCGTTGAGCCTGGCGCACGATCTGCCAAAATAAAACTGATTGCGTGATGGGCATCATATAATTAATTTTTTAGTCGTTGTGATGGTTATTGGCATTCACTAGAAAAATTTCATTGTAAAAGCAAGCAACAACAAGGAAGGAAAAATTTATTTAAATTGACTTATCTTGTGCTTCACAAAATCGCTTTGTTTCCCTTTCTTTCTTCTTTTACTTTAAAAAATCACCTTTAAACGAATTTATTCCCTTCTCCATTAACGTTTATGTGAACAAACGCTAATCACATGATTTCTCTTTAGCAACGCACGCATGCTGTGTGTTGTGCTTGGCGAATAACGCTTAACGCAATCATTGTGTCGAGCGCTTACGGATTTATATTTTACGTGGGCTCTCTCGTTCAGTCTCTCTCTCGCTGGCTCTTTTGTTGTTTCCGTACTTTCGGTATGCCTATCTCTCGTTTATTTTTTTTTTGGTGCATTCATGCTAACAAAATGAGAAAACGTAACAAGAAAGTTTTGGTGTGTGAGTAGATGTGATATATAAAAAAATTTGAGCACGAAAATTTTCAAGTTCATAAACATAAATGGTTTTGATAGTTTTGTGTTTTATTGATTTTAAATATCTGCACGATTTTTTATTTTTATTGTTTTTCTGCCTTTCAATTCAAGGTCTCTTTGGAAAAATACCGTCATTCATATTTTCTCTAACTAAAAGAGCATAAAAATATATATATATTTCCACGCAAACGTTAGAAAAAAGGTTTACGTCACTGCCTAATACAAGATTTGACGTCATTTTATGAAGATATTAAGAGGCATTTCTTCTTCCATGTAATTTGCTTTTTTTTTTATAAGTTTAAAAGGCTTAAGTTTATGCTGCTCTACGTTCAATTACATATATATATGTAACGAATATATAAGATAATGTGGTAATTTATAAAAACTGGAAAGCATTTTTTTTCTGGGCGTGTCCAATTAACTTTTAAATTGGGGCTGGAATTTGCGTCTTTTATAAGTATGTTGGGGGACGTATTGCGTTCAGTTTCAAACTTTTTTCTATCTATGGTAATTAACTCCCAAAAACTATTCAGGAAGTTTTCGGCATTCTTTAAAAAAAAAATAGACCTACGTGATCCAAATTCACTATCGTTAATTTTTTTTGCTGAAACGCTACTACGATGTAATTTTGATCATAACATTTTTCTGAAGGACCTACTACTCATGGGATATCTTATGAAGTCAGGCCAAGAAATATACCTATGTGGTTCCAATTGGGTACACTTAATTTTGTTTTATTTAATTACTATCGTAACGAAATTTTCGTCGCAAAAAGTTAATAATTGTGGTTTTTTGGCATATATATTTTTTATATTTCCTAAGAATCCTTATATGCGGTGGTATTCAAATAATAGACCTACGCGGTCTATATTCGGTAAGGTAGATTTCTTTGTCGATTTACTATTATGAGCTAATTCTCACCATGAAATATTAGAAATTCGACTCTTTTACTATATAAAGCTTTCATTTACGTAGGTGCAGGATATATTAACCGTAAACTGAGCCCTGATCTTCCTCATTCAAATGGCCGTTTATTCTACGTAATGTACTATTAGTGTTCTGTTCTTCCTTTCAGTAACTTTGTTGTGTATGCAGATTAACCTTTTTGATTGGCAAAATTTATCAAATACTTCGTATCATTTTCTATAACTTAGTGTTTTGTAATCTATAGTGCTTGCGGTACAGGGTATGTTAAATTTACCCGGATATATGGCACAATCAGAAGCACTTAGGCTCTACTTTATTGTACAGATCGTGAACGTTCGAAATCGTATTGTGAATCGATTAAGCTTGCCGGTCGGTCAGTCTGTTTGCGACATGTGTGATGTCTTTTCATGTTCAAGCGTCACCATTTTTGAGCGTGCAACTGGCGTATTATTTCTACGACTGTCATCGCTAAATGAATGCTAAATGAATTTATGTGTTGTAACAATTTGTTGAATCCCCTTCCACATAAATAATCAATGAAACTGAATGAACTAAGCGTTAATACGGCAAGAAGTTCTAATTTTTAATACTTTCTAATGAAATTATTTCTAAAGTGTGATCCACTGTGGTTGGTTTGAATGAAGTAAATGTATCTTTTGGACTCCCTCCACCCCATTTAAAAATTCTTATGAGAATTACCCATCTACACTAAAGCAAGATATAAAATTAAAGAATTGTATTAGGCAAAGGTAGTATAAGATCGATATAAATACCGACCTCGCATTCCTATAATTTAAACATATTACGTCTAGCCTAAGATGACGATTTTCCTGCTCACCATCACACGGGATTATTGGTGCAATTATTTTAATTTGCCATGTGTCTGCTAAACACAAAACCCAAAATAGATGCGCTCACTCACAAGCAGCAATCATACTATTAGATCTGAGCAAACGAGAAGCAATCAATTATTGGAAAAAAAGACCGGAAGAGACACCTTTTCCTAAAATTGCTCGATTCTGGCATTAAACTTACATATGAGCAAACTTTTGCAGAGAAGACGGAAGGAACCAGATATGTCTCATTGTCGCGTCGACATCGTTTGAGGTTCGTTAACTAAAACTGAAAGATGTCACGCGCGTGGAAACGTTAAAATTCATTTTCTTTAACTAAACTGGTGGCCCCATTTTGCGTTCCGCAGATGAAGTATAAGGGAAAGTTGTCGCTTAAACGAATCGACGTTTCTCTAGCAAATACAGTACGATAGTTGTAAATAAGTCTCTGTTCACAAGCTGATAAAGAGGGCATGGGAACCCAACGAAGACTACGCAACGCAAATTATTAAAACTCTCTGGAACATATTCAATAGAGGAGTGAAATTGACATTTCTGAATGATTTCTGAATTGGATTTTTGCTGTGTGACAAGTTCGTCTCAAGTGCTGTCTTCCTAGTAAAAAGAAACGTCGTAAATGGTTGTCTAATGAACAGAATTACTTCATTAGTTGGAGTATACATGCTCGCTCTGAAGGAAAGAAGTCGTCAAATAAGCATTACATTTGACGTCGTCCAATTTTTCAAGACGTCACTACGACAAAGAAGGCAGTTTAATTCACATTGAAGAAGGAGCTTATGACAGCCCTGGAAAATGCTTATAAAGAATGTTCAAGACCGTTGGCTTAAGTAACAGTCATGAGTGCTTTGTTTCAAAAGTAAAGAAAGAAGAAAGCAAGTCTTTGTATTCGATTACAATTTTTCTTCTTTTATTTGTCCTAGTACCCATAATGGACTCACTTGACATAAGATATAGTCTGCGAGAAAAATTTACTAAGGACTCTTATTAAGTTAAACTTATCCTCGAATAAATGAGTAACGACTAGCTTTCAGATTTCAAAGACTAGTTCTTTAACTTTCTGTCTCTTTTGATGTTTCATGAAAAATATGTTTCTTTGACTCAGCTAGAAATTAATGGGAAATTATTTCCACTACTCGAAAAAATAATATTTTGTAGGCTCAAAGAAATTGTGCAAATCGGCATTTTATTTTCTTCTCTTTTATATTCTGTTTTCAGTGGCTCCGACAATGTTGTGGGTATCAACTGCTGTATCCGCTATAACGAATCTGTAGCTTTTATAATGCCTTATTTGGCGCACGATCGTTTCCACGATTTCTATAATAAAATGGACGTAGCTGAAGTTCAGTTTTATTTGAAAAATCTGCTGATAGCCCTACGGCACGTACACAAATTCAATGTGATACATCGTGATGTTAAACCCAGTAATTTCCTTTATAATCGTCGCAAGCGGCAATTTCTTCTAGTCGATTTCGGTTTGGCTCAACAAGTACCGAGCTCATATCCCAGTTTACTCAATTGCATTGGTAATAAAATTAATAATCTTAGCTTACCGGCCCCCACAAGTTCAGGCGCGGAAGGTAAACGTGCTAGAGATGATGAGGAATATGTAAAAAAAACAACGGATGATTTTGGTCTAGGTCTAATAGATGTTGTGAGCGGTACGACGAAACGTTTACGTTCCAATGGACCACAAGGCGATACGCAACAAGCGACCACTCGAGCTGCCTTATTAGCGGGTATGTGTAGTCATCTTTTTTTTGTTTTTTAAATAAATTTAATTTTATGCCGATTACATAGGCGCTAAATTAACACAAGATCAACCTTCTGCAGATTCTAAAATTAGTGGAAAATCTGCGACTCAAAGTAAGGCAGGCCAACGTTTGCCCAGTAAAGCACAACGTACTCAAGGCGGTGCTGATGGCAATTCTGGTGGCAAAATTTCTCCTACGGGGGCCGCAGCAACTAATGTATCAAATGCTTTGGTGCCTTCTGCGCAGAATGGTGTGGTGGAGAATAAATTCAATACCAATCGAAACCTAGCACCGACGTCTAATGCTGCCAAGTGTTATTGCTATGGTAATCCTCAAGTCTGTAACATTTGCTTAGTTAAAAAAGAAATACACGCCTCGCGTGCGGGTACGCCTGGCTATCGCCCACCTGAAGTTCTTCTCAAATACCCAGATCAAACTACTGCAGTTGACGTTTGGGCCGCTGGAGTCATATTCCTGTCCATCATGTCATCGGTCTATCCGTTTTTCAAGGCCCCAAATGATTACGTAGCCTTGGCCGAAATGGTTACAATATTTGGTGACAGAACTATACGTAAGACTGCTTTTATTTTGGATCGCTTGGTGACATTGAGTCAGAAGACAAAACCCCTTGACTTGCGCAAATTGTGCGTACGTTTTCGTAATCGCGCAAAGTTTAGTTCAGCAGAGCTAGTCAAAAAGTATCAAAAACCCGATGGCACCTGTGAGGTGTGCAAAAACTGTGATCAATTTTTTTTTAATTGCCTATGCGTCGAATCGAATTACATTACCGAGCCTTTGGATGGCGACGATGTCTTCCCAGCAAGTGCCTACGATTTGCTTTATAAATTGCTTGAAGTTAATCCCCACAAGCGTATAACCGCCGATGAAGCCCTCAACCATCCATTCTTTCAGGAAAGTTTCAATAATAACAATGCTACCTCAACATCTCATAAAGTACCGTCTACCGGCTCGACCAAAGATAATGCTCAACTCTCACTGGCCGCTGCTGGTGATTCACCGAAGAAATCTCACAAATAATGATAACGATTTACTCTCAAACCGTAAAAATTGTCGTGTGTTATAATTTTATTACAATTTTTTGGAATCCTCTTTAGATGATTTTTGCAAAATTTATTAATTTTATTACTCCGCAACCTCTAAACATACCAAGAGAAATCATTTAATATAGAATATTATATTATGCCTTGTATATATGTTTGGTGATTTTCTTTATAAATTTAAATGTTTGTATAAAGCCTGTATAGGAAGAACGAAATAAGGACGAAGAAATCCTTGTTAAGAAATTTGTTTAAGTTTTGTTTTGAAAATTATTGTAAATATATGTATATATATTTATACACATATACACAGCATATTGAAAAAAAAAAAAGAATTTTTAAATTTCATTGCATTCATTAACTTATTTATTCCAATTTAAAGACCTAAGAAGCCAGTCAACTTGCAATTTGAATGCTTTTTATCCTAAGAAAAAAAAAAATTAAGTGCAAATCGACCTCTTTTCTTAATCTTGCTCAGTGGCGTAATTTAGTTTGATTTTTATAAGATATTTGTAAAAAGGGAAAAATTTCTCTAATTAGGTTGAACTCTTTTTTTTTTTTTCTTTTCTTTTTTTTCATATTTTAAATAAATCTAAAAAAAAGTGTTTTATAAGTTTCTAAACATTTCTGCTTTTTGGTTTTACTTCTTACTTTCCTTTTTTATGCATGTGTATTTTAACTTGAAATTGGTCGGTTGTGATTTTGGTTAAGCACAAATTTTCTCTTTCTTTTATCCTAAATAAGAAATCATTAAACTACTATTTTCTGTTATGACTATTGTTGGTATCGTACTGCTACGTTTGTTTTACTTTTATATATGTACGATTGGTAGCTGACAGCTAAGCAGACTTTTGAAAAGAAGAAACGCAATTTGGTCAGTGCGATTTGATTAACAATAACAATATAGATTTAAATTTTTTTAAAATTTGAAAACTGCGTGGTGGAATAATAGACAACTAATATGAGCTGACAGTTTCGCGCTGGTCAATATTTTTCCTTCACAGGACTTACAATATGCATCTCTAAATTTTCCCAAAAAGTCATAAATTAGTATTATAATTATACACGATGTCATGAAATTTGAAATGCAAAACAAGGATAGCCAATTTCATTTATTTCAGTTACAGAGACTAGTTCAAATTTTATAGTTATGTTTCCATCTTTTGGGCACTTGACGATTTTTTATTGTCAATCAAGTTTTCTTCCAGTTTAATTAGTTTACCGGCCTTGATATCCTCTTTACTTGGTTGTGTTTCCATTTGGCGTGTCTTTGGTTTTATGTAGCTACCATGACCGGCTGCACGTTCTGATTCCTCCAAACTGTAAGGTTCTGTTTCCAAGGCTTTCAAACGGCGCTTATGTACTTTGGTACGGAAGTGGGATTGCAAGGCGGTATCATTTATAAAGTATTTAGCGCAGTGAACGCAATAGAATTGAGCGAAACCAGGTTTATCTAAATCTACCGGCTGATTTATTAATTCTCTAGATTTTGTACGTAAATCATTATCGATCTCATCTAAATCACGCCTGCGGTTACGTGTACGCCAGCGACGCCGCAAATGAGTATCTCCAGAATGCATTTTTTTCCGTTTTTGTGCCATACCCATGATGAAAGCTTGCTTGTATCTTTCTTTTAGTTGGATAGAAAAAAAGACGCAGTTGGTTTTTCTTAAATAGTGGGCCGTATATATTTTAATATGTTTACAGTTTTCGAAAGGAGATAATCCGATGTGAACACGTTTCTTTAATGCTTTCGTTTTGCTAGTTTCTAATGTTTTTGAAAAATCAGCTGTGAGGTTTGCTGTTGTGTTATTATTATACTACAAGTGTGTTATTAATTCATTGTGAATGCATAAATAAATATATTTTCAATGCAAAATATGCAAATAACAATATCTTTTAATTTGAAAAATTTTGAAACAAAGCGGAGAACAGTAAATTTCCAAGTTAATTGGCGTTAGATATTTGATAATATAATTAATAAATTTCAATATTTAATACATTTAGCTTGCATACTATAGGCAATGGTAACTCTGCTTCTACAATCATATGTTGCTTAAGTGCTTTCTCTTTCTCATATGGATTTGTATGACAATTTGACAGATTTGTGAAAAACTTGTAAGTGTTTGGGTTGTGCGGTTTCTTGGCACCGCATATCTAGTTGTTTTTCTTTCATTTATTAAGATTAATTGAATTCTAAATAAAAAGCAAGTAAATATTTAGATAACAACCATACATGAGTAGACATATACCAATGTAAGTTTATCAAATATTTAAAGACAGAAGAAGCGGAAAAGTGAGTACCAGTGTTTAAAACAATAAACTCAAGCAAAATTTTTTTATTAAATATATGAATTTCAAGAAAACTGCATAAAAATAAAAGAAGTGAGAAAATGGATATATATATATATATATAAATAAAAATTAAATTGAAACAATTGGAAAATAAAGACATTCCAAACAAAAGTGTGTGTCTATCTATATAAATATTAATAAGAAAAGTTTGAAATTGTTTCGCTTTAAAGTCTGGAACAGATCGTAGATATCTTGCAGAACGATAGTCTCCATAACCGGTAAGTAAGGAACACCCGATCATTTAATTCCCTTTTCAAGCACTAAAACGTTTGATAAGAGTATATTATCAGTAGAATGCCAATTTTATGGCGGCGAGTAATAAATACAATTGCAACTTATTTGTTTTTGCACTTTTTACAAAGCCGTAAAGTAATTTATTTCATTTAATATGATAAATTTTTATGCAACTTTTTCCAATTTTCTTCTTTTTTGCATTTAGTTTGCAAAAATTCTTTAATATAATCGATCTTATGATGTAACGTTTTAGTAAAACGCACGTTTTGTAGAATTCAAAGCAATTACAAAATAGAAGAAAAACCAAAGCTAACCTATGACTTGTTGCAAACATATGGAGCAAGTAATAGCAAATATTTGATTAATAACTTTTGTCTGGCGACAATTGCTGGCTACTATTACTGTATCAATAAATTCCAAAGATTCATGAAATATTCAAAAGCGCTTCACCAGCGACTGTTTGTTATACCAATACAATACGATCTCTTGTATGTGCTTACTTTGCGCAGATTGATCATTTCGTTTTTGTTTTATGCTCAACGCTTTTTCTTATTAAATTTAATTGAATGTTAAGCTTTTTTCTTGCACATATTTCGCGCTATCAGAATGCAACAGATATCACTTGCAATTGTACGAGGAAGACCATAAACAAATATAGAATTTGAACGGAAATTGTTTTTTGTTTTGCATTCAAAATTTTTATCTCCTAGTCTAGAGTCTAGATTTCGGACGAACCATAATAATTTCAACGATTCTCATTCATTAAATTAAGACAAAGGTCTAGTTTTTCTTATAAATTCCTTTTGCGGCAAAGTATATTTTTTCTTCTTTTTTTATAAAACTTTTCAGGCCTTGGATACAGAGAAGATTAGATATTGGGATGTTATATTGTAACTTGTCATTGCAGTTTCTCTAAATTTAAATTATATTAAATTAGGTACATATTATAAAATATGTTGAGGATCTACCAAAAAAATTTTTTTTTAAATATATATCAAATTTATTATAATAGAACAAGTATTCTATTAGTAAGTGCAAACAAATCGTTCCGGTCGATCGCGTATCAGTTTGCAACAGAAAAGTTCTAGGCCTAGGTCTTTTAATTTGATACTTTCAATACTTTTGATACAGTTTGTGGTTGCACATGGCTTAATCTTCTTCTAAAGAAAAATCATTGAAAAGAAAAAAAAATCATTTCACGATAATTTATGGGAAGATGAACGTTACAAATATTCGCGAAGAGCAATTGATCCATAGTACATATATTTATGTCCTTTGGTTTGCTCGCCATACTTGAAACGCTAAAAATTAATATAGATAAGTGTCAACCATGCCCACATTTTACAAGCCAAGTATTGTAAATAAATATGCAAAATACGAAACGTGGTAAAACTATTTTCAACAACCATTCAAAAGTTCAATCTAAACACGCTGTTATTTGTACAATTAACACGCCCCTGCTATAATTTACTTTTCAATTTTTACATAGACGAAAGATAAAAATGACTTCTATATAAGCGAAAGTAACTACTTTTCTTTAAATTAAGAACAAGTGAAAACCTTATGGTGGCGATGGCTCACCGTTAAATACCCTGCATCACCCCACAGTTATTCATATAACGACTTTTCAAAACAAGGCTTTATACGGTAAGAAGTTGAAAAAATGCTTCGATCCGGATCATTTTCAATAGCATTCGTTCTTGGGCTAAAACATATCTCTGTATGTCAAATTTCATCAAATTATTTCAACAATTTGCGAACGGTACGTTGAACGAAAAAAAAAAAAACAAGACGGACAGATGCGCAGACAAGCTTAATTGGTATAATAAAGGGGTGGATCTTTCTCAAGACCTTTTGGAAGTTGCATTCATCCGCTCAAACTTAATATGCGTTCGTGTCTTAAATAGTGCAGGGTATAACAAAATAGTGTGAAAGGAATAATATTTTATAAGCCAACGTGAACAAATGACAACACAACTTGAATTTTGGCTGTCCAAGTCATTAGATAATATTGCAGATTACCTTGCTCTTATCATATTACATGGCGCTGCGAAATGGTGGAACTATTCCTAGATCAACATCTCTTATAGACAGTAAAATGTTAAAGCATTTCGTCTGCTATTTTTAAATCAATATTAATTATAGATTATAAGTTAAAGTTTATCTTTGTATTGGGTATGGGTGTGGTTGTCGGCTGATCATGCCCGTTTTCTGCCCTGACCATCAATTACAAATTTATATGAAAAGTTACAGGCTTCGAAATCTGTTCGGATTCATTTTTACTTTTTTTTTTTAATGATTTTTTTTTCGCGTTGAGAGTGGATGAGGTAAACAGCAATTTATATATTCACGGTACAATTTGTATAAATTCCAGGGCTCTATGCGTGCAATTAGTTTGTTGTTTTTGTTTCCTTTTTATTTTTTGTATAAATTATGTTTATCGCACCAGGAAACGAATCTGAGTACGCCGGCTTACCGCGATAATCCTGTCCTCCTTCTCTGATGAGATACACAAGCCCAAATCAAGCGACGTGCGTGCGTTCTGACGGAAAACTTTTCTCATTAATCATAGAAATTTATAAAAGATTCTTGAAAGATAGCTAGCTTCTAAGAACTTTTTAGTCTTCACATTCGCCTAAGAACAAATGTTAAGTGGAGTTTTCTAAATACTTGTAAAATGTTGCAGATTGACATCTGGTAAAGTTTGACTGGAAAATTATGTAATTTGGGTTTTTTGTAGCAAACGTTTTCAATATTTGCTAAGCAAAGTTGCCGAGACGCTATAAAGTATTTATGGTTTTAAACAGTACCTTAGTCAGTGAAGTGATTCAATTTTGATGCGTGTCCGTCCGTCGGTTCGCGTACTTTTTGCTGTAAATATTCTCTCGGTCGTTTTAATGAATTATTTGAGAAGGTCTTGCACGAAGGCTAGTTTTAATAGTGAGCCAAATCGGTCAAAGGTAACGTCCACAACGTAAACTAAAAGAACCTCTGTTGTCAAATGTAAAAAAAAAAAAAGTAAATATTTTATTCATTAGTTTCAAATACAATATTCAAATGTAATCCATAGGTGATTGATTCTACAGCAAAAAAAAAAAGGAAATAATCGGTCTTGCCCACCAAATAAAATAGAGGATCGAAATTTTTTTTTGTTCGTTTATACCTTTAACACATGGTAGTCTTACTTGTCTTTGCCTATTTTTAAAGTTGATCTACCGAAAATCATCAGCGATTACTACCGCGTAAAGTGAAAGACTTGAATGTCTTTTATATACAGCTTCAACAAACCGACCCAACTTGCCACGCAAAACCCTGTAAGAACTAGAAAAGCACTATGTATGTATGATTAAGAAGAGTAATTTTCCGATTTATGTAAGAAGAAAGCGACTTTTTTGTGCACATCACATCAATTTCATTAACCAATGAGTTCTCTTGAGGCTTGTTTTCTTATATCAAACATGAGTTAGTAAGAATTCGATTATAAGGCATGAACGGGTGTGAGTGGTATGCTAAACAATGCTACCACGACTTCAGCCATGACATAATAGATAAATTCAAACTGCTTATTGCGCTCGGCGGGGAACGTCTGTTATCTTTATCCTTAAAACTACAAACGCAACTTCCGTCACTACGTCACATTACATGATTAGTTGAAATAGTTTACTATTTCCTCGTATTAGTTATGACCTTAAATCGATTCAGAATTGGCTGCTGATCAAAAATGTATATACTTAATGGAGTATCCTTCTGGGCGTTGCTAAGGTTTTGACTAAATGAATATATCCCTCATCTTTCGGTCATGGGCGTAAAAATGGGGTTTTTGCGTGTTACTCACAAATTGCAATAGAGAAAATGATAAAAATTTTTGCGAATGTGTGTGTATGGCGAAAAAAACCGAACTTTTAATATTTGATGATAAAAATTCACACTACAATCGTAATTTGGCATAGAACCTAACCGTGAGATTTGTGTTTTGGTTCTGCTTTTATGTAAGAGCTTCCATGAGAAGTGTGCCTTGACATAACGGCAACTTATAATTTTTGATATTTAAAGCTCGGGTTACACCGATTATGCATTTTTTGTTTCCTCAAAAATATGTGTTTTTCTTCCAACACTACTTTACTACTACCTTCTTGCCCCACCTGAACACATTTCTTGATTGTAATTTTTTAGTTTGAAAAAAAAGATGAGATTTGATTGACATTCGTTATCGAAAGAAATTTATATGTCAACGAATGCCGTTATTCCACTACTCGGTAGAATTAGCGCGATGTCAAAGGTCATCATCGCAAGAGGGAAAATTCTGTTCGTTGGTCGATATCGAATGCGGAAAATTGATTTCTAGCGAAGCGTACAGGAAATGTTTAGAAATTCAATTATGACGAAATTAGGCTAAAAATGATTGCTTCCAGAATACCAGCAAAAATCGTCCATAAATATGTTAAAATTAAAATAATGAAAAAAATAAAATATGATTTTATAAGAATATGTCGTGAGTTTTAAAAACATTTTTCTCTATAAAGATTCAGTTTTCGTGGGAACGGTTAGATGAGAGAGGGTTCACAAAATTGCACCGAGTGAACCAATTTAGAATGTCCAAATGCTATTACCTGGGGACTGTTGTCGAGAACTTTTGAAATTGAATTTTTTTCCATATAACCACTTTTTAAAATGCGGCGTTTCGAGGAGTGTTCAAAAAAGTGGATCGATCCAAGTCATTTTCAACAGCGTTCGTTCTTGGGTGAAAGCGGAAAATTTCACTGAAATATCTCAAAACTTGCGATCTGTAGCTTGAACACAAACTTGCATAGACGGACATTAGATGGATGATCAGACAGACAGACCTACTGGCTTAGGTCGATTCAAAAAGTGATTTTGAGAATTTAAGACAGATCTCCCTTCATTATACCGATCGATTCAGAATCAAGTCCCGTCCGTCTATTTTTCTTGTGTTCAACTTACAGGCCGCAATTTTTGCGATATTTTGATGAAATTTGGTACGCAGACATGTTTTGGCCCAAGAATGATGGATTTGGTTTGGAGCACTTCCCATAACAATTTGCTCTGAACAGTCGTTATGCGAATATCTGGATTAAGCAAAGTGTTAAGGGCTATTTAATAGTGGGCCATGGCCCGCCATAGTGTTTTTTCTGGTTCTTATTAATTTCTTAATTATTGGTCAACTTCACTGGATTGCAGGGCCGAAAGATTGCCAAAAGCTTTGAAGGATAAGAACTATTGCAATAAAGTAGTGTGCATACTAATAATTTGCCTTCAATTTGCTCCATTTGTGATTTTCATAAACTAATAACTTTGTTTTGGCGCAGAATTGATATTTAAGAGGGTTTTTCTTTTTTTTTTTTTTTTTTTTTTTTTTGTGAAGTATGTCGCGAAATACCATATCTGAGAGCAAATAACAAAAACGCTGACAAGCACACACAATTTGCAGTTGACAATGGCACAATACGGCTGATGGTTTCGAGGAAAATGTGATTTAAAATTTTAAGGGATTATAGTGTTAAGTAGCGTTTAACTAATAAGATCTCTATAAGAGTCTTTAAATTGCAAAAATTAAAAGAAAAAAACACAAGTCAGCACATCGCTCCTTATGGTGCGGATGAGATTAATTTATCAAAACGAAGTGTAGTGAAGGGTGTCTTTAACGGAATATATCGATATATGTGTGCCAAGCTTTATCATTGCATCTCAATTTTATGATCTCGAAAGGCAATCGATGTGATGACGTGCGTGCGTGACAGCTTAGAATCTCACGCCGTCTCCCTCTTTTATGTATAATCTTTACGAGTGCTCCAAAGGGTATAAT
>KK499972.1:380911-402302 GCA_000688715.1 Glossina pallidipes
CCTATATATATATAGGTGTGCATACAAAATTCAGTTAATGCTTATCTTAATTATATTTCACTTGTTTATTTTTGTTTTCCTCTGTTTGTTTCGCCTCTCTTTGCTATGGTGGCTGGCTATGTTTGAAATTTCATACCTTTTACATAACATTTAAATTGATTTGCAAAAAATATTAAAATACTACGAACAGAGACAATTGTACAAATAATTGTTATTCGAGCTTTTGGTACCGGTTTAGATTTGAAAAAAAAAAAAAAAAAAAAAAAAAAAATAGTTTTGTTGTTGTTGTTGTTGTTGTTGTTTTCAAATATATAAACGTAAATTGAATTTCAAAACCTTTCAAAAAGCTTATTTGTACTATGCAAAAAGTTAATAATACGCTTACTGAAGAATTATGACAAATGTGGAGTGCAGGGAGATAGTGGAAAACTAGTTTTTTTTTTTTTTTTTTTTTTTTTTTTGTTTTATTTATTTATATTTTTTTTTTCTCATAAAAAAGCTGTTAAAGTTGTTTTATCACCCTTCACCTTTCAGTCGTGTGTCGCAGCGTTTATAAGACACGTCGGTTTAACGGTAGAGTGTATGTTAACAGATTTCATAGAACCGAAAGAACTTAAAGTGCGCTTTAGGAACGCATTAACAGACAAGATTCCGAAAATATCAAGGTGTAGCGGATAAACGAAATTGTAAGTATTTTGCCTTTAAATTTAATAGAACTCAAAAAGATATATCGATTACTTAATAAATATCGCGAGCACGTATAAATCTTAGTTAAGCGTGTGAAACAAACTGAAATAAGACCGGACAAGTTAGATGTTTTTTTGAACGCAACACAATTGACATCCTTTGTAATCATTAGTTTTTTTGAAGCTCAAAAGCTTAAAAAGGTCATATATAGGGCCACTACACAGGCGCTCCCGCGTTAATGTATTATAACGTATGCTACGCCCAGGACAAGTAAATGCAGAGTTTTGCAAATAAGCGAAATCGGAAGGGACTAATCTGAAGATGATGAGTGCTGTGTAAATGTGATAAGGCATTTGATTCGCTCACTCCCAGACACATACGACCATTGGAATAACATATTTAGTATTCATATACAATTTTAGGGTGTTTTAAATTTGATCTTTGGCCATCAACTCAAAACATATGCATAACAATTTTCAGTTTTCCATGTGTTAATGTGTGCCACGACCAGTGGTGTTGTGGTAATTTTTTTTTTTACCGGAACGCGTATATATAATTATATACGCAGAGCCGATCCTGGGTAGGCGGCCGCTCTGTGCCGTCTCATGTCCCAAATTTGACGACGGGTGGGAGATTTCCCCCAATTTTCACCCGTCTTCTAATGTTTATTATAAATTCTCGTTATCACAAATCATTTTTAGTTCCGGAACGCATTCCTGTGCAAAAAGGAAGTACCGGAACAACGTTTCGGAGCGTTCCGGCTCGACAACACCACTGGCCATGACCGTAAGATTATTAGCAAAAGGTGAAGAACGGACTGAAATAGGGACATGGCGAGCTAGGCGAATATTGAATACTCACCAATGGCTCTTTAATATTGCTTGTGTCTATGATCCTTTCCCCATTTTTCTAACAATCTTACCAGAGAAATGCTCGGCTGCTGAGCGAAGCCAATTTTTGTAATTTGTCCGCAAACTGCTCGGAGATCCGGTTTTTCAATGCCAATCCGATGCATACTTTTTTTTATTTTTCTATTCTTTTTCATTTTGAATTTGAATTTATCAGTTCTTTATATGGTATTTGTTGTTTTTGTATAAGCTTTTTTTTTTTTTTAATCAAATTAATTAAAAAAGATTGAATACAAATTTGGTGTCAATTAATTTTATTCGACCATACAGTATGTATGCAAACTTGGTGCGTTTGAAAATGTACGAAATTGCAAGAAACTCGATTGCTTAAAAAATAAAACGTTTTTTCCTTTTGCAATGCCCTAAGCCCTTTTATTTCATATCCATATCAAGTTCATTGTTAACGAAAGGAAAAGCATTTCATGGCGCTTATCGTATTCTACTCTTCATGTCCTCTTACTTGCTATCTACATCAAGCGAATAGTTAAGAAAAGTAGAGCTCACTATTGGTTGTTAGATTATTTTGATTGCACTACGTAGTATTGTCATGGGCACGGGGAAGTGCCCGGATTGGTTCGTAGTTTCCTTACGGATGCGAAGGAAGTGAATTAGGTAATAAAAGCTTAAAAAAATGTATTTATTTGTGGACGCTACATGTCAACCGACGAAGCAGAAGCGAAGCATTAACGTTTTAAAGATTTGTGTCTAATTTAAGTCCGATATTTGTCATTATTTAGAACCTTTGCGTGTAACAGAGAAAAAGCGGAAAAATGGCTACCTATGGTTAAAAAAAAGAAAATATGTTCAGGTTCTCCTCATTCGGCCAGTTAGTTAGTATTCTAAACAAAGATCAAAGATTCTGGTCAATTTTAAATAGCATCATGCACTTGAAGAAATACCAGAAATACCACGCAAGTGTTTGCTTTTTTGATCAATAGACTTACTATACGTGTATTCTCGGAAATCATCAAAAACGATGATTATATTCTCTTATGACTAATTGGAATTGTTGGAATGGAAGGGAATAGTGCCGCTGGCATCAGTGTGCGATGGGTATAGAAATACGAGTTATATAATTCTTCTTCTCATTAGTCTTCTGAGAATTATAGTAGGAGTGGATAGGAGTATCCTCTCCTTTGTGGGCTTTGATTTTTAATCGTAAATTTTGGAATTTGTAGATTATTTCGTCTTCGTAGAACGTTAAGCATTGAAAGTTAACTGTTGTTTCTTACAAGTCTTCTCGCTGACACGATGTACTGCCTAACAGCTCAATTGCACTTGGTACAGGAGCACATCAAGTTTGTGCGGATGTACGTAACTCCCAGAAATACTTGGGATAGATACTTTCTTCACCGTCTATTATATCGATGGATTTAAAATACTTTTTAATTTGATTTAAATTTGTCTGTCCGTCTGTCCAGCTTGGTTTCTTGTGTTCAGCAGACCCTATAATGTATTTATTTGTTTTCTTTTTATATTTTATTAGCCACTCTGGCGGTATTCCCTATACACATGTATGACATATAATGGTCGTATTGGGAAGAATCAAAGCTAGAGAATGGGGAAAGTTTAAGAGTCAGTCTAAAACCATCCATTGCGATTATAATCTTTCTTTCTTCAATTATTTTTATTTTAATTAATATCCAGAATCTTTTCTTCTTCGCCTCCTCAATTAAGAAAAGAACAATTAATTCAATACTTTTTATAGTTCGTCGGAGTCCCGTTCTCAGCTCTCTTCTCATAGATACATATAGTAATATGTTTGTAAATATTAAACTTATGCATCGTAATAAACAAAGCTTGTCACTCTGATTATATCGTTGTTGATGTTACTATTGTTGTAAAGGGTGGACAAAACAAAAACCTCTAAAAAATGTGTAATCAAACCATTAAAAAAAACAAAAAAAAAAACAAATAAGAAAAAAAGAGAAAAAAAGCAGGTCAACAATGAAATACAATAAAAAGCTTACATAAAACTTTTTTGCAGTCTAACAACCTGTGTGCACACATACAATGGTACATGTGTATGAACACGTTCAAGTATCGATATGTGTGAATTTACAAAATTGTTACAAAACAAAACCAAAACAAAAAGCAAAAATACCCGCGACGCGCAGTCGTTTGAGCCGAACTTCTTAATACCTATCCATCCTTGCATTTACGGGATGCCTTTTTGGTTTTTTTTTTTTATCGCGTCGTAATATTTCGTCTTAAGTTCGAAAAAATAAACTATATATATATATATATGCGTATGTATAAATATGTGTACGTACTGAAGAATTTTATTCGTCTTTAGACACTGTATGCGCGAAACGTTAAATTCGCACAAGAAAGAGCAAAATAATATCTGGCTTCAATTGAATTTTTCTACTACGTACTCATAGACTCTTTCGGGAAAGAGAGAAATTTTAAATAAATTCATCGTTTTCGAAGAAATAACACATGTGCACATATATCGTTTCATGAATTCCTAAGAATAACGTACCCTAGATAGAAGCTCGTATTCCAACAAAATATTTGCCGGCATGGCTTAGAAGATTTTATTTACATTTCTGAGGCGACAGAAAAAACTGTATATAATTAACGCGTTTCGATTTGATTTTCTTTTGCAAGTGAAAATGTGTCACACACAACCTCAACATCGATATTATTTATGGAGATTTTTATCCCCAGGATGCTTCCCGCTCTCTCCTACTCCTCCCAGTGACGTTAAGAGCACACAAACCAATGTCTCACTCGACTTCGTATACATATTCCATGCATTCACGTTTTTTCTTTTACCATAAGCTTGCAAAAATTGCCTCGACATTATGGGGATTTTCATTTCGAAAATGCGCCCGCTCTAATGGGAGGTAGCTAATGTCGGCCAAATGAAAATTTCAATCATCAAATGTCGGATTTGGTTTGGTTCGCCTTCAGAACGGAATACAATTACTTTCAAGTACTAAAATATAATCGATCTCTAGGCTTTTCGTGGATTATCTACATTCTTCTTTTGTAGCCTGTATTTCCTACGCAAAATCTAATTTTTTTCTTTATTTGTCTCTCTTCTATATTAAGCTTAGTACCTTGGAAACGTAAGTAAGGAAATTATGATTGGCTGTGATCGGATACTTTATAGTCGCCACTGCTTTCTTAAACCAAAAAAAAATTTTCGATACTCTAATAATATTGTGTGGGCATGGCTCATATTTTCATTTTTCATGCAAGTACTGCAGGATCACCCATGGAGTACGTTTACGAACTTTTCTCCTTATATCTGTTGTGGTTTCAAGTAAGGAGCAAAAAACTCAGTTTTCTTTTTGCTTTCGAAAGTAATGCCGATTTCAGATGGCGTTGCACAGTGGTCATGTCCGTCCGAGCCGATTTGGCTCGCTTGCTGCCAAAAGAATGTTTACTACAGACATTGTACAAACGGACGGACAGACGGACAGACGGCAGAATTTGATACTGGTCAAGCTGATATATGTGCACTTTATGACGTTTCTGAAGCCTTCTTCTGGGTGTTGCAAACGATTGAAAAAATTATTCGGTGATGGATACAACAACTCGTTTTTGTTTGCGGTTCGAGGTTGATTTTTGCAAAGCCAAGTACAAACTTTCATACGTCCTAGTTTCCTATTAAAAACTTCTGGCGTTTTGTTATACATGTTTGTACCTATGTGATGTACAATAATGGCGAGATTCGACATGGCGAGATTCGACAGTGGTTGGTTTTTATAGCTATCGATGTATAATAAACTCGATCGTAATTTTCATGTTGTCATACAATTACAATAGCAATTACATCAACAGTTGCGCTTGGTTCGTTTTGTGTGACCCACGACCGGAAAATAATGGCATCTTCTTTTCACTATACGTTTTGTTCGTTTGTCCATCTGTTCGTCTATATACTTGTGCAATACCTGTGTAATATCTGCGGTAAACATCTTTCTGTTCGCCAAGAAGGAAGATGTCACCTTTGAATTTGGTAAAAACATTGCACATTCTGGCTACACCTACAGCGCAAGATAAATTAAAAATATCTTTCTTTTCGGAATCTTTTTCTGCTAATTACCCATAAACCGTATTGCAATAAAGATTTTCAAGTATATAAAGTAGAATAATTTAACCACGTCGACTCCGTATTATCGAGTATAGAAATTTAATTCTTTTGGTCTTTAGGATAAAGATCGTGTGTGAGTCTAAAAGTAAAATTCAGGCACAGACAGTGTATTCAATTTGGTCAGGGTGTATAGGGAAGAAGCATTTTAGACCACATTTACTTCCGTGCCGTTTTTTGCTTTTGTTTTCAAGGTCGCATTTGCCATTTCAATGGACGTACAGACAGAAAGTCATGATTGAAACATGATTGAACTATTTTTCCTAATTAAATATGTACGTTTTGAGGGGTTTCTGATGAATATTCCTAAGGACTAAAAGTGTTTGAGAAATGGGATGTATAAACATCCAAAGTATCTATACACATATCGATGAGCTGAACTAATTTCAGTGTGAATTATTGGGAGCTATGATCAGTTTTATCTTTCGTTTGTCCGTCGTCGTTATATGGGAAGAAAATTGCAATTTTCAAAATTTCTCTGCAAAAATGGTTAAGCAATATCATGGCGGCATTCTAAATTTGTGCGAAAACTTTGGACTGGCTGGCGCGATTTTTTTAGCCCCCTCTCATATAAGCATTAGTACGTCTTCTAATGATCAAAAAGTTCCAGAATTTCCAATATTTCATGGTGAAAATTAGCTCATAATAGTAAATTGCTGAAGAAATCTATCTTATCGAATTCGGACCACTTAGGTCCATTTTTTTGAACATCATCGCATACAATGATTCGCATGAAACGTGAACTCTTGTACGCCAAAAAGGTCTAATTGTTAACTTTTTGTGATGAAAATTTGTTCATGATCGTAACGTATAATATAAAAGTTAAGTGGAGCCAAGTTAAACCACATGGATCTATTTCTTAGCTGCACTTCATATAAGATATCTCATGAGATTAATTTATAATAACGATTGAGCAAAAAGATTAACGGTGGGGAATTTGTAGCGCATAAGTCGATTTTTTTGGATCCTAAACATATATATTAAAACAAGCTTTTATATGGAGAGAGAGTGTAATCTTCCAACATGCGGGCTGTCACGAAAGTTATGGCCGTGCATGAAAACAATGTGTACCTTTTGGTGTGTTATTATCAAAAGAGTGAATAACTGTAATAGGCGAAGTGGTGTAGGGTATGTAAAGGTCGGCGTTACCTGACTATAATTTTCTTAGTTTTGGTTTGTTTTCTGCATTTGTTATTTCAACATACTTATCTAGCATGTTTCTAAACGCGTCTTTTCAGTAAATTTCGGTACAGTCACTGAATCAGTTAGTACCAGGCAGCAGCTCAATACCACTATAAGTAGAAAAGATATTGTATTCAATTCGAGCCGCATCTTGTAATCACTAATAGCTGTAATATCAGTTTTTGGGCAACGTTGTGTACATAATCTGTTGAATTTAGCAAAAGGATGATAATAATATAAATGCTGGTAAGCATGGCCAGCATAAAGGCGGTTGAGCTTATATTCCAACTGATTTGTCAAGGAATCATTTTCAAACAAGTAAAAACAGCATAGTAGAACACGATTCGCTATTAAATACCCTACATAACGCTACATTTATTCATATAACGATTTTTTAAAATAGGGCGATATAAAGAAGGTGATTGAGGAAGTAGTCGGATCCAAAGCATTTTGAATAGCGTTCGTCCTCGGGCCAAAATACGTCAGCGTACCAAATTCCATTAAAATATCTCGGAAATTGCACCCGTAAGTTGAACACAAAAATATATGGGCAGTCATTAGACGGACGGACGGACCGACAACCTTAGATCGATTCAGAAAATGATTTTGAATCAATCGATATAATAAAAGGTGGATCCATCACAAGTACTTCTGGATGTTATCTACATCCGCACACGCGTAATATACCCAAGCGACATAGAATGAAAAGAGATAGAAAATATATATTCATTCATCGTCATGGGGAAGTCAGCGTTTAGATGTCGCGCATGCGCCATGTCCCGGTCAATTTGTGTCAAATAAAAATACATGTGAAGTTTTTTCTTTATTGTATATGTTGGACAAAAACAGTAAAAGTGGCTTTTGTGAAAAGTTGCTAGTTAAAAATCGTAAAGCATTGTAAATTGGTGACTTCTTCTAATTGTGTACTAAAATATATTGTCAGTGTTGATCCATCGATTATGGAGCGTAGTTATCAGAAACCACCATAACTCTGGTATTGCTATCATTGACGGCAAAGTTAGGGGAGTAAAAGGTAGGCACGATGGGAGGATGAAGCATGACTTAACGGACGGACATATAAACTTAATGTCGGATGGACTCATTACTGTGTACAACTAGCAAACGGATATGGGATAAGTACCGGATGATTACCTGATATATAACACAAGAATCTTTTTCAACTCTTCTTCTTCCTTCCCTTTCGCCTTTTGTACTATATAAAAGCTAGCAGTCTCGACTGATGTCAATAGTGAAAGCCACTTATTGATTATATCTTATTGCGGTACAAGAAAAGGAGAAGAATCGACAAATATAAGCAATTTCCATTATCTCACACTGTTTGCTGAACGACTTTTGCGTAAGATCTTCCGCGGCTATAACTTTCCCGTTTGTTCTTGAAAGTTCTTTTAAAATTAAAATTGGAAAGATGCTAATTACAATTCAGACAACAACTGCGCTTACAATTTAGCTGCTAATTAGGGTTGATGCCTCAATTAGAGTTTGTATTAAAATTAAAATTGTTTTGGTATGCGGCCGTAGCTATAGTGAGAGCTCGGTCGCCAAAGGCATAACACCTAACAATTGCACGCAATTGGACTTTCCAGGCTGCGGCCACATCTTATCTCTATCTTCCCATTTCTCTTTGACCATAATGACACGCACCTGTAGGCAACATCCCCTAAGTGATTGGTCATATGTATTAAACAAGTAAAAAGATTTTAGTGGATCTCGGCAGTTGGAAACTTTTCAGTTCTGTACCTTTAGTTCTTCCCAACGACTACCACTTCCACACTGATATAGGGAAGCGTGAAATGTCAAAAGAAAACAAATAAAATTATTATATACCTCGCACCATTCTGTAGTTATTCAAATAACGACTTTTTAACATAAAGCGGTATATGGGAATAAAGATCATCCTTGAATCAAAACAAGTTTCATGAAAATATTTCAAAAATTACGACCAGTGGGTTGAGCACCAGAATATTAGGCGGACATACGGACAGACAAGCATACAGCGATTGGCAAATGAATCGAGTGGTATTATAAAAGGTGGGCTTATAGCAATTACTTCTGGGTGTTGCATGCGTCCGCATAAAGATAGTATACCCTTGCACCACATGTGGCGTAGGCTTTAAGGAAAAAAAAAAACTAGAGGATCAAATGCACTTGTTGAGATTGGATTCTTAATTGACTTCTAAATCTTATATTGGATAACAATCCCCAATCCAATCAAAACAATAATGCGCATCATCAATTAAAATTGGAATCGAATGTTTATAAAAAAGAAAAAGAAAAAAGAAGACGGGCTAGAAACAAATGTTAACCAAAAGGAGCAACGTCTATGAATACGGGAGGAAGGAAGGAAAGTGCTAACACATTTCGATTCAATCAATCAAAGAACTCTTGCCAGAAAGCGATCGTTTCTCGGTTTATTTGCGTCATTTCATTATTCAATAATAGTGTCCGTCGCTACGTGCTTGCCGAAGGTAATCTATTCAAAATTTAAGAAAAATATGATTATTATGCGTTCATTGTCGGACTGGCGCGTAAACCTTAAAGATAATAGCGTCCTAGGAAGATCGACCGGGATTGATCTACATATAGAGTCGATAGTGAAATAATAGATTTACAATATCTGCGCATTTTCTCACAGTGTATTTAAGTTGTCAAGGTTTTATGGCGAACGAAAAATGTCCTTATGTCCTATGTTCGCCTAGTCAAGCCGAAAAGTTGAAAACTTTTATGCTTATTTCGGGTGGTAAAGCTGTGTGCATATATAAAAAATGAACGGTAGACCACAAATTTAATTTGTTTTAAGTGGTTTTTAACCCAACATCCCAATGCGACTGTGACTAGGCAAGGAAATTGAAACAATTGAAAATCATTATAAAAGTTTTTCACTTGCGCTTTTTGTTTAATCGCTACAGCAATTAATAATGAAACTGAAAAGCATATGTGCGGCGTACACTTTTCAACTAAAATAAAAACTTATTGCGGCAGGTGGGCGAGGTAATGAATAAAATCGGAAAACATGCCAGCATGCTTTTGCTGGATATCATTACATTGCAATAGAATCAAATTGCAGATAAAATATAGAATAAGTTTAAATTATATGCCATATAATATAGCAATAAACCACCTGCAACCAGTGGCCAGTCTCGCAGCAAACATCATTAGTAGAGAAAGAAAATAAAATAAAAAAAAAAAAAAAAATTAAAAGGTTGTATAATTAAATTGTATAAATAGATCTTATTGTCGACTCCGATTTTCGCAATATTATCTCTCTCGCAGGCGATTAACGAAGACTTAAGCCTAAAGAAGAAGAATTGCACAACTTTTCAAATAAACCATTTACGGCAATAAGTTATTTAAGCTGCCATAGATTGCAGCCAGCCAGCATCTGTAGTATCCGTTCACGACAATAGTTCATAGTTTCATACAGTTTCGCATGCAACTCTGCAATATATTTTAACAAATAAAATTTGAAATTTGATTCCGACATTAGCGGCACTTTCTTAATATTGATTCAACTGTTTCGCTTACAATAGTATTGCAGCAATTCCGTGAAACAACAAATCGGCACAGCAGGTGTGTGTAGCCTGTTATCGCTTAGAGTCGTAAAATAGGAAAAAAAAAGTAAATAAGAGTAAATGAGGGGAAAATTAAAGAAATATTAAATTAAATATTGAAAAAGATCACAAGATAGCTCACACATGTACTCACACACCTGAGAATATTATCGACAGGTGACATGAGGCTATTGTGGTTTTTTTCCCTATTTACAATATGATAGCGTTGTAAGTTTGTTTACTTCGTTGTCCACATGCTGCTTGCTTAGCAATGACATTAATGGTCATATGCGTATCCAAGTACATCGCTTCAGCTTGTCATATGGATTTGCATCGAATTGCATTGCATCACTAACTACGTCATAGAGATCTTATAAAATCGTATCTATTTTCGAATAGCGTAAGATTGGAAGTTCATTAGGTTTGTTTATCGATAACCGATGTCGGTCCTTGCATTTATTGGCATCATTGCGATTGATATGTTTCTCAGTTGATTCGATAATTGGGTAAAGAAGCTCACGCACACATGTCCCAAACATATGGCGGAAATTTGTATTTACGTATTACAAAAAAATATTCACCGATATCCGTCAACTATACGAAATTTAACAAGTAAGCAAATTATATTCATATAGTTTATACCCATCATCGTTATATGAAAAAAAAGGTAAAGGAACTAAATTTTCATGCACCGCAATATCGGGCGAGCGCGACTGAATTTTGCAATTTATACGGTGTACGCATTTTACTTTATGCGTACTACAAGCGAAACATGCACAAAGCAAAGGTGTTCACAGTCCTTGTCGTAGCGGTATGTAACCGTTTGCGGCATGTCCTTTGAAAAGTTTGTGTCATTTTTACATTCTCTTACAAATTTACAGGCGATATCTTCATTTCTGCGAAGGGAAGCATATCTGCCACACATACTAGACTGCACAGTTGCGCAGACGGACAGATGGACAGGCTTATGTGCATTCTGAATTTGAAACTGGCCAAGAATTTGTATGCTTGATGGGGTTTTTGAAGTTTGCTTCTGTGTATTACAAATGTATTGAAAAAAAAGTGAAAGTTCGATGCATTATAATATTGGGTGAGAGTGCACAGCAGTACTACAGCATCGCCCATAGAATATACGTTCAAATTTTTCTACATTTATCTGCAATAGTGTGCGTATGTGTAAGGAACAAAAAAACAATTTTTTATTCTTTTTAAAGAACCGAAGCGTCCTCAGCTTATTCGGTACTGTAGACGTGGGCATCAACCGATTTGGCCCACTTACAGCAGGAATCTGCGTGCTAGAACTTTTCAATGTCTTTATCAAACTTGAAGTCATTAGTTTCATTTATGCGGTCAGAAGAACGTTTACAACACACATTACACAAATGGATAGATGGACATGCTTAGATCGATTCAGAATTTGATGCTGATCAAGAATATATATATATATTGTGACGTCTATGAAGTGTCTTTCAGAGCCTTGCAAATGTGTTGATCCTTCCGTGAGCGGTAAAATAAGAAAAAATTTTCTGTTGTAAGCGTTTTATTCCCGAGGATACACGAACGCTCTATGTACAAGAGGAAATTATAAACGGATTACGAAAATGTGTTTATGTATGGCGCGGAAGTTATTTATGAGATTTCTTTCTTCTTCTTTGACTTAGTAGCTTAAATGTGATGGCAAGCAAAACTTCAACATTTCCTGATCGTTAAAAGTAAGTAAGAATTCCGTGCCAATTAAATGGCGTCATTGGTCTGCTAAGGCATAATCTTCCAGATGCCTCCCGCTTGCGATCATTCGTTCCGCTTAAATCACAATTCCTTTAAACTTGACATACATAGAGACTGAACATTCATTTCAACAATAATAAACGAATTACGTCACTGCTTTTCATTCGTCGTTTTTTACGCACACATATAGCGCGATGATAGCGACGAGAAAGCTAAGTCTGTTTATGATCTGAATAATTATTATAAGGTACCGAAATAAAGGAACAAAATGCCCTAAGACCTCGTTAGGGCTGTTCTAATAAAATTTAAACGAAACCGTTACATCCAAAAATTTACATATTTAGTTTATGCCAAGATAGGGTTAACCGGTAAATGCGAATTTATTTTTGCTATCAAATTATGCAAAGCAAATAACATAAAGTGATATTGAATGGACTCTGTAAGGTCAAGACGGCATCTATATCTAAGAAGCCAGACAACAGCCAAGTGCTCTAGTGTTGGTCTAATCGAAGATGTATACACAAGCTTAGGCAAGCTCGATTCGATAATGTGAGGGCAAATATTATATATTAAGCCACGACAATGACAACTTGCTACGTACCTTTAGATTCAATGCCATACCATTGGTTAACCATCATGCATACATGTGGGTGTGTGTGTGTGTGTGTGTGTGCGTGTAGTAACTCGTGTGTCATTGATGTCGGAAAGATGAACACCCATCTACACACGCAAATCAATAAACGGGAGTGCTGAGTGCACGCAGGAATGCCAGAATGGCCCAAGATGCTTGAATTGAAAAACACCAGATACGACCGAAATGTCACTAGATTGACAACAATGCAATGCAATCATTCTATCATACTTTTCAGAAGACCCAGACGATAGTAGTTCATAGGCCAGTTTGTCAAATGCTTTGGAAAAGTCTTTGCATGGAACATCCGTTTATTTGCCGTCGGAGAATGCTTTACAAGTTTGACTGCAAAGATATTTTGTGTTGAGCGAAATTTATTCGATTTTGCCAATGCGTTTGTGGCTGTGCTACACGTGTCGTGCTCTCATTACTCGTCTTTTTCTCAGGTTATATCGTGACATTCGTTTCTTTTGCTTTTCTTAGTCGACAAAGCAAATCGAAGGCATTGAGTGAAACTCCTATGCATAATCTCAGCAAGGGGCGACACACTGTGCCCTTCGCGAAAGAAGAAGCTTTTGCAAATAAAGTTCAACGAAAAGTCTTGTAATAAAAAACTCGATTTAAATAAACGACAATACTAGAAAGCATTATAGATAACGTATTTTAAATGAAATGCAAACGCCGTTGCAAGCTTATTATGGTAGCGTTATCTACTTATTGTTGTCGTTATTGTTGCTTTTGTTTTTTTTATTGTTATCAAACATTTTTGCCCTGCAGTTATTGTGTTTTTGAATTTCTACAATTTCTCAAGCACGTATACGTTCTCTAAATGTGACTGTTACACCCTATATATTATTTGTGGTAAGGATATGTTACGTTTGTACGGATGTGTTATGTCTGGGGATTAAAAATAGTTTCAAGTAAGAAATAAATAAATAAGCGATAAACCTATTATTGCTAATAACAAAATCATTTATATATATATGTATATATATATATATATGTATATATGTATATAATAAAATCCTCTTTCTTCTACAATTGAATTCAAGAAAGAACAGCCGTTTATCTCAACCAAGGAAAGGAATATAAAATAATCATTAAACTTATCCTATATCGGTTCCGGCACATGCAATAACACTCAAAAAGATTTCAAAAAAATTCATCATTAAACAAACATCGGTCTTCATCCGTCCATCTGTCCGTTCATCTATTCATCTGATGTCTAATCAATGTAATTGCCGAGTTCAAACGGTAGTCCACAATTTCCGAGATATTTTGACGCCTAATAAATTATTAAAAATGGACTCAATCGGATCACTTTTACGACTAACTTTTATATAATAAAAAAAACTTTGCCGTTTTTAAATATTTATCGACAAAAATGAATGAAGAATAATATTTTGGAATGTGGAAAATTTGGCAGTGATCGATGGATGGAGCATTGTTTGAGTTCGCTGAATATAAGTAAAATACAGGTTTTCATGGCATGACTTACTTGTTGTCACCCATCCTTAAAAGTAAGGCCTTCTAGTCATCTATTATCACAAAAACAAGTGAAAAATTCACTTTGAGTATGAAAAACGAACAAATCTTGCGCGACTGTAGGGCTTCAAGGCTTGTCCTAAGATACAATAAGGTTATGAATCAAGATTTCCACCTAAGGCTGACAATGTTGTAACAGCTTTGGATGAGTTTATCACCAATTATGATTATTGTTGGATTCCGGGTTAGCTTTATTCAATGTGATATATATATATATATATACATATATATGTATATTTATGTGAAACAGAAATAGAGGGAAATTCTATTTAAGGTCTCGATAAAACCAAAAACAGTTCGATAGGCCGAGTTTTTCCTTTGCTCTCTGTGTGTACAGAAGACCGAGATCAGGTCAGCTTCTGCCCCTTTTCTGGCATAGAACTTGCTATGATTTTTGTCGCAGTGTATTAAAAAAAGGCTTAAAAATTTCTTTTTTTTAAATATCCACAAGTTTTTCATGGCCAGATTGCAGGCAGCAACAACTTTCCAGGAATTTTAGTAAAATTTCCCGTCCTTTAAAAGGATATATTTTTATATTTTGAAACAATCGGACATAAAGAATTAAATTTTAATTACAGCACACAATTGTGTGACATTGCTTTGCATAGCTTATATTATAAAAGAAAAACATTAAATTTCGAAATGTTTTATATTGTTGCACAACCACGCAACACATGCAACACACATTTAAACTTTGCAGCTTAAACCATCTCCCAATGTCCTAGGCAGGCAGAGGGTGTGTGTGTGTGTATTTGTGTGTATTTGTGTACATACACAGACACACACACACACGCGCACACACGCACACACAAACTCGACATTGAATGCATATAAAAGACAATGCAATATAAGACAAGCAAGAAACCTATATTCCTCTGAAGGCGAATCATGGAGTATACGAGTTACGTATATCATCAGTAATATATAGTAACAAAAAAAAGTCGATTGTATGGGCGTGTTAGAATATCATTTTTACACCCAATATTTTGTGATATTGAAAACTAACAATAAAACTAACAATAGTTTTGCGATGTGCATACAAAAAGAAAGAAACGAACAACAGCCCAACTATACCCAATTTCTGATTCTTCATTTGAAAATTAAATTAATGTTAATCTTCACATGTCCTTTATGAAAATCAAGTTAAATTTCTCCAATTGGATTCTAATGACAATAAATAATCTTCGCATTCATTTGATCCCTCAAATGTTTTTTTGTAAATACTACAACTACACCGATTTATTTAATATACGCGTATTCTTCGGTAGGGGACTGAAAGAGGCAGACATGTACAAGAACAACCTGAACATACTTCTAATTAAATTCTTACATAAGCGTAGAAAGCAGTTTGCGCTATGTAAGTAAACAAATATATGGACTGAGAAAAAGTACTGAACAGAAGATCAATAAGCAGAAAGTACAAGATAAGCGCTACAATATCAAATAATTAAAAAAATTTCACATCGACAAGATTAATATTTTCTCCTAATCCGTTCTTCTACTTCTTAAGCATATGTTTTTAGCACTAAACATATCGCTCTTTTATGTACATAGTACTCTTCCAGATGTGGGCCCTTCTTCCCGAAGAACTACTTGTCCTAATGGACGGATGGCAGTTCTTACTTGGTCGAAAGTAAAACTTAAAAAAGTTCAAAGTTTCAGTAGCAGTAGTAAGTAAATAGTGTTTAGCTTAGTTTAGTCAATAGTGTGCGCTCTCAATAAATTTGAAAAAATGGAAAATGGAATGGTCATCATTATGTGAGACAATATTTTCATGCAAGAGGTCACAGCTTAGCTCGAGCTGCCAAGATAAGTACCTCAGTGGATGAATCGATCATAGCGGCAATGGTGAAGACAAGCCACGAAATGGTATAGAAAGACCATTGATCGCAAAATGCTTGCTTGAAGTCATAAAATAAGATAGATATTTAAAAACGTGCTAAACGCTGAAAATTTGGACGGGAGAAAACTGTCCCCCAGTTGGGGGCAATGTTCGTTTACATTGCAACAAATAACGGCAATACGCGCAATCATTACCGCGATAGTCAAAGTACGTAAAGTGTTGAATTCCATTTACCCTCCTCACGTTACTCTTTAAAATGAAAATAACGATGTTATGTTGTGTATATAGGAAGTGTTTGCTCAAACGATGAGTAAAAGTCATTTGATCCCTTCGTACGTTCCGTGTTAAATGGACAGGGAAAAGGAGAACCAGCAGTATGCCACTGTTCCCCTATCGCTTCTTCGGAACTGTGATATCTTGATTTATTTTACGGTCGGGTAGAGCAAAAGGACAGTATACGAAATCTTAGTAGTGTAACACGAACACATGGACAGATGGACAATTGTATATATTTTCTAATTAATTGGCTTGAAAATATTATTCCATTAATTATAAAAATATATTTGAAAATTTTTAAGGCTCTCTTCTCTTCTCTTTTCTTTTTTTTTGTTTTTTTTGGTTTTTACTTTTATGGATTGTTTGTGTCGTTTGTATAACAACTGTTATGAATTAATTGGCTTTTTAAAAATTTTTGTCACAATTTCAAAAAATTAGCATACATTTGTTATGGCCTAACAAGGAGGCTTTCTGGCTACTCTTAGCAGTAAATGTTTTTTTCTTTTTTTTTTCTCTTTAAATAAAATAAATATCTTTTTTTTGAGAATCCTAAGCACATGACATAAGTGGACGTTACTTTAAGGTAAGCTTTAGAGCCAGTGTTGCCTTTAAAACATCGCATAGCAAAGTGCGGAGGGAGATTACAGGACCCTTTAATATTTGAATTGACCCTGCACTAGAATTGTTGGAATGGTAGAAGAAGTTTTAGAAAATTACAATCATATCGTTAATATCGATCGAATGTATTATAAGAATAGTTGGGCAAAGAGGTGAGTGAGAGCTGTTGGGAAGAAGGCTATACTGCGTTTGTCCTGAGTAGAGCATAAAAAAGAAGTGATAACAAGTTCCAAATGCAGTGCGGATATATTGAAAAGAAATTTTAAAGACTTTTTCGACGAATTCTTAAATTCGGGATCGGCTAATATTTAATACCATTAAATTAATTAGCTTGCTCCGTAGGAGAACGTTATGGGGTTGACTATAATTAAAATTCAAGTAATGTTTCTAAATAGTTTGCGGTCCAATCGTTGGGAATTTTAGCTTTAATCTTTAAAGCGAGAAACTTTTCAAAGCTTCAAAAAAAGGGTCCCTATAAACTTTGTCTGATTATATTTAAATTTCTGGATAGATGAATACTTTGCCAAAGTGTCGGAAAGAAGTTCACGTTTCATCTAATTCAGGGTTACTCGCAAACACGGAAACGACGACACTAGAAGGACATCTATCGAAATTTACTTATGCTATTATGGGTAGACGTGATATTTGGTACAGAAAAAAGAGAAGAGCTTTTTCAAAACCATGGGAGCGACTGAAGTCGCTGTTATTTCACATCACCAATAAAGTGGAAACAAAATGATCGCATGACTTAGTACTTCCACATATTACTTCAGGGCGAAAGGAAAGGCAATGAGAAAATTTATCTCTATGCTGTACTTGACGTGCTTTCAAATAAAAGAAATGAACTTTTTTATCGCAATCTAGACGAAATTTAAGTAATTTATTCGACCGATAAAATCAATATATATTTTCCTCACAAGCAATAACCACTTATGATATTGCCCTCGTTAAATACTTTGTAGAGAAAAATGAAATGTCTTTTACTCTTTGTTTGAGAATTTAATAAATTTTTGCGAATTAAAATCATGTAAGCATGTTTTTCCAACCGAATCGTAATGCGCACTAATAGCAAGGTCTACCAAGAATTTGGATGCAAATGGGAGGACGGAGCGCATGAGTTGAAATATGAAAAATTTAAATTTTAATTTTGTCCTCTTTTTTTTTTTCTTTCCGCCCACGAGATACGCAAAGTTAACCAACCTAGAGAGTTGCGTATTTCGCAATTTGTCGTTTATATAAATTCTTCTTAAATGGAAAGCGTTTTTATGCAACCTAAATAATAGTCTTTACTACGGAAAATAATTGGGACTTAATTTTACATCATTGGTATTTGATTCAATGCTTGATTCGGTCTTTTTTTTACCAAACCACATTCAATAAACACACATAATAAGCGAATACATTTTACAGTAAGCCGCTTAAAAGTAGCATGCGATTTTCACAAATAAGAATTAATTGCATTGTTTGGCGTTTGCAATACCTACACAATAGCCCGATTATTACATATAGATCTTGATGAAAAAAGAGTCGTTAACGACGATGGCCTGCTAGCTGTCACATATATATTTTTGCAATATGTATTTATTGTTATTGTCATATGTGATCGTTTGAGTTTTCATGAAAATTAGTTGATTCTCACAGACACAAAATTCTAAAGAAAGGTGAAAATCAAGTACACATTCATGGAGCGTTACCTGGGTCATGTAGCTGGCGACTGGCAAAAAAATTGACAAAAATTGGTAGAAATTTAGCGGAAAAACGGATTAAAGATGTCGCCCTGAGTTGAGGTAATGGTAAGAGTCAGTCGAAAATTGCTTCAAGAGAGTAAAAGCGTACTAAAGTCTTGTCAATTAAAATTTTTGAAAATTATTTTTAAATAGATTTCCCAAGAATTGTAAATCAAAATCATATTATTTTTAAAATCATAATTCAATTGGACGAATTTTATGCCAAAAGGAGTTGAAAAAGAACGTGAAATCACGAAAGACGCTTTAAGTTACAATATTTATTTTTCCTTCATATTAAATAACTCTCCTCTTTCTATCCAACTATCGACCAGCTATCGTGCCAAGACGTAGAGATGACATCACCATAAAATATTGCATAAGCTGAAGACTCGAGTTTGACTCCTCTTTCACTTAAGTGAGTTTTTAAGTAAAAAAGGAAGTAATAGACATTTAAAGAAATATATATACGAAATAATGAAGACAAGTAGAAAAAAGATGAATGATGCTTTAAATCGTTTTTGCATCCGAATTAGGCTCATAGCAGCAATTGATAAGAAAAAGGGGAAATCTACTATGCTGCACTGTGGTAACATGAATATAAAGCATGTAGCAGAAATTGAGTGCAGTGCATTTCACACACGAAATACTTCATTAAAAAGTTACTATAACGAACTACTAATATAGGTATACATTTCCATTCTATTGAATGATTTTTTGTTATCGGTGTTTTTACGTTACACTTATATCGGAATTCAAATGCTCAATAAATAAAAAGATCAATATTCAGAAAGTTAGCAGTCAGTATTGTGGTTGGGAGTTGAAAATTAACGAAAATTGAAAAGCAATCAAGTTCTGAAGATATTAGTTAACTGCAATCATCAAATTCTTATCACTCTTCAATCCCGAAAATGTCGAGTGCTTGATTTAACCAGCGAGATTCGATGTCAGACATAACCAATGAATCATTGCAAGGCTTTTCCAGAAATTTGAAATGATGAGTAATTTGATATGCTAGACGTCAATAGAAAGTGACCCGGCGATTGGCAGATAAATTTAAAAAAAAAATAATATTCTGGAAGCGAATGAATCGATTGTCGACACCAATGTAAGCCAAGCTGTAAAACATCAGAAAATTTACTCAAATCGTTGCGAAGGCTGCATTGCTCCCAAAGAAAGTTATTTTTTCTATCAAAGGTGTGTAAAAGTGTGAGTTCCTTGCACTTTGAAGAATAATCGATGCGATCATGTACGGTGCACCAATGGCTCAATTGAAGCGAGCAATAGCATATAAATCATTCGTACTTGCGAAAAGAACGGCAGGCATTCAACTGTCACAACCACATGTTTCCTTAAGGATTTGGCAAAAATCGTTGGGAATTGTATGAAATGATTTATTTATACACTCTCCTCACAGCCGGGAAGCTTGATCCTCACACTATCACCTGCTCGGAAACTTTTTAGCTACTGGGCCTAAAATCACTTGAATTAATGTTTCGCTTTTCAGGTGCAGTAGCGTCAGATATTTGCTTTAGGGTATAGGAAGGATGGTATACATTATCCCAAATGCCGGTAAAGTTTACCAGATCATATGATGAAATTCTTAATCGATCTTTGTGCATGTTTGTCCGTCCGCATATCAGCACAGTCCGTCTGTGGGGCTGTGTGCAGCAAAAATTAACAGATGTCGGCTTCAAATTTGGCAAAAAAAAAGAAGGGAAGTTCTTAAAGACAAGTTGGTATTGAAAATTGGCCGGAGGACACGCCTACAACACACATTAGACGCAGAGCGCAAAAGTTTCTTTTAAAAGTAAAAAAAATGTCATCTTTTGCTTATTCTACAGGAGGTGCATAAGAATCGCATAAATCGCCAACGCATTCGTAATATGATAGGGTGTCAGAGTTTCATCTTTTTGTTTCTTTGAAAGATAAAGGACGATAAATGATTTGTCCATAGCGGAATGCAATTTTCATTTTTACTTTATTATTTGTTCCGATTTTCGCTTGTTGTTCTACTGTGGTGTACAGTTGCCGTTTTATAGTTAGCAATAAACTTGATTGCATCGTTTCATTCAGTCAGTCAGCAATAAAAAGAACGGGTTAAGCGTTTTCCCTTCACATTTTAATGTGAACAACATATGTTTAATTGAGGCTTCCTTGAAATTCGGGAATAGCTCGTCCAGTCATCCATTAATCTTCGAACTTGTCAAGAATGCATTTGTCTTATGTTAACCCTAAGATTCTTTCTCTAAATTGTAAAGATTAAATGAAATTTTCTCTGAGCATATGCAGACTGTGTTTGCAAAGTCTTTCAATACGGACGACCTTAAAAGAGAAACTTTATGCCTATTAAAATGAAAAGTATTTGTACTTTTCCTCTGTTTTAATTGTTAAAAGAATGAAATTTTATTTAACTTTCTCTCTCTGTTTCTCTTTTGTGTTGCACAAAAGCATTCACACTTCATTACTCGTATCTATCATATACCAAAAAAAAAAAAAAAAAAAAAATTTGGGGGGGGGGGGGGGGGGGGGGGGGGGGGGGGGGGGGGGAAAAAAAAAAAATTTTTTTTTTTTTTTT
>KK499972.1:402402-473452 GCA_000688715.1 Glossina pallidipes
TTTTTTTTTTTTTTTAATTAAAAAAAAAAAAAAAAAAAAAAAAAAAAGAATGGGGTGTGGGTGTGGGGGGGGGGGGGTATGTGGGGAAACGAAAGAACAGCATTTTTTCTTTCTACATTATTTTACACACATTTAAGAATATATACTAACGCGAGGGTGTAACAAACCAAGAGTGCAAAGGCAGTGCAACGAAAGGAAAACAACGCTCAATACAAGTAAGAGTTTCGTTATCTTCAAATTTGAACCACTCTTATAAACACTCTTATGTACGTATCGTTTCTTAGTTACCAATTATTTTCATGTAACAGGAGGGAGTCCTCGTCTTTTACAATTCCTTTGGCATTATTCTCGTACAGTATGATTACGTGTACACTTAATGTACTGTTGTATGCTTTGCAAAAATATTCAAAATTTCTCATTTGCTCTTTTTTTTTTTTTTTTTTTTTTTTTTAAATATAAATTCAATAAATAAATGACAAATACATGTAAGAAATAGTGTTTTTTTTTTATTACAATATTTTTCCTATAAAGCGAATATTTCCTGATTTTAGTTGAGGACGCAAAATGTGTCCCTTGAGATGTTTTTACACTTTTGCCGAAATATAGTGAACAGTTTTAGTGTTGGCTCGAGCGTTCATGTTGCAGGGATTTATACAGTGAAAGCTGTTTTTTTAGGTTTTATAGGCTTTCAATAGTCAAACTAACGCAATACCCATGGCAGCGCGCTTAACGCAAAGCCCAACCATAGTTTTTCATCAATAAGACGCCTAACAGCTAATGCAAGGTCATTAGCAGTGGTATAATATGATAGTAGGGGAACTTTTAGATGTAAGCGCGAAGTGTCTGTCGTCGTCTTCCGAATTCACTCTTTCAAAAAAGTCCTTATAGTACAACATTTTAAACGTAATATCTTTTACTTAAAAAATTCACACCACGTCATCATGTAAATGCTCACTTTTCATAGGATCCTTTCTATGACAGCGAGGAGTTCCATAGACGTAAAATTTGATTACATGAATTTTGATTACAAAATAACCAAAATGCCAAGAGTACAGTACTTGTTACCATGAAAACGGTTCAAGAGAGTCTTATGTGAGAGAGAGCTCTAAAAATAGACCTATGTAGTCCAAACATACTACAGCAAATTTATTATATTAGTCAAGTTGCTATTTTCGATTAATTCAAAATTTCAATTCAGAGGGTCTAACAAACGGACGGACACGTTTAGGTGCATTCCCAATCGTACGTTATGTGGTTTTTGAAGCTTGTCTCTGCGCTTTATGAAGGTATTGAAAGCATTGAAGGTATAGTGTATTTTGATACACTATAATATTGAGTGGGCGTGGTGAAATTTTTTGCAGGTGCTACAACATCGCCAATAGAATATGCGTCCATTTTGTACACTTACCTCCAAAAAAAACAATTTTTTTTATTTCTTTTGAAAAAGCAGAGTTCTCGGTTTACTGAGTATTGTGATCGAGTTCTTCGACCGATTTGGCCTATTTTCAATACCAACTTGCATGCCAGAATTCCCAATGTGTCTGCCAAATTTCACGTCCATAGCTTTACTTTTGCGGCCAAGAGAATGTTTACAACAAACATTACACAGTTGAGCAGACGGACAGACGAACGTTTTTGATTCGTTTCAAAATTTAATGCTGATCAAGAACCTATATGCTTGCGAGTCTGTATGGAGCTTCGTTCTGGGCGTTGCAATCGTTTTGGCAAAACGAATAATCCCCTCATACTTCGGTGATTGTTATAAAAACGATGAGTCCACGAAGTTTTAAAAACATGTCATGCGTAGACATGTTCTCGCTTGACATATGAAATGGCGGACATTAAGTGAATGTGGATATCTCATGCGAAATCTCAAGAGAGAGAGAGAGAGAGAGAGAGAGAGAGAGAAGAGTGCGCCTAGAAGTTCTTAATCTCTATGCGATGTGTAATTGTATTTTCTATAGGGAGGAGGGAAAATTTCAATGCATCTCATATATCCGAAAAGAAGGTACAAACGTGTGACAGATGTGTGCTCGACACAACCAAGATGATGCAAGTATCAGAAGTAGAATAGCAATGTTTCGTTGCCAATAATTCTCTATCCAGTATCTTCAATGTAATGATCGTGTTGATGGACCAGACTGCTACCACCGCTATCACTATCGATCGTAGTTACTCATAACCTCACCGCTGTTGACCACTAACATCTGTTTCGTATCATTAAGTCGAAATAAGTTTTTGATTTCCAATTGCAAGTTTAAATGCTTTTACTTGGGGGTTTTGTGGGTGAGTGTTTGTATACATTTCGTATTTGTTTATGTTCAAAATCATTAGTTTTATACAATAGCTGACCATATGCATATGTGTATTGCCCTTTAAACTATAAAATGTATGTGCGAAATAATTGAATTTTTATCTCTTCCCCATATCTCTTTAAATGAATGAATGAAAAGAAATTTCGCTTCACTCCCAAAGTTTTGTGAATACATATATATAACAATGTAATATATATATATGACATGTTAACTAGGGTCGATATGATAAGATAAAATAACGGTTACTTATTCAATAGGGAAGTTAAGTGTGCGTATGTGGTGAGATCTGTTTGTTATAGATTTCGCTGTAAACCACATGATAAATAGATGAATGATATGAAATGTACATTAGGTAGATGAAGGACAGCTTTGCAAATAATAGAAACTGTATTGAGGCTTCGGTTTACACTTGAATAATTTAAGTTCATGATGAATTCAACTTTGCATATATCGGCAAGAGATGCCAACTAATTCTTAGGCTTAAATGCCAGTAAAAATAAATTTCCTCTCTCGTGTATTTATTGAAGGGGTATTCGTTATAAGAGTTTTACAAACGTGCATTCACAACAACGGCATGTATGCCAGACACGTAGGTGAGGATGTGTTCCCGACGACAATATATCAAGTGACGTTAACCTTCGCACAACAATTGTGTAAAAATCTTTAGAAAATTTCGAGTTCATTTATCTGCGTATCTTACTTTACTCTGCTACGAATAAAATTTGAAAGGAAACTGAATCCGTCCCCTAACAACTCGTAATAATAAATAATAACTGAAAGTGAAATTTTTGAAAACTTGGGAAATACTCAATATTCTTGCAAAATATAGCGAATATGATCATAAAGGTCCCCTTGGACTTTGGGGAGTGTATTAAGATTAAAAAAACAAAAAATAGTTCTCGTACCAAAGAAAATCCCTTAGCTATAAATTTTCCTCACATTTCAAATCATTTCTGATGAATGCCATTATCTTGTGGATCCTTTTGTGTTGAGGCAGACTATTGCAATCAACATCCATTCATCAGATTCTGTTTGCCTTCTACTCAGGAAATACGTACGCTCCTGGCCGTAATAAGCAGTAACCCAAGGGGAGAATGTCAGTCAGTCTAGAGACTTCAATTGATTTAATGCCTTTGATGATCATTTATTTTGCTTCTTCTTTTCTTTTCATTCTAATAATTCTGCATGCGTTGCCCACCATCGTTTTACTATCGAAATACATATATCGCTCACATGAGTAGCCGAACAGAGAAGAGTTGCGACCATCAAGTCATTGTTCAAGTCGGGTTCAAGTCTCATAATGTGGCAGCCGAGTTCACTTTGCTCGTACCTATGGTGAATTTCGCAGTCGGCAAAGTCATGACACTTACGGATTCGGCGTACACTCACTAGGTTGCAGCCGCCAACTCTGTTACTCTTTTCGCACCTCATTGTGAGTACCGCCATGTTACGTGAATAGGGGACATTCTCGGGAGAAAGAAAACCAATTTCTAAACTAACATGTCGAATAGTTTTGTTCAGCTCGCTCTTAAAAACGAAATTTCTTATTGTCTCTTCTCAAAGCTAGAAAGGTTCGCAAAATGCAAAGCGATTGAGTGATGGAGAAGCAAATTTTTGAAGAAACGGTCAACATATTAGGGGTCGATACTCTTTCGTAAAAAGTAACGTAAATGAGAAAACTATTGTTTAAACTAAAGAAAAAAAGTGTTCTCACTGAAGCAAACGTTAATGGAATCGAGTACATGTTAATGGAAATCTGCCAATTAATTCAATGCAATTTATCCGGGACAAGGTCTAAATCAATATTTTGGGTACAACAAGGGAAAGGAAAATGCTTTCGCGTACGGCTTTTTCGGAACAGTATCTTAGCCGTTTTGCAAGGAACACTTTGCGTTTTGGTTGTCGTGTCTCTATCTAAGCGATCAAAATCATCTCAAAACTGGATGGCGAAAGGAATTTGCTGAACTGATCATTTGCGGACTGGTAAAATCCTAATAGGAGTGACTTTTGCCGGATAAAAAATCACTTTTTATTAAGACGATGCGCGCAATCAACCGGATTTGGTCAAATTGCCAAACAAAGTCGAATTTTGCAGAAAAAAAAAAAAAAAATTTTTTTTTCTTAGTCCTCAGAATTATTGGTTGATGTACTATTTTCTTATCTTCTCTTCTCTTTTTATTTATTTTTATTTATTACATCTGCTCAGTTAAGGCAATAGCAACGCACAAGATAGTGAAAAGCATTTATGCTTTCCTTCTTACGTCATTCTTTTATAAGTGCAAACTCCTTTGAACTTAAGTTTATTAAGGAATGTTAGCTCAAATGAATGTTTTACGCATCACGCAGGATAATGGAAAGGAAAATTTCTTCAATTTTTTTCTTTTATTAAGGAATGGTTTAAATATTTTCACATAATATTTAATACCACACATCCTACTATTCAATTGTGTTGTAAAAAGAAAACGTGAGCAGACTTTAATTTTTGTTTATTTAATATTTAAAAAGAATTGATTATGTATTCAGAGCAGATATTGTCTATATATAGGTCAAGTCTTAGCTGCACATCACTTATAAGAACTACCAACCGGTTTGGCTCGATGAAGCAGCAAATTTTATAAATATGTAGCATGCGATAACTAAAAATTAAAAATGCATGAAATGTTTGCTGTTTCTTTATCCATTACCGAAGCACCGGAGTATGTTGGAGTCGATGTGTTTGCAATGCCTAAGGGAAGAGGCTCTCGGTAGCCTCCATAAAGTGTAATCATTTTTGAATCGCATTAAATTCTGAATCGATTTAACCAACCGATTTAACTCGTCTGTGTAACGTTTGCAATAAACATTTTCTTGGTCTCAAATTTAGCAAAAACACTAGAATTTATTGTATGCAGGTTGATATTGCAAATGGAGCATATCGATTAAAAAACGCCCCTACAGTGCACGACAAACTGAGAATATCTCAGTTTTCGAGGAGGAAAAAACTGTGGTTTGCTCATTACTTCCTATCCTTTAGGCCCAACTGTCGCGAATGTCACGAAGTTTTGACACATATCGCTTGAGATGCTATCCAGAAATGATCTAAGTCTTTTAAAAATGTTTTCACATATATGTCAGACCGTGGACTTACTGAGTGATGTGTTGTACATTGCTTAGTTCACAAAAAAAAAAAAAAAACTAAATAAATAAATAAATAAATGAATGAATAAAAGAATAACTATGTGGGTGGGTAAAATATTCAACTTTTCTTCTATTCTCTATTTTACAGTAACAACTTAACAATTATTCGAATCCTCGAGGTTTTATTGCGTTCCACATATTGCAGACGTTTTAGTTTTAAACTATAATTTATGTTGTTGACATTTATTGGCGGTAACTACTTAAAGGTTTCTTAATTGCATTCATGCTCGCACACATACAGTATCTGCTGCGTCTCATGCATATTCAATATGATAATGTTGTGCATCTGTTGTTATCTGCATTTCCAACTAATTTTATGCAGAGATTCTGAATAGCAAGAAATTCTATATCGTCGCATTAAGCCAACTGAAATAATAGATAATATTTATATATTTACAGCTAATATTGTTGCTTAATTATTCCCATCTATAATGGGTGATGCATGCAGCAGTGCTATACTGTGCACACAATTAGTTAAATAATTTGAAAATAGGGCGCTCGTTGTATCTGCAAAATGCAAATGCGTTTGTCATATCCTCCTATGCTAGAATGAATAAATTATTTTAAACTTCATGTCTAATGGAAGGCTTCACAAAGAAATCAAATCGTCCTTTATATGAATATAAGAATTTTCAACTCAATCATTTTACGTTGTTTGGTAAGCAAAGAATAATGTTTTTCGAGCCGAATCAATAAACAGTGAGTTTCCTATTGATCTGAATTTGTATTCATACGCATTATGGGAGCAAATTATGGGCGGAAAGCATGCTACTACTCTACCATCATTTGACTAAAACGTCTCGATATGTTCATTGCATTTCCCTCGCAGTATATATTCACGTTGTCATGTTATTTATGTTGATCGAATTGTGGGCTTAAGTTGAGACCACACACAAATTCATTCACAATAAATTTGAGAGCGCATACTCTCATGCATCGCACACTCCTATGCATCCGACCTGACATGTTATTCGGAGAAATTTCATAGCCTTACACCATACATATAAACGAAATGTGAATGTGTTGATAAAAATTATGATTTCCTCGTTCATGCTTCTTTAAAAAATTACTTTGTTGTAGTGATTTTACTAAAATTACGGAAGCGTAATATTACTACAAATTGTTATAAGAGGTAAAAAAAAGTATCCACTAGCGGTAAGAGCGGATTCTATTCAAGACTAGAAACACCTGTATTTGGGCATTAAGTATTGCGCAATCATCGGGATCGCATTCTTCAGCGATGAAATAGCGAATGTGGAAATGTTTCTTCGTCAACTCTTTAAGTACCAGGTGTCAGGTATTAGGTTTGTTATATAACCAAAAGTTTGTAATGATACGGTCATGGAAATGTGCACGCGTTCAATGTTGTGTTGCCGCGAAGAATCAGCTGTCTAGTTGGAATGCATGCCTACTTCTAGAGGCTTGGGTCAGCAACTATTTATCATTTCAAAGATTGTTTTATTAATGAATGTTTAGAAAATACTTTGGTTGAATAAAATCTTTCCTTCGGTATTTTGGTCCATTCAGACTTTTGTCAGTAATCTCTTGCACTTGGCCAACAAATGATATAATTCGAGTAGTTTCCGGTGTAGCCTTCACCCATTTTCTTTTACGCAATAGTCTCTATCTCATCAGCTGGCCTTCTTTCGGATGAAAGTTGCGGAAGATTAACGAATCTTTAATCGGAACATAGCGACGGTAACTATATGTCTTCTCATTTCTTATTTTGTCAGCTTCTTTTGTGACGAAAAGACAAATACATATATAAATTTACACGCAGATAACATTTTTCAACAAGAGAAAATACGAAACATTGGGTTGACGTGGTTTTTTTTCCTTTTGTCCAGGGACTATATGATCGTCCAGAGAATATATGTGGAAATTATTATCGTGCGTCTGCAAAAAGTTCAAAAAGCGGAAGTGTTCTCAATTTAGGGTGCACTATAGTCCTGTCTGTTGACCGATTTGGCCCATTGTCAATATCAACGGTGTGTGCCATACGATCCAGTCCCTTTTGCAGATTAGAAGTCGATATCCTCATTTTTGCAACAACGACAATGTTTAGCACAAACTTTAGACGGACAAACTTAAATCAGTTCAGAATTTGATATTGATAAAGAATATATAGACTTTCGGGTGTCTATGAAGCTTTCTTCCTACTATTGCAAACGAGTTCACGAAATCCCCCATCTGTCGATATGAATTCGAAACAATTGCCCTTCAGAAACCGTAAGCACATACTGTGTATGGGCACCCTTCATATTCTCCCTTCATACGTTCGTTTTACTGACTGCTCTGTTCATTTATCTGAAGAGATTTTCCTGTAAAATGGATGGACGTACAGTTTTCCTGATCTTTTTATGTAAAGAGAAACGGTTATCACATAGTAATTTTCAAAAGCCAAAGGTGTAATCGGAGCTGGTGAATCTTGAAGATATCTGGTAAAGGCATATCTCATTTTGGTCCATTTGATAATAAAAGAAACTTTATTGCGATTCGCGACGAGATAACGAAATGATTTTTTCTTTACTAAAATGTAGTGTTTGAAGAGCTCTTCTATATGTAATTGAATCAAGCAAGTTGGCTGAGACGCTTCTCTCATTGCGTTAACACGTTACGTTTAAATGTAATCAATTAAAACGATTCCTTAAATAAATGGGTTCCACTAAATTCATTTTCGACGATTTCCCCCACTTCGACTCACTCGAATTTTAGTGCTAACCTAAGGTAAGCACAAGTTTTTCTCATTGTTTGTTTTTTTGGCGAACGACTGACGCATTAAGTTGTTAAGAAAGTTATATTCGATACTATTTGCATCGATTCATATTCAACGGATGCTGTGGACATCTTGTCGAGAAGTCGTTTAAACCTCAACTGCTAGTCATAATTGTGACCACAAGAAAATCAGGTACAGTTAGTAGTTGATCCTCGAAATGCAAATCGTGAATGTAGTCAATAGTTGCTAAAACGCTTCCAGTTATTGTCCATTTTAATCGTGGTTTATCTTTAACACACGTTTAAGAAAAGCGACACGTTTCCATATGACGGAACATGACTCTCTTTTTTTACGCGATAGTTACGTTTCTAAGAACAGACTAAAACAACCTTGAAAGCCACCTGCATGTTCAGTATAAAAACGTTTGTGATCGGTTCATTGGTACGTACGTCCACAATTAAATCCATCGAATTTTAAATCCAATATATTTCCAATTTATTGCCCATCGCTCCTGACACGCATTGGTGATGAAATTCACTTTAAAAATATGTTAAGTCATTGGTTTTTAGCGCGAAATGTCCGAAATCCAAGAGTTATTCTCATGATTCGCACGGATTTAAATCTCAAAAGTGGCACAGCATACTTGGTCGTCGCTATAATAAGTGCTCAAGCAGTAAAAGCGTAATACTTACCATCACTAGTCTGCGGCCATTCCCTATGTCTTTTTCTCTTTTTCCTCACTGACCGCTACCGTGTTTCATGCATCGGGGAGCATGCGCTGAGTGATTGGTCATATGCGAAAAAAAGAAAAGTCCACCGTCGAGCGTGTTATCATCACTACTTCAAAAAATGTAAATGCGAACGCTGACATCATGTCAATCAAGAGTATGTGTGTACAACATGTTTGAAGATATTTTTACATCTCATCAAGGGAACAATAAATTTAATACACGTGCAAACCGTTATAATTCCAATTCAAGTGATGCGATTATTTAATGAATAAAAAAAAAAACAAAACAAAAATTTATTGAATGCAAAATGTAGTTAAAATCTTTTCATGCTCTTCCTCTTAACAAAATCAAAAGACACGATTCAATATCGTGAAAAGAAACTATAAAATAAGGATTAGTTAACTCTGATTGGATAGGGAAGAAATACCGATAAAAAGATATTCAATTTGCAAAAGTTTCTTCAAAAATATTCTTCGACTTTTAAAGATGGGAAATGTAAAAAAAAAAAAAAAATGAATAAAAAAAATAAAAAAAAAAAAATAAATAAAAAAAAACAAAACAAAAGAAAAACTCGTTATTTTGTCATTAAAATAAAAATAAACTTAAAAGTGGATTTTTTTTTTTTTTATGTTCTACTTTTTCTTTTACTCTACTTTCATTTAAAAAAACAGAATAGCCAACAATGAGCAAGCAGCAGGTAGCAACGAAAAATCAAAAAGTTTGCAAAATATTTTTATGTCTTCGTTTCACTGAAGCTTTAAAAAGTTTAATCCGAACAAGATGTAAAAAAAATGAACAGATATTCTGACATCAAATGGTATCAACTCCTAACGCTTCATTTTGCGTCTCTTGAATACCGCTTTTTCACTTCATTACACGGCATATGACGATATACGTTATAGGGATAAAGATTTAGAAAAAAAGGAATATCCGCCTCCGTTCATTTGATTTGCGTCTCATTCACAATAGTTTTTCTTCACTTGAATAGATTGGCGGGATGGCTTGCCTTTAGGTAAGGCAAGCAGGTACGCTGCGTCATGTGTCATCTTATCAATTAGCATGATTCCCGCGGGCTATAAGAGGACCACTTCCAATATCCTTCATCATTTGGTTGGGGAGTGCAGGATGACTCCAGTGTAGGGAATAAAGTGCTTTTAAGAATTTGCATTTAGCATGAGTTCCAGGAAGAAAGTAACGCATAAATTGCTTGCGTGACACGTTGGTTCGAATCTGTCAAAAATGCGCCTGTTAAATAAAAGAAGATCGACCCATGAGCAACTCACATCTTAACGACTGCTGAGGAAATCAAATCAAGCTCTTTTAAACTCAAATGTTTCAACTAAAAGACGACAAAAATTTTCCCGCCAATCTAATACAAGCGTACACAGTATGTCAGGTAATAGATCTTGATCTTCTTCGAGCATAACTCGACTTACTTTAACAATGAAATATTTCGGTTTCATTAGTACAATGATTCATTTTTATCCTCTGCACCCTAAGCACCCTATGCACACACTTGTGGTAGGAAGGCATATTAAGTTTGCGCGGTTATATACGACACCCAGAAGGACTTGAGATAATCAATCTTGTATCAAACCAATTTAAGCATGTCTGTCCGTCCGTCCGTCTTATTTTGTTTTGTTCTCGTCGCAAATTTTTGAAGTATTTTGATGAAATTTAGTAAATTGATGTGATAGTTTGGCTCAAATGGTTTCAGATCGGACCATTTTTTCAACCATTTCTCATTTAACAGCTTTATGGAAAACTTGCAGGATGGTGGTGTAGGGTATTTATATATGGAGGCCAGTGTTTAAGAATGATTCCTGTCTAAGTCATGATCATGATTAAATTCACTTTTTCATCAGTGTACAAGAATTATTATAAAACTTTAGAAAGAAGAAAAATGTTAATCTTTTAAAATTTAAATACAATGAAGTAAAGACAATCCCTATGTGTAATAAGGTAGAGAAAAAAAAATTAAAATAAAATAATACGGTTTCTTTCACGCTATCTCCTCTAATTTGTTGCCTTAGTGCAGCTAATTAAAAAGGATATCGAAATATTTACATGCGTTAAATGCAGCTACATATGCGTACATATGTTTGAACAGAACAAAACAAGATGAGAATAATTCTTTGAAAATGCTTTGCATATATATGAATAATTTGTATAATAACCAATCATGCCAATAATAAAATGTCATGTTTTTGTGTTTAATTGCAATGTCAATATAACAGTGAATGTGCAACCGGAGAGTGAAAGAATTACCATAACCCACACAACGCAATCATTTATATTATATATCATGTTTTGGTGTGTTAGTCATTTTTCGTATATTTTAAATTCCAATTGAGCTCGTATACGTGATACGGCGGTCGACTACGTATTCTGGCATATTTTATTTTACTATTGTCTAGTCATCGCAGAGAGCATATTAACTTTACCATCGTCGTACCATACATACATCGTACTTCCCTCAACAATTTTTTCAAGATTGACTTTTTTGAATCAAAGCGATTTTATTTTTAACATAAAGGTTTAACGGTTCGATGCAATTCTTCAACTGCCTGCATTCTATTGACGTCAGAACATTATAAACTGTGTAATCTAATTAGAATTTTTTCCAATTTCAATTCAATTTTACACTTTTTCCGACGATAATAAATTGGAAATGTGATTGAAGCGTGAATCGTTCCATGGCGAAAAATGGCGGAATCTAGAAAAAACAACGCAACGTATTATCTCAAGGGAAGAAGACAAATGTCACGGCATAACCTGGACATACATAAGGGCCTAATATAAAGGCGCAGTTATTTATTTATTCCTGAATGACATAACCAATCCGCTCTTATTAATGCAGCTTACAAATAAGCGAATAAACGAATATGAAGGGCTTATGGAAAGTTGTAAAAGACCTTTGATTAGTATAAGCATTGAGTAGCGCATTAAACATATATAAATATATATCTTTAGGTAGATCTATTTCTCCTTTGATAGTCTTGTTCTCTCTTGATTTCGCTACGATAAAGTGAAAAGTCCATTATATTCGTTTGTGATCGTTACTTAAGAAACTTCGGAACTAGGAAATTTAATTCTTAGAGCTCTTGTTTCCATGAGGATATGACATCTGCTGTTCCATTAGCTTGTAATGAGTGTACCTCTTTAAAGCAAGTATGCCTTTGATGATTGCACTGTGCTTATATTTAACACAAGTTCATCTACCAAGTCGTCTGCAGATATAGACAAAGTTTGCCCATCAAGCAGGTCCTTTAACCGGCCCGATTAATATATTCAGGATTCTCATGTACTCACTCACACTTGCGTGACTGTCCATTCCTTAACTTTTATAACTATCTACTCGCAGTGGGCTTTCCGTCTTTACATGATCCATTCAAAATCTTTGCTTTTCTTCGGGTCAGGCACCCGGTTGTTATTGCAACTCCACATCGAAGCAAACAAGCCAGCGATTGCCAGCAATTGGAGCCAACCGCAACCAACACGAAACTACCGCAATGCGCCGTTCCCACTGCTTCATCGGACGCCTGGTACCAGAAATAAGAAAACCCAAAAATAAAGAAGAAAGAAACAATAAAAACCTCAGACTCTCTCTCAGATTTGCGCGCCGCTGCAGATTTTCTGGCTTTCAACGCGAACACATGCAAGCGACTGCTGTCTCCTTTCCCCTCTTCTCTTTGCAATTATTCTTCACCATCGTCATGCCTAATTATACGGAGGATATCCTATAAGTAGCTGATCAAATTTAAGGAAAACAAAATATAATCTCACACCTACGCGATAAGATGCTTACGTAACACGTTACGTTGCGTTACACTTCCTGTTATTTCACATACGTTTTGATAAAATGTACTTTCCTTGCTGTCGATATGTGTCTGTCAATCTGTCTGGATGGTGTTAAAAGGTTCGGCGTGAGCTAAATATATTTCTATTATTGTTTTATTTTTCATATTTGTACAAATGTATGTATGCACAATGATGAAATGTCATTGAATATTAAAGACAAAACCATTTGATTTCAACCATGCCTTCAACCTTCATCCTCCAATGCAGGAATTGCTATACGCCGTGTTTTATGCGCTTTTAGATGTTTCACAGGACAAACAAGCAACCTTGGAAATGGCACTGGACATAATGCTTCGCAGCTCGCATGCTTAATTAACTATCATAAATTGCAATAATAATTAACTGCAATGCTTTCCCCTATCAACTTTGTGTTTGTTTGTGTATCTGCGGCGGAAAGCGGAAAAGGTGTACTGATATTAACTTAGCTGTATCGCAAAGAGTCCTTAAAGTGTATCTATATATACATATACTGGTTTTGATTTTGCCTCGAAACGCTATGATAATAATTTTTCCTCTCTTATGTGAAGTAAGGGTACCTACATACATACATACATACATACATACATATATATATATATATATATATATATATATATATATATATATATATATATATAGGGGGACATATGCTGTAATTGTATTACTTTTTTCTTTTATAATAACAATAATGTATTATGGGAACGAACTGAACAATCTTCCAACATATAGGGACGGCAGAATAAATCAAACAAGTATGTTATCCTTAGCGGGCATCTAGACACGTTCGTGGTCGCAGTTCATCAGTCTTTTATTATTGGTGGATAAAAGTGAGGATGTTATTATTCCGTTGAATAAGGATTTATATACAGTTCTCAGTCTTAATATTACAGCTTAGAATTGTGTGTGTGTGTGTGTGTGTTTATGTGTCATTAATAAATTTTCCTTATTCTGTAATAATTTATGATTTGTTCAAGTCTATGCTAAATTCGCTAGTTTTCATTCAATAAAATGCTTTCACATAGCATTGCTGCATATGTTTCGTTTCGTATGCAAACAGTGAAAATGTAATCTATCGTTGAGCGGATCATAAAAGTAGTGAAATCGTATAAGATAAGTGTGCCGAGTTTATTGTACTTTGTATAAACATATTACAGTACTCTCTCTGTATAAGCACACTATGGATAACGAATATCAAGTGAATATATATATATATATATATATATACATATATACATGTACATATGGTCTGTGTAGCCGAGTAGGCATAGCATCTCGACTAACTAAGCTCAACGGCGAAATCAATTGTAGTTTTCATTGGATTGACACGGAAGTACCTGGAACTTGGTATTTTGTTGACTCTTTCACATAATCTTTGCAAGTTTGAGCTAAAAATTTTGAAGTAAAAATCCACGCAACTTCTCCTTCTATGATAGACTCAAAAAATAATGCAACTTTCTATACCTAAGATATCTCGTTTAAAGTGTCGATAAAAATTTGCAGCTTACTCTTGACTAAGAGAATTCCAAGAAAATTCCTTTCTCTTTATGTTTTACCTCTCACAGACCTTCGATTGCATTCGTATCACTTGATTAAGTAAGTAAATAGCGAAAAACTTAACTGACAAAAAAAAGTGGAAAAAATCACTTAAAGCCCGTAGGACTTTTTCTCAAAGATTAAATTTTCCATTTCAACTTCGTATTGGAAGTGAAATCCAAATCACTTTTTCTTAAAAGTCAAAATGCAAGCAACAAGCAAACGGAAGCAAACTTAACAGACACGCACGCCATAAACATTAGTTAACAGAAATCGTCGCCACTGTTGCGACGATCTTATATGAGCGAAATATTCCAACTGATTCTTAATCTAATCCTTTTTGGAATCACTGCGTGCATGCGATCAGAGAAAAGTCCTGGTAACGATGGCCCTAAGCTATTAACATATATATATATATAGATCTGGATACGTTTCCTCCGATGAAATATTTTTCGAAATTTTCTTTTTAAACAACATTTAAGGTATTATTGTTTTGATTGATTAAATGCAGGGAATGTTCCTGTTGTTGATGCGTTACATAAATATATAATTGACATGCGTCGCGCATTTTTAACAAAATGCAATCGCAATTCCATTTGCATGGATATCTGGATTTTTCGTTATTGTGTACGTATTGGCCTGAATTCGCATTATACGTGCCAACGCCAACACACACTCGCCGAAATATATTCCACCCACTTGAAGAAAATAAAAACATATTGTTTTTTTTTTTTTTTTTTAATGAAATTTTACATCATTATCATATTAATCATTAGGAAGCATATTCATTTTGTTATGTCGTTTGTAACCAAACGAAAAAATATCAAAATAAATGTTGACTGACTGACATCCGTCAAAATTATTAGGGAAATAAAATAATTACGAAACTGCGGAGGCTTCAAGAAACTTGCCTTTTAGTTTCAACTTTATTGAGTGCATTGAATAGTTGTGTCGCCTTATGTATATATTTTCTCACAAAAACACACATATCCCTGGAAGATTTCGCTGATCTTCGGAAGAAATCTCCTTTGCTGCTTTCTACATATCAATTCTTTCTTTCTCGAACTTTCGGAGGCTTTTCGTGAATGTTCGAATGTTCGACTGAAGTTTCCGAGCGACAAGCACAGTGAAATGAAGAAGCAGAAGAATGCGATCTATGAACAGAGCATTGGAAATCATTTCAAATATTAAGAACTCATATTTTTTACCGCTACGAGGATTGAAAGGCAAAATACTTATCGTCCGGAGCGTTTGCCTTGCTAGTCATTAGCGGTTTCATTCGAGGTCTAACTTCGCAGCTGCCCGCTGTCCGTCTAATGCTACGTTCACTTTTTGGCGATGGGATTTTTCTCGTAGATTCAAGTCAAGTAATCTTCTTGAGCATTGTAAGATGTCTGTCGTCTCAATTCTCTTTATCGAGCTGAAAGATAATTTTTATCGCAAGTCTTTGTCGCGAAGCGCTATAGATAGGATTGAAAAGTCTATGCATTGCGTACACCGGTCGGTAGGCGGTCTTAATTTTAATGAGATGCTGAACAATATCTTAACCTTCTATTAATTATTTATCAGATGATAATTAAATAATGTGTTGATAATCAATCATGTAATTATTTATTAAATAAGTTAATTGAACACAATAGTAACTCGGTAGGCTTCACACAGATTATAGCATTTATGTCAATATTTTATATTATTGTTATTAAGCTTAACCTTTAAATCCTTTTTCAAAAAGCCTATGTATGCATGATGACATTTATACATACTTACATAATTGATTTTTATGATTATTTTTTGAAATCTTTTTTTTTCAGATTTTCCTTTTGCTTTACATAAACGGATTTTTCTTCCTATAAACAACAACAACAACAACAACAACAACAACAACAACAAAAATAATAATAATAATAATAATAATAAATAAATAATAACATGGATCATTCCCAACACACTTTACACAGCAATCACGGTAAATATCTCTTGCTTTTTGGCTTTAATTTAGTTTTTCTTATTCCTCGATCTTTTGATATCAGTCATCAAGAGCAAGAATATTAAGGCAAACGAAACGAATCGTTGCCACCTAAATTACAAGAATGATTTATGATTTATAACTGAAGAGGTGTGTCGCTCTGTCCGCTTAATATCATCATCATCATCATCAATATGAAAATTATCTCTGGAATATCCAGAGTCCCTCTCTTCCCCCTTTTTATTAGTCCGATGTATAACTGAGCGAACGACTCAACAATCGCATCGAAAGTGCTTTAGAAATCTGCTAACGTTTCCTATCCATGCGCTAACTTTGGACCCTCAAAGTGCTATTATATAGATTTGTATATATATATGAGATATGTTTAAAATACTTTTTGTTCATTTTTCTCTAAAAAAAAATAAAAAAAAAAAAAATTTTTCAATTTTTAAAAAATCCGTTAACAAAGGGATTGAAAAACCTCTTTAGTGTAAACATCATGAAAATCATAAACCAAACGTTGTTAGCATCAAAAGATTTAGTCTAAGCCAATAATCTTGTTCTGCTTTTCCTTTATTTATTTATTTATTTTTTTTTTTTTATGTTTGTAGTGTTTTGATATTTTGATTTACTACTCTTTTTATCCGCTTTTATTTTTGTTCGCAATTTAACGTAATTTGAATGCTTATTACACATGATTAGATTAACTTTATTTATACGAAGAATTTGCGAATGCCAAGAGGATATCCTGGTATAGATCGAAATTTTACTTCTTTTGCAATGCAAAACGTTCGTTATGCGAACGGGAATGTAAAAAGGGGAAAAACATTGAGTTTACGCATAATTCTGCTGCTGGTTTGCTTTCCTTTTTCCAGTGCCATAAATCTACAGTCGGAATATAAACTCTAGCTAACTGTCTGTCACGTACATATCATATACTAATGTCATATACTAATTTCGCTCCTCTTCTCATCAGGCTTGGCAACGATAATCAAAACTCTTATCACATATACCTTTTAAGCAAATTCCATATTCACAGATAGTTAGTTGATTGTGCAAAATGCTCGAAGAAGATTAATAAATTTTGATAATCTGTAACATTATTGGGTGGGTTAGTGTGACCGATTTGTTTTCTACCTTTGATCACCTATTATAGAGTCGACCATAGAACATGCGTGGAAATTTTTCTGCTGTTATTTACGAGTAATGAGCAAAGAACTCAATTTTTTTTTTTTGCTTTCAAAAACAGAGGTGTTGTCAGTCTGGCTCAGTTTGACTTATTTTCGAAACGAACCGGCATGCAAGAGTTTTCAATATTTTTATCAAATTTGAAGCTGGGCTGGGTTTGCAATTTTCGTTATCGAGCTATCGTACGATACTAAAGACAACAAGTAGGAAAATTATCTTCGCTAGTGATCGAATCCTTTATACCCATCACCGCTTTACTATAAAATATTGAAAGAAAGGTGAAATGCAAATCTGCATAAAACAGGAAATAGGGAAAAACGATAAAATTGTTGCGCGTTTAACAGCGAGAGCAAAACGATATGCATATGCATTTCATTCTTAATTATTTTATTAACACTTATTTTAATTACATTTTTATTACGATTTCATGTTAGACTACAAGGTGTGTTTAAAAAAAAAAAAAAGTCCTTTCTTTTCGAAAAATATTTGCTTATGCATCAACATCGATTTTGTCCCCTTTGAAAGTAATCTCCTCTAGATGCAATACACTTGTGCCAAAGCTTTTTGCAATCTTCGAAACGGCCTTGAGCTCTTCCGGTGATGTGAGCTGTATCTCCTTAACTGTGGCAAAACTTTGTCCTTTCATAGGTCCAAGTCCGGTGAATACGATGAGGCATGATTACGATTTCGTTTCCGGCCAAAAAGGTTACGAGCAAGCATGGACGCGTGAGCTGGCGCATTTTCGTGGTGCAATATTCATGAGTGATTGTTCCGCAATATCGGGGGTTTTTTTCATGCATGATTCATGCAAACGGCGCGTAACTTCAGGATAATATTCCTTACTGACCACCCGATCATCTGCCATTGCAATCGAAGGAAGCAGTGAGCAAAACCTTCACATTTGATCAAACTGCTTGATGTGCTTTTCTGGTCTTGGCTCTTCTCGCTTTGGTTTCGACGTCATAACTGTGCACCCATGTTTCGTCATCAATTATGACTCATTTAACAACTCCTGAGCGATGGTCATGCGACGGTTATTTTGGTCAAAATTTCCCAATTTCGGAACAAATTTCGCTTTCACACGATTCATGATCAAACCGATATGCCGACATCCTCAGCAACTTCTCTAATAGCCATTCGACGATCCTCCATAACAATTTTCCTCACTGCTTCAACGTTTTCATGGGGCGTCTAGGGCAGGCATCGTCATTAACATTTCACGTGAAGCTCTTCTACCACTTGGTCGAAGTAGACCTCCTAAATGCCGGGTTTTTCACGCAAAATTTAATACAGATTCCTTGATCCATTTTTTTTTTTCATAGCAAATACTTGCCAAGTACACCAAAGCATGTCTAACCTTTGCGTCTGTCAAAAACAAACTAAAAATGCAAAATGGCTGATAATGTCAACGTATGTTGGGGACATATGTACCAACGAAACAAAAAAAAAATCAAAAATCGAATGTACGTAGCCCACGAAGCTTAAAATGCCACTTTTTTTTTAACTCACGTCGTAAATGGACGTCGAATGGAAGAGGATCATCCTGCCGTGTGCTATATGTGATACCTTAAGTCTGCACAGACAGACTGTTTCGACGATCTACCCTCCACCAAAGTTTACCTGTTCGCCCATGTCATCTTGACCTTTGACCTAACGAACTCAATTTTTAAGACAATTTTACGTGTTTTGTACCAAGGGCGAGCTCTATTAACACTGGATAGGATCGGACCAATGTTGCGGCCACTTCTCATATAACTTTTTAGTTTGATGAAAAGAAATTTCGTAATGTCTTGACGTGAATGTCTTGATGTAAAAAATTAAGACTGCATGAGGTAATTTTATCAACCTCCCTCTTCCATATATGACCACTCCTTGGACAACTTGACTGTCACATAATAAAATGGTTTAATTTTTAAAATTTGTGAGGCATAATTTAAGCTTTGGTCAACTGCATCGGATTTAGCTCACCTAAATCAATTTATTGTGTCCTAATCCCTAGAAGGGTTAGGGTCATTCCCGACTACTACTTATGGCTTTGCATGAACACAGAGTATAATTTTTGGTTTATTATCACGAAAATGATATTAGGCAAGGCGGTGTAGGCTATTCAATGGTCGGCCTTGCCCGATTATACCGGATTTTTTTTTTTTCCACAATATACACGATTCGCAACTACATCTATGAGAACATAAGTAACACAAATTTGAACGAAAACTTTAGTAAAAAGTTTTTAAATTCATTATTAAAGGATTTTTTTTTGTTTTTTTTTTTTTTTGTTAGTTGACAATATTCTCTACTACTACTTATGCCGTCGTCCGTATTCTTTTTCATTTTTCTTGCTATGCTGCTTGCTGTGTGTTGTGTACAGAGTATGTGTGTTCTCGAATTGTTGAGAAAAATAGCCCATAGAAAATAGGCGCAATTTTTAATAAAGATATTCGTACACTTCAGTTTTGATTGCATTTGTGTGTTTAATTAATACGCAGTTTTGCTAAAACTTACAGTGGGTGGAGAATTTCGTTGTACTACTAAAAAAAAAAGAAAAAGAAACATTATTTTTTAAATTACAGCAGGAAGAGAGAACGGCGAATGAAACGGTTAGATTATTAAACTACTCGTGAAGAATAGGGCATAATGCTGTTACAGACGCGAGCATTCTATTTACTTGAACAAAATAAAGTGAGACCAGAAAAAAAAAAAACAATTAAGAAAATTACATTTGGTTGTGACCGAATCTTTTACACCCATCCCCGTTATTATCTATTAAAGATTGAAACAAAAAGGAAAAATATAAATTTACATGCTCTATAGTAAGAAGTGGGCGTGGTTAATTCTTTTCAATTTTTGTAAAATAATTTCTTATGAAAATTTATATCGTGTATCTACTGTAGTTTGTAAGCAACGAGCAAAAGACATGGAAAGCAAAGATTTTCCCTTGATTCTTGATTGTGTGGAAGTGTGGGTGTTGTAGACGTGTTCTTCGACCTGTTTAGGCCATTTTTAAACTGTTTCGCGAATTTGCAGGCGATTTCCTCATTTAGAGAATGTTTATCACTGATACTACACGTTTCGGCAGACGGACGGATGGACACACGTATGCTCAGCTGCATTTTCACTTTGAAACTGGCCAAGAGGTCGTATAGTTTAAGGGGATTTTTGAAGCGTGCTTCTGCGCGTTATAAAGGTACTGAAAAAAGTTAAGTTTTGATGCATTATAATATTGGGTAGGCGTGGCCAATTTGGCCCATTTTTGCACAGGTACTATAGCATTGCCATACATTCAAACTTTTGTAGACTTATGACTTTACGACATGACATTTTTAATAATTTTTCATGGCGAAGTGTCTTATGCTATTTACGTACCCCAAGGCGAACTTTCTCAGGCCGTATTTTGGGCACAATCTGCGATTGTACGATCTCTGTATCACATGGGATTTTCTCAAAATGCAAAGTCATTGGCTTCTACGATCACCTGAGTAGAGAAACTGAAAAAAAAAGGGCGTAATAGACATTAAACGCCCAAGTTCACATAACACTTGTGTTTTATTATTATTGCTTGACTAAGTACGTCAACGTTACTAACTAACGAAATCAATGAGCGTAAAAAAAAAAAATAGCCTTCTTTGCCGTTCACGATTAAAATTGTCATCTTTGTTGACGTGATTTATGGCAATGATGTTACATGACGTGTGAGGGTTGTGGCTATATGCAAACATGTGAATGGTTTGAATCGTCACCAACGGAATCGCATTATTTTGGATGGCATGGTATGTACCGAAAGGGAATTTTGTTTATGAATAGAAATGACTCGGGCACGTTGTTAAAGTCGCGATATTTGACAAATTTCTACCTACAAATTAGAACCAATGTCACGAATCTAATCTACGTAATGAACGTAGCATGATATGATCGATATGAATATTCTTTTTTTTTTTTTTGTTCTAAATTTTAATTTATTTATTTTTTTTTTAATTCATTTAAAATTTTTGTTTTTATTTGATTTTTTATGAATACGAAATAATCAAAAAAAAAAAAAAAACCTATAAAAAGATCATTTAATGCATCCTATGCATACTGCTACAGAAAGGGCTATGGACCAGCAAATGATGTCGACAACAACAAGTTCGGCCGATATGCACATGCATCACAGTACAATGCATCACAGCGGGCATAGTATGGACGAGATCGGCGGAGGGAGGAATATGGGCAGCGATAATATGCATATGATGCATAGTATGATGTCCATGTCGGTGAGTGTAATACGGATAAATAATTCAAGGCAGATTATTAATAACATTTTATTTGCTACGATATTTCGCTATAGTTTCATTTCGGTTGTAATGAAATCATTTTATTTGATTTTTGGAAAGTGACTACTGTCTGGGGTATGGTCGGATCAGCTATTGCGGTTTTTATTTTGGCTTTGCTGTATGAGGGCCTCAAGTACTATCGTGAATATCTGTTCTGGAAAACTTATAATTTATTGGAATATCGTCCGGTAACGGCCCCCCAAACAAGTGCCGAATCCGGCAATCGCTCAGCGGTTACACCACAAAACTCTGCTGCTCGCGTCCAGTAAGTCTTTGTTCGCGAAAGTAAAACTAATGTAAAAAAAAAAAAAATCAATGTTTTCGTGTTTCATATAATATTCATGATAATATATTATATGTTTTCTCTTCTCTTTCCATCTTTACTTTTATGTTCGTTCTCATATTTTCTTCGTGCAAAAAAAAAATCATCACATTCTCTTACTACATCATACCATATATATCTCTATATGTGCAAAAAATTCCAACATCAACAATTTCTTTGGTGTTCATCGAATCATAAAACAATTACTTGTTTAGATATGTGGGCGAAGTTATACATAAACAACCGTAAGTACATATATATGACATTTATATATGTATATGAAATTTTAAAACAAATTTTCAATAACATAAATACTTATATATATGAAATATGTTTATATGTGTTAGTTGGCATACCTTCATGCATGTATTATAATTCGTTAGTATTCTATTTCCTTAACCTAACCAATTAAATGTTATGTTTTAGCGCACTCGAGGCTATTTAAAGGTTTCGCTATATAGTAACCATATATATATATATCTTCATGTATCCACTTTCGAGTGCCGAGCTCACGGAGTCCAGAGTTCTCTTTAAAGATACTTAAGATCTAGACGACAGAGACATGGGCGTATTCCATCTAAATCGTTTCACCATTTTATCTACAAAAAGCTGTAGCTAAGCTTCGTGCTCTCTGTAATCTAATGGGGTCGACTTTGCTAATTAACAGCAGAAATCTCTGTCCCTCTATTCCTAATGGGCGGTGGAATGCGAGTGATGATAATCGAGGTCGTAAACCGAGTGTTAAATCTTTCTTAGGAGATTTTTACAACGGTAGACGGATCTGCCGGATTCGTTTAGATCCAGAGCCGCTCTTGATCATTTGCCTAACAAACCTGCCAGCTGACATTTGTATTGGGCACTGCCATTTTAATGCATTCATCACAATGCGACGAATGAATTTTAAACCTTGATAGTTCTTCGAAGCTAATCATCCTTAATTATCCTTCTATCTTTGATTCTCTCTTTGATTCTTCGTGTCAATAATCAATGTTGTACCGATATTAGACGGTGAGACTCTCCCGCGAATCTCATATATGCAAAATCTTTTCTCTATTCCCCTCAAGCTCATCAATACTGTAGGTTCCAAGATGCATTGCATTTGGCGGATGTTGCGGTAGTGTTACGGATTTGTGTGTGGCCCTAGATTGGTATGATGCGAGTACTGCGTCCATTCAATACAGCCGGCAAATGTTTCATTAAATAATGTCTTTATAGCAATCTCATGCCTACCATAGTAAGTTTAAGTCTTTGTTTTGCTAGCATCAGCAAAAACTGGCCGATCAGACCAGATCAGGGATAAAAATCTTCTCATTAGGATTTCGTATATATTTTCCAGCATACATTCTTACTTGCGGTATTATCTCTTGTTGAAATACATTTTTATCGAATCTACGAGCTATTGCCTTAGCATTTTTAAATGAAATCTCTTATGAATTAATGAACGGAGCAATATATTCATATGTGTCAGCGTTCGCAAATAAATATTCATCCCTTCGTTTATATTATACACTATGTATGTATTTATGTTGTTATTGTATTCAATATATTTTACTCTTGAGTTAAGTTTATTGTTTCTTCTATCTTCCGTTCGAATCCTTTACGGTCACGTTTTTGCCTAAGTATGTACTGCGCACATTTACATTTACATTTACGTCTATCTTATAATTTTCTTTTATTCTTTTTTTTTTTTTGTGTACGTTTATCAAATGCCCTCAATATTTGTATGCATACGAAAGTAATCAACAAGTTGTTCTCCTATTCAGAATTACTTTACACGTATTTACTATGAATGCTTGTACTTTGCATTTTGCTACACGAACTGCCGTTAAGTTGATAGCGTCTATAGAGGATTTCATGTGATATAAATTATATTTCGTTAACACAACATCTATGCATTTAATATGATCTGGAGAGCTATTATAGTTCTCCTTTGCAAAGTGGTTTGCCTTTATATTAAATTGAACATTTATCAAATGGCGTTATATTTATGCTCGTTTCAAACCTATTTTTTCAGTCTACAATTTTCGTCCAGCTATATTTGTAATTCGTCAGTCACGTCGGAAATTCCATTAAGAAAAAAAAAAAAATTAAATAAAAAAAACGCTACGCACACTCGGTTCACGATGCTTTATTGAATACAACAGCATATGGATGGATTCCTCGCTTCCACTCGGAAAAAATCAATGAAATCCTATAAAAAAAAACGCGGAAATCCAAAGAAAACTGACGTTTAAGCAGCCGTAACATTGCTAAGCAATCAGATAACTTTTGTGTACACAAAAAAGCTCGATGCTTGAATGCCGGACGAATTGTGAATGATTGACGCGACTTCTACCAGCAAATAGCTTACATAGTGGAATTAAAAGCATTTTGTATATTAAGAGGATCTGATTATGCCAAGCGATAAACAAAAAAAAATGATTACAATCGATCAAGAGTAACGTTGTTGCCTTCCATTATCGCAATGTCAGACCGTATATACTTTTCCTTTGATCCAAAAAATTTAGAGAGCTAGATGGGGAATATTTGATGCTTCTACTGTATAGCTAACTGCCTTTTATTTCGTTCTCTGCAAAACTCTCTTAATATGTGATAAAGCCGATTTCAAAAGAGACATAGACCTCTTTTCATAAGGAAATTATGAATTTTTCAGTAGTTCATCAATGGCGACAAAAGCTCATAATAATTGTTATCCTAAAAAAAAAAAAACTACATTTTCTTGTTCTATAATATTAAGTGGGAGTGACTGATTTTTTCCTATTTTTTCGTAATACAAACGAAAATTTATATTCTGCATATTCTGTAGTTTATAAGTAACGAGCACAAAACACGGAGAGCAAAAATGCGTTCATGCGTTTTTGTTGTGTATGCATGTAAGCGTTGTAGACATGTCCTTTGACCGGTTCGAGTCATTTTCAAATTTATTTTGCAAAATTTGTAAGCGATATTTTCATTTTTACGAACGGGAGAATGTTTACATTATAGGTACTATACAGTTGGGCAAACGGACTGACAGATATGCTTAGGTGAGAGAAGAGAAATTCAGAACCAAATTTTTATGGGTTATAGATTATCTGATCTAGCTTGTGAGTAATGGGCAAAAATCTGTTTCTGTTTCTTTTTTCTTTTGGAAAACCGAGGTATCCTCAGCTGTAGGTGGGTACCTCGATCGATTTGACCCATTCTCAGTGCCAATCCGCAATACCGATAGCTTTATATTTGCAGAGAGAAGAATGCTTAGAAGAGTCTTCACACAGAGGAACAAATCAACATGGTTACATCAATTAACCATATCTATAAAGTTTGTGGGTAGGGTCTCTCGACCTTCTTCTGGTTATTGCAAACGTTTTGATAAAACGTTCATTCCACCGCGACGGCTACAAAAATAGCCATCTATCGCACTTTCTACTGCGTTCGCTATATGTCTGCTTTGTTTACCGCTGAAGAATCAGTTGAAGCTACACCTTGCTTTACAAGTACTTGCAAGCCACAGTTCCTGCGTACGCACAAATTATGAAAGAATCAATAATGGCTTTTCATAGTCCAATGTTGGATTGGCAATTATTTGTACATTTGCTTTCATCCTCTCTTAGTCTTTAAGTCTTCAACACTATTTGAAATGTATCTTTACGATTTTATGTGCATAACATCTTTATCGGTAGATATTTGCATATGAAAACGGCTTAAATCGTTTCCGCTCTACGATTTATCAACTTCTCACACATTTATGTATGTATCGTTCTGCGCTAGTATTCAATTGATTTTAATGTTTTGCTTGAATTAATTTTAGTATCCTTGTCATTTGTGTCATTTTTCTCCCTCTCTCTACATTCAAGAGTCGGTCGGGCTTTCTACGCAATTGTAATTTGTATATAGAACGCTATTGCCAGAATTTCATTGCTTTGGTCCTTTATGCGAATTTGCTAATACTTGAATTTTACGTCCCCCTGAGCCGTACGTCTCGCGTGTCACGTCTTATTCTCATCTGTGCCATAAATAAATGAAAATCGAAAATATACGATTGGTTGTCGATTGTTTCTGTCGGTTAGTTAGTTTACCTTCGCAATCATTGTTTGATAGTTCATTTGATTTAATTTTGTTTATTTATCTTGTTTTAGTTGTTGACCGCATTAGAATCGTATCCCATTCTTGCTATTAACGATACTTTCTCGCATGATACTTTTACGTGAGACATAAAATATTGTATGCCGCGCTCTTCGTCGATATTCGCTTTAAATAACTTAATGAGATAATATTGCTGCGTACATTTTTACATATTGCAATTACATATCAGCACACAAAGAGGATGTCGTTTATATGTATGCTGAAAATGACTTGCGAAATTTCGCAAGAGAAGTATCGATCTTTGAAATACTTTTCGCTCAGATCAGGCATTTAGCTGAAAGCTTACTAATTATTTTACATTTGAAATTTGCATGATTTTCGTAACGGATTTATTTACGAGACGCAATAAGTTAAATGTCACGATATAATTAAAAAAAAAAAAAAAACAAAGCAAAACAAGGCCTCGCTAAAAGAAGATCCTTTGGACTAAAATATTATTTTCTATTGTGCAATCGTGCGAATCAACTATATATATATGTGATATCGTATATTATTTAAAATGTAATAATATACGCATTTCTGTTAATATATATTCAATTTTTATATATTTTTTGCAGTCCCAGCATGTTGTCACTGAGTCATTTATATCAAACATTCTTGCACATGGTGCAGGTTACAGTGTCCTTTTTTCTAATGTTAATATTTATGACTTATAACGTGTGGTTATGTATGGCCGTTGTATTGGGTGCTGGCTTGGGCTACTTCTTATTCTGCTGGAAGAAATCCGTTATTGTCGATGTAACGGAACATTGTCACTAGCAATGTATAAGATGTCAATGACGTTTTGCAATGCGAAAATATTTATGGCCAACACAAGTGGGCATTAAACCAGCACTACCATTATTACAACAGCAACAACAACAACAGCAACAACAACAACAACAGCAACAACAACAGCAACAACAAACAGAACAACAACTACTACTACTACTACAGCAACAACTACAGCAGCAGCAGCAACAACAACAAGAATATTACTCTCAAAAACAGCAACCACATCGAATAACAACAAATGATAACGATGGCGATGATCATGATGATGATGATGATGATGATGACGTTGCGGATAATAGCGAAAGTAGAAATAGAAAGTTGGTGCTACTTCAAAACCGAAATAGAGTGCAAGTTTTCAAAGATTTAAATAATGCAACAATTACTATCGATACTACGGCTATAACAAATACCACAACCACAACTTTAGTGCGTAGTGGCTGTGGGAGCATCGGTGCTAATTGCACAAATTGTCGAAATACTAAAATTCTTTTAAGACTAAGTTTAAGATATTTTTACGACATAAATTATGAATTTATAAAAAATATTATCTAGAAAAAGTAAAAAGGAAAACTTTTAACAACAAATTTTTACTCAAACACATAAACGTTTGTTAAATTAAATATGCAGATGTGTATCCTTTTGTAAGTTAAGTGGCTTAAGTTCAAGAAAAAATTGATTTTTTTGTGCGAGAAAAAGATGAGAACAAAAATAATATAAGGAAGAAAACAAACTAAATAAAAAAAAAAAAAACAAAAAAAAACATAGAATGAATAATTCAAGAAAAAAAAAGACAGAAACGCAGCATTATATATACGCATATCCAAGTCCTTCTTTTTTTTTTTTTACAAGGTAGATGCGTTCCTTAGAAGACCATGGAAAAAAATAAATCCGACATATGGTAAATTTGGGGATATGTTCCACAACTTTAGATGAGAAAACTTTATATATTTTCCAAAAAACCGTGCAAAAAAATTAGCAATGAAAAGCACATTACATATTTATAAAACAAAAACAATATATTTTTATTACAAAAAAAAAAAAATTAAAATTAGTCGAATGAAAATTCGGTCCATAAGTACAATATATAAAAACTTGATAACAAGCGTGCACGTTTATTGTGCACGTTGCATTTCTTCAATAACACCGTAAACAAATTCATTCTTCGTCATCTTCTCTTGGTTTTCAAGTTTAAATTTCAATCTCTAACAAGTTGACAGGTCTATCGGCCCTTTCGGTTTTTCCCCACAAATTTCGTCAAATATTGAATCGGGGCAGCGCTAAGCAGTTACGGCAAGTTAGTATAAGTGGCGGAGTTTGAAAAGCAGCCGTATAAGCTTCGCGCGCACAGAAATCGCCTAATGAAAGCTTATGCACACGGTTGGAAGGAACCAAGTTTGCGTTGTAATTGTCCGAAACTTGTTTCATGCCAGTGTTCAACATTTTTGAAAATTTTCAATTTTTCTACAAACAATTTCAATAAATGAATATCAACTTTTAGATATTTATTGAAATTATTTGTTGGGTCTTACGAACTGAACACTTTTATACGAAGTAAATGTTGAATAACCAAATGCCGATCAAATCAGGTCAAAGAAAAAGGGCATCATAAAGTTCGAGTAATCGCCGTAGTAGACCAATACACTGACAAAAGTCAAAATTGGAATTAAAAAAAAATTTGTTTTGGACTCTTGCTAGAACAAAAAAATCATGTAAAAAAGTGTAGTTGCATTTATTGGTGAACAGTGTTATCTCAAAATCGGATAAAAAAGACCGCGTGAAAATATATATATAATAAAATATGTATATATATGTATTTACATATATATATATATATATATATATAGTAATAAAATATGTATATATACATATATATACATATATATGACTGAGCCTAAATATACATATACATAAGGCAAAGCATAAAAACAAAGAAAGAACGAAAAAATATTGAAAATAAAGTCGGTTTAGTTCGACGAATTATTGCTTTACACTACTAAAGCAAACAAAGTTCCGCATCTTTATAAATAAATCCCTTTTATATTGACATTTCTTTAGAGCACCCAGCACTAATCTTATTCTTTTGAAGTTTCCTAAAATGTAAACGGATAACAACTAAACCATGTGAAAGATAAAGAAAATTTCCATTTTTCACTTACTTTTTTTCAATTTCCACATCAAAGACGGATAAAAACCATCGTCAAAAAAAAAAGAGAACGCATTGGACCCAGAGGAATTGCAATTATAGTTGTAATGATGAATAATTTCATATAGCTCCTCTTTAAGCCCCTTATCTAGCTGCTCTTCTGAAAATGCGTATGTGTATTAAGAGCATTTATGAAATTACATTAAGTTTGTAGAATACTTTGCGCAAAATTTCCAAAGATATGATAATATTTCGAGGGCACGCCTCTAAAACTGGGTGTCAATGAATTTTACTTGTTTATTATATACTTTTTCTCTCTCACCTCGAAAATTTCCTGTTAAACGGTTATAACTTTATTCGTATTGTAAAGCCTTCTCGTCTGCTATTTACAAAAATCTCCATATAGGATCACAAACGATGCAGCGAACGAAATATGTTATATTACGTAAACGGCAAGTCTGTAGAGAAATGAAACTTGAGAGGTAACAATAACAAAAACATAATAAAATAAAATAAATTCTATATTTATATTGCATCGCATACAAGGGAATCTAATCGTTTGTTTGTTTGTTTGTTTGTTTGTTTTCCCTTTGGTAAATATGTATTTACTGCAATTTTTCTTTAACGGCTGAGAATCGTTACATCATTACAGACATCACTAACTTCCTAGTTAATATGACGCACGGTCAAAAACGGACGGCGGGATATGAAAATCTAAACAATTCTCATTTCTAGATCTTGAATAACTTCATTTACGATAAACTCAAAGGAAATCATATCATGTTCGATCGACTACGAATTATTTCGCTTTCGATCAATATCTACAATTCCGATCGAATTATTGTGGCAACGCCCTGTATATCCCTGTCTTATAGGCTTTATTCGATTTCGCTAACTTTTCCTTTTTCGATGTCGACTTGTTGTTGTTTTCTCCTCGCTTTTCTACTAAAAAGTATTCGATGTTTACATTTCTCGAATTCAATCGATCGTGATCACCTAAAGCCCCTTGCTCGTTTATTTTGGGCAAAAAGGAGAAGAAAAAAAGAACGAAATTAATTCCCGAACAACCCAATATTTTATGCGGAGGAGTAAAATCTTTACAGTTTTGATTTTAAACCTAAATAAATGCTTTCCGTAATTAATCGGTTGATAACCATTATATACAATACAACTTCTTTACAATATGCAATAAATATTTATCCAACCCATGCATTAGTCGAATGCAAAAATAACTCTTCTCGCGAAATAAAACCACTTTACATCTTTTTTTTGTTTTTTAATTTCATAATTTCTATATATTTGCCCGATTTCCCCGATTCCTGATTTGCTTTTTATTAAATTTTCTAACTTTGTTATTCTCGCTTCCATTAGCGACTATCAATGTCTACTGGTCATAATTGAAATGGTAATTAAAGATTGTTGAGCTTGCAAATGTATATCACACGAATGGAACCGTTAATGATCCACCAATCTGGTAAAGAGCGTAATAAGTGCCCTAATAAAATTTTTTTACGAAATGTCACAAATTTTGAAAGCTATTGACGATTTAGAAAACAAAAAACGTATTCGTCTTCCAACGATTCTTCAAATGCTTACTACCCCACGCTACTATGTAAAAGTTACATTTACCCCTTTAAATGACTGTATTTTTGTTCGATGTCAACTAAGGAAAATTTCGGTTTTTTTTTTCTGTGTTACCACTATGAACGACAGAGAGATCTAGAGACGAGGCTAGTTTAAATTTGGACAAAGAATATATATGTATTTTTCAACTTTAGTGATCCCTTACACTGATCATAACACAAGCCACAGAAGAAGTATTCCAATTCTCAGCCGATTAAATAAAAAATTTACTACAAATAAGGTCAACTTTTAAACTCTTATAATGAATAATAGAGATAAAAATAGGTAAATGTTTTATATACAATCGCATAATAGTATTTTATATATATACTACCAATATACACAATACATACGTAAATACATATATGTAAAACTCAACAAGAGATCACACACAACAAAAAAGCCAAAAATTCAAAGAAAAAAAAAAAAAAGACAAGAAATATAATAACTGTTGAATTGAATAATTGTTATCCAATAAAAAAAAAAAAGAAAAAAAACTCTCTACAATTTTTTCCCCACAAGTTTAAAAAAAATTTCGAAAATTTGTGGTACAATTTGTGAATGTTTTATTATAACGTTATACTGTTTATATATTTTTTTATTATATATGTTGTTTTTTTAAGCAATTTTATATTTAATGCTTCCCCTTCATGAAAACATTTAGACTTTTGTAGATTTTTACTACTTTCACTTATTATTATTATAATTTTTTATTTTATAATAAAATTTTTCAACAAAAATTTTTCTTTCTTTTAAATAAGTGTAGAAAAACACTTTAAGAATAAATGTATAATATTATATAGAAATATCAACTAAAAAATAAATATATCACATTTTTAAAATAAAAACTTTTACAAAGTTTCGTTGATATGCCAAATGCTCGGAATCGATAACACGATGTCGCCCATTTTATACGTTTGTCGTTGAGATCGTATCACGGTCTTATCTTGCTTCTTTTTTTTTCGAGATGGGAAAGCTTGCAAAATCGCCCATTTTAGAAAACGCGAGACTTTAATCCGCTAAAAACCACCTATACTCCTATCCCTATCCTATGACACGACCGCTAAATATACCTACACAGAGAGAATTGTTGTTTAGAAACCATCTAAGAACCTACGCTAAAGGTCCTCCTTTCCTTATTTTTCATTATGTCTGCGACACACACTCCGGTCGGAGAGAGGAAACTCTCCAATTTCCGTCTGTAGTCCCCGTCGTTCGTTTTGGTATCTCGAAAAGATAGAGATCACGTGTCCAGCGTCTTCGGGGCATTTACAAAAATTACAAAATAAGTCCTGTTCCATCTTAAATTCATGTAAGTAAGTACGTAAACAACCGTGACCAAAGACTATGACGCCTTATTTTGATAAGTCGTTATATATTACACAAAAATGTTGTAATATTTCGCGACAAAAATTGCCTGGTAATAGTATTCCGCAATTCTAAGTTGGTGTGAAAACTTTAAATCGGATAGTGGAACTGTTTGCACCCCTTGCCATATAACGGTTCCTAAGGAGACTAAATTTTTACATGGTAAAAAGGAAAAATGTTCATTATTTCTTTAAAAAAATTCGTTTATTATAATAATAGAGCATAAAAATTAACCTTACCGAATTTAGGCCACGTAAGTCTAATTTCTGGATTCCACTTCATATGAGGATCGTAATGGAAAATAAGCATCTATATTGTAAAAATGTCCAATTTTTGATATTTTATGACGAAAATTGGTTCGTAAGAGTAATTTGATATTTAGTATTATCCGGTATATATAACAAATAATGAAGAACAGGACGAGAACAACCATCAGACTAAAGATGAAGACTTTCATTCTTTAATTCCTAAAATCTACCCGTTCCATATTACAAGCTACTCTGCGCGAATGACAGTGAAGTCTACGACATTGATTTAAAACCGAAGATTTCTCAATTGGTTTCCCTTCAAATACAATTGCATAAAATTTGGATTAAGTAGATCTGTTTTTTGAGCATCCCTGCATAAAAGGTTTTTTGTACAATATTAAAAACTTTTGTGCCAAGTCGGCGAATTTTGAATACCATTTTGTAGCGTAACAATTAATCGCATTGAATTCCGATAAAATAGAATTTGGACTATTTTTTAAGATCTACGTTATATTTTTGACTTTAACTTCTTCAACTTTTTACGAGACTTTGCGGTAATTGGCAGATCATATTGCTTTGTATGTATACAATTTTATATCGTCGGAAGGTAAGTGCAAAAACTCTGCTCCAGGACTAACCACCATTTGTTTTACGGAAAAATGTGTACGCGCACTAAAGCAAACGGATGATAATTAAATTTATTTTGCAGAATCAGATAATAAGTACCTGGACGTTGCGAAGAATGGTGAATTCACGGCATACCGTCGCCAATCGTGGAAGTAAAAGCGATGTCAACCTCATGCGGCATCACAACTTACGCAGGTGAAAAGTTATAATCATCGATATAACATTGAACACGAGGAACATCTCCCTCACGCACATCATTCAATCATCTACACTTTTATCAAGATAATCCATTCTAAATTGAATAAATCCTCCTGAATGGCTGAAGACAAAGAATCTCGACTAGCAATTTAATGGTCGTTGGTTCGAATCTCAATTGAGAGAGTTTGAGAGTAGAGTTTGCAATAAAACCGATATTCTTAGATGCTGGTGCTTTCAAACTTTAGTCTTTGAACTTATTTCTCCGACTGAATTAATAATAATAATAAATCAAGTAGAAAATTGTTTAATAACATTGCTGACAAGATATAATTGAATAATTACCTCATCTTACAGCCACCAAGTTCGCAATGAGGGTCATTGCCCAGCCATCAACACATAAATATTGATCTGTAATCCCTTCACATTGGCCTTCTTTGTGACAAACGCCACCATGACCTGCACATTTATATGAAACGTAAAATAACGACGTACGTTTCTTTTTTTACTTACTTGAGTTTATTTTAATTTATTTGCAATATTACAAATTTTAAGAATTTCCACTTATCTCTAAGCATGTTATTCCAACGCAAAAAAAGAAAACGCTACTGTACCTTTTCTTGCGATTTTCTATATAATTATTTCACACACGTAACATATTTTTTCATATTTATTTACTGTATTTTCCGCTACAATACGTTACGAAACTGCGTACGCCTCTTAAAACTTCTTTGCAATATTAATCTGAAAAAATGTTCGATTAAAATGCACTAAACGATAGTTCATTACGACTGACAGTTATAAAAAGCATTATAGCCTTTAAGACGGAACTTTTCATTAGGAGGATTTCCTTAATAACATTACTATCATAGACAGTTAAGTAACGGTATATACATAACATGATAATAAACTATATAATAATCAAGTTATTATTATTATAATTTTCTTACTTTTTACATTACTTTTTATTTCTACTTCCTTTATGTATAACTTTAATTTCAAGAATTTGTCGGTATATATTTTGTTGATCAGATCGTCAGGCCGCTTCGTGAATATTTCATCATAGAATTTCCCGTTCAGATATTTTGTGATGCACATGGACCGAATATTATATTGCTATAATTATTGAGGAGTAACACACTATTGGTTAAAAAGCGTCTTTATAGTCCACATCAGAACGCTGGCTGCAAACTTTGCGACCCATCGTGCTTTGTAACGTTCTACTTCTCCATATCTGTTTCGCTTTAACGCGAAAACCCACTTGCAGTCAACTGCTCTCTCACCATGGGGCAGTTTACTACAATTTATTGAGGCATTCGACGAACATAACATTTCGAAATTTTCAATGCGACTTAAGATAAATGATGAAACGAATACCTAGTTTTTAGTTTTTTTTACACTTGTGTGTGCACCATAGTGTATATTCGCATAAAAAAACAGTACTTTGTTTGGCTCTGCTTTGTAATCATTCCACACTGCGTGACATAATGCCAAGATATCTTTAACAGAATTTTTGCTTATACAAACAATAAGAACGAAAGAGCAAGCGGTCAAATGGCTACTAATTAACGGCATTGCTACTGTTATCGATAACAGAAACACAAAAAGTCCCTAAGATTCCACTAGTTTGAATTTTTTAACAAAATGTTGGTGCATCTTGTCATTTAATTGTCTGCCCTACTAACTTTGATTTTGAAGGATTTCGAACATATTGAAATCAATATTCGCATATAGAGGAAAAATTTTCTCGTGTATTTACTCGTTGCCTTATGCGGTGAAATTCTAAATTGCACATGTCAGGGAAGTCAGCGATTTGGCAATTCGAAGCATAGGCAACACTGAATTTAAAAACGTAAAGGTTGATAATGCTACGGTAATCACAAAGTTAATGTGAGCATATAGTTTTTAATCTTGGCAACCTTGCAATACAGCAGGCAAGAAAAAGAAGAATAGAACATTATTAAATTTGTTATTTTCGCCAGAATATTAATTAAAAGAGAAATTATCTCAAATTATCTCAATTATCACTAATAAGGTGAATAACAGTAAATAATTCAATATTTCGTTTGCACAAAAAGCAAAATTAAAGTAAGAATAATGGTGGACGCCGCACGTCAAATGTTGGACGAGTTGATGGGAAGAAATCGAAATTTACATCCATCAGAAGCTCCCAAGGTTAGTATGTGCTAGTTAAAAAAAAAAAACCATTTCGGAAGAAATAATTTTGATAATCTTTAAATTTTTTATTTCTATAGACTGTAAACTGGGATGACCCGGAGGTAAGTAAAACTTTTTGAAAAAAATTTCTTTTGTTTTACGATTTGGAAATGTCGAACTATAAATACAATATTGAAAGAAAGCGAGGAGGGGGGAAATGAAAAGAAGCTAAATGAGATTTGTAAAAAGGAATTTTTATGTTATAACACACTTGTCTTGTTTCTTTTTATTGTAAAGATTCACTGAATGTTTTGTCTTATTTTGCGATTATTTCCCTCAGTATTGTCAATATTATATAGTGAAATTTTGTCCGCACGATTTATTTGTAAACACTCGAGCCGATTTGGGCGCCTGCTATCGCATACATGATGATGAGGCCAAAAAGAAATACGACGAAGCCAAGCCGAGTCATCGGAAGCGTCAGTTCGAAGATGAATTTCTGCAATTTTGTAATTCTATGCTCAATGACGTCGATCGCAAAATACAAAAAGGTAAACAACGCTTAAAATTGATGCAAAAAGATCAGCCGTCTGGCCTATCTCATACGTCCAAATATCAGGAGCAATTAAACAATTTAAACGCGCGCATTAAAAAGCTACTGGCCGAAGCCGAAGAAGCCGGCATACGCGGTGACGTTGATCAGGCACAGGATCTCATGAATCTTTGTGAACAATTAAAGGATGAACGCGACGCTATGGTGGCTCAACATGAACAGATGATAACAACCACCAAAGAAACTATAATTTCGGAAAAATTAGCTATTAAAGCACCAACATCAATAACGGGTAATTCATCAGAAACCAGTGGTGGCAATGGTGGTGGCGGTGGAGGCGACAAATCACCAACAAGCGATGCTGAAAATTCATCATCCGCTGCAGACAAAAAAGTTAATGCTTGGATGCAAGATATGGGACATATACCGGAAAAACAAATGGAGGTATGCGAAGTTTGTGGTGCTTTTCTCATTGTAGGCGATGCTCAACAACGTATCGAAGACCATTTGACGGGTAAACAACATTTGGGCTTTACAAAGTTACGCAAAGCCGTCGAAGAAATTCACGAACGTCGCAAAAAGGAACGGGAAGAAGATGAACGTCGCAAACGGGATGATCGTTCCTCACATCATCGTAGCAATTATCACAGCAGTTACGACCCAGAGCGTAGGCGGTGAGTAAGAATTTTACACATATTAATTTGCCTTTCATATCATCTATTGCCCTTTTCAGTGAACGTGACCATCGTGAACGATCACGAGAACATAATAGTGGTCATTATCATCAAAGTGATAGGCATAGACGTAAGCTTTATTAACATTTATTAATCCAAATAATCGCTAAGCTAAGATTTGTATTTGAAAAACTTTGTTTAGATCATCATAAATCTCACCACCGCCGTCGTTCTCATTCACGTAGTCGTTCTCATCGCAGTAGTCATGAACGCCGTGAAAGCCGTAGCCGCAGTCGTAGCCGTTACTAACTGCTCTAGTGACGTATAAATGAGGTACTCTTCCCCAAAAATAAAATAAAATAAAAAAAAAAAAAAAAAAACTTACAGAAATCAATGATTAACAAAATCATTACCAAAAAAATAAATAATCTTAAAAAAAGAAAAAAAAACTTACTTAAGATAACCACATTATCATAATGAAGAAACAAACAAAACAAAGTCAACATCTCATAAGGTGAGTGAAACTGTGTGTTTTTTTGTTTGTACTTATTTTGTGTTTTAATTATTTTTTTTTTAACAAAACCGAGACAATTTTTTTTGTTTGTATCGAAACAAATTGCATGATTTTAGGTGTTATGTAGCTTGACTTTATTCTCTATATAAGAAAACTCTTATATCAGAAGAATTATTCAGTTTATTATACAAAAAAGATTTCCGACCGAAAGTGGAACATCTTTAGATTATATTATCGTAAAGATCCAGGCTTCTATTTATAGTTACTTGTCGAAAAGCACGACAATAAATTATTTTATCGCGAACGAGCGCGTAAATCATTTTGTCTTGAAAACTTTAGCCTAAATTTACAAATTGATTAAAACCGTTAAGCTAAACGTTTATATATTTATTATTTATTTTTATATCATTAGAACTCATCATCGTAGTGGCAATCAGAGAAAATTTTTAGCAAAACATTATCCCGCTATTGACGACCTTCGTTCACTTACCGCGATTATACTAATTAACCGTAATGATTTAAATTAAGAATAATCGAAATTCGATCAGCCAATTTCATAAAAATGTGACTTCGTTAGTCGGCTAACCACTGTTTTGATATGTTTGACCGATGACTGGAGTCTTCATTTTTCATTAATAACAATTGTTAGATATTTATCCTTCATTGAATCATTAAATTATAATATCCATAAAACTGGACTCTCGATCAGGAAATTTATTCAAAAAAATGAAATTTTCGACACGAAACTAATGCTAAATCATTTCGATCATAATAATATGTGCAATGCCTACAAAAAGGACGATTGTAGATGATAGTTGCTGGCAGTTGCAGAAGGAGCAGGCAGAGTACTATTTCAACGAAACTTCTATAGGCTCATTGAATCCAATGTTCTTCTTTCTCTCTCTACTGCCTATTTGAATTGTTTACTTCCTCCACTGACCACTCCAACAGCGTATCTGGCATCTATCCAAGTTGAAATTGAAAAAATTGTCCAGGTTGACTACCTGGCGTATACATAACTAATTATAAAGTTTTCTAAATGGCATTATTTTGTCTCTGAGCTTATGCTAAATTTCGACTTACGCCCATGAAAATACTATTTCGAAGCTTATGCAAAAGCGTAAGGTATCCCGTTGGATTGAGTACAAAGATTTGAGTAAGTAAAGCTCTGCCCCAAACGACGCTAAATACGGGAAGCCATACTTTTCCTACTAAATACGGAAGAAAGTGCTGCTACATTGTGACCTGATTGAAATTATGCAGATAACTAAGCGAAAAACGTCCACAATATGCGAAAAGATAATAGAAGCTAGTATTTCGGTATGATGACGGTCGGCCAGGAACCGTTAGTGCTGCTGAACAGGAACGTGCTGTCATTCGAGCTTTAATCACCAAAACATTTCTTGTTACGTTTGATATCTGTTTCAAGCCATGACTTCTTGGCATTCTCATAACAATACCCTTATGGGGGTAAATTCAAAAGACCAGTTATTCTTTCGGCATAGGATTCATTTTCTGTCAAAAAGATAGGAAAGATGCGTAGCTAGCGATGAATAATGCTTTGGAAAAAATAATTTTCATTTGCAAAATAAGCAGTCTTTGCGTAGTAAAAAAATTTACGGTTCACTTTTACATCTGTTAGTTGGAGAAAGTGCAAGCGTCATTACGATGATAACATCTTATCTCTACGATCATTTTTGGTATGAAATAGAAAAAAAGTCTCTTTTGCAGGCAGTCAGTGGGTGGTGGTGTTCTTTTTTCTTTTTTTTTTAACATTAATGTCTTTTTTTTTTTTAATTGAGAAAAGGGTAACGTTGTTAATATTACTTTCTGGTCTTTTTCTTAGTCTTTCTTACAAGTTCCACTTTGATAACTTTCGGTCGGAAGTTAAGCGCAAACTATTCTGTGTTTCCTTTCTTCTTGATGATGAGTTTATGATGAGTTTCTCAGTCAGATTTAACAGGTTAGTGTCTCAAGAAATTATTGTATTTATGTAATTAAGCACACAACAGAAAATCTTTGCTAATCGAAACAAAAGTTTAACAAAACATACATTTGAGCAATGGCAGGCTTCGATTTTGGGATTGAGAGATGTTGAGAAATGATGGCACATACATGATGGAAGGATGTCGTCAGGTATTTTTCTTATAATTTCCTTTAGTTAGCTATATTGAATATAAGTGATACTTAATTAAAAACAAACAACAATTTTTTTTTTTTTTGCAAAAGTGAACTTTTCACAGAGATCATAAAATACAAAAAAAAAAAAAAAATGAATAAATAAATACAAAAAGAAAAGACAAAAATCTTTTTTGTGTGCGGAAGTTCAAACACACAGACAGGGCACAAACTTGTTCTTCTCTTCTCGTACTTCTGACTATCAATCAAATCAGGTACATTAATTAAACGTATAATTTTACAATAAATTTTTTCGTTTTTAAAGGTCAACACAATGACCCAAAGTCAGTCCAATACAAGCCAATCAGCTAATAGAAAGAAAAAAAAAAGAATAATTCACCATCTTATACAAAACAATTTTTAATAACCCTTGCTGCGGGCTAAGCTTTGTGATCTTCGGATCTCTCTAAGAAAGTAAACATGGCAAAGACACAGGTACATTTTGTTTGAAATTAAAAGCTGTACATATAGATTTGGTTCGTTTTGTGTGGGCCATTCGCCAACTTCCATTTGCAGTGTGTGAGTGAGTGATTGAGTTTTGCCATAACCTCCTGATGACTCTAGTAAAACAAAACATTTCAGAACCCTAAACAATTGTTATTGACACACACGAGGTAATTGCCGATATTAATTGATTTTTTAAAAACGCTGTTATTTGTTCTTTTTTTTTTTTTTTTGCTGAATATAATTATATTTTAAATTTAAAGAGGAGAAAAGAAAATTATTTGCGATGTCTTGAAATTAATTTACCCTAAATGTTTCTCAAATACAATTTGGGATTTAAGAGGAGGAAGGAAGGTGTTGTTGCTAAGCGATAGAGGAGGGATGAGAGAAATTGTAGAAAAGGATAAGAATCAAAAATGATTTAAGTGGTTTTAAAAACCCCTCAACATACACAACACCCATTATTGCCCCTTTTTGCTGTGCACATAACGCAATGATTTTTTTTCTTTTTAGTATTACATTAAAAGACGACGTACAGATAAAGAAAGCATTCGTGTATCGGGTAACGAGTATATTGATGTAATTGTCAAACGCTATGCGGTATTGAAAACTAATACGAGAGAAAATATTTAATATAATTTTCCATATTCAGACATATCTTTGATTCTGTCATCTTAAAAGCGTCTTAAATAAGACATGTTATGTGACTAAAACGTCGTAAATAAAACATCGTATGTGACGTTATAGGTGAAACACCCCAGTACAACTTGTAAATACTGCTATGAAACTAACTAACCCATCGGTAGCTATTGTAAGCAAAAGCTATTGGCTATTATTGTCAAAACTTCGATGTATTAAATTTTCTCTTATATTCTCTTATGATTTCGAGTTGATTTAGACTTTCATTTCATTGTAGAAATTCGAATTTTTATTTCGCTAGACAGAGCAAATTTAAAAATTCGACTCCCTTCACTTTAGATGCAAAAAATAAGAAAATAATTTTCATCTGCAGCCTATTTTCAATAACAACCAACTCAAGCCAATAAATATTGTTAAGTATTATATTAATTGGATCGCATTTCACATAGTCCTGAAAATGAGTTATGCCCATTTTTAAACCATCATTTTAAATTACCCTGGTAGATATTTGTTCTTGAATTTTAAGTTAACATCTACTACGGATCTTGTCCATATGCACACTTGATCTATAGCCATTAACGGGAATATGTATACCAAGTTTCCATTTTCTGTATCAATTTTGAGGCCATAAGCGTTTAGATAACGGACAGACGCACGGATATAATCCATTTCAAAGTCCTACGCTGATTAGAAATATATACAGAATAACAGAAGAGCGTCTAACCGACGTCGCTCTATCTATACATAATGATCTAAAATCGAAAAAAAACCTCGAGCAAGCCTCAAACACAGGTGATTAAATCAGTTGATGAACATTAAATTCGTAGGTTGAAGCTGCGTCCGAAATCTCTGCATCAAACAGAACTCGAGGCTTCGAGTTTACCATTAGCCTCTCGACGTTCTAAATTCTTCAAATATATTTTAACTTTTTTTCGTTTATCATGTCCCGCATACGGCATACATCTCTTAGTGACAAAGTGATTGCTTTATAAAAGAAAGACGTAACTCACCGAAAATATTGGTTTCTTCTTCATCCAGGTTTCAAAAACAAAGAAATTTCGCATGAGCAACCAATCGCTACTAACTTGGACCCTTTCAGAAGTTCATCGTTCAAAAATAAAAAGATAAGGAACTATGAAGCAATTCTATCCAAAAAATGCGCTATCCGCGATTACAAATTGAATTAATAAATATATATGAGTTGTGATATCGTAAGAGGAAAACATTTTTTATAATTATCTTTATAGCGATGCTTATTCCGGTAAATTGTCTGTAGCATATTGTCGAGGGATTTATTAAACTGTTCGCTACAGAAAACACCGCCGACTTCTTTCAGAAATGCCCTCCCTAAAAAACGTGTTTTTGTGGTCCTAAAATATAGAATGCATTTATCACTAACAGATGAAATAATTAGAAATTACACAACTGGAGAGCGGATCTCATGGCTTCTTACAATATTATAACGGAAGAAATGATTTTAATAATTACTGAGAAAATTATCTGTTCTGTAAAGAAATGTGACCTACGACAAGTATGGAAAGGGTTATATTCACAGTTTTCATACTAAATTTAATATAATGACACGCGAGAAAACTGGGCTTAACATACAATATTCTTTGCAAGAGTTGTCATATACTCTACCTCTATTTTATAAGGCGAATCGTTGATGATGAAAATCGCTCTAATCGAAAAAAAAAGTGATGAGTAGGACAGATATAAAAGCACTATTTCCAACAGGATCGTAAACATAATGTTTTTGTAAATCTTGAAATCGTATGGATTTGGCCAATAAAATTTTTTTTTTTTTAAGTCGTTATATGGAAGAGAAACTCGCTGAGTAATAGTAGTTCGACATTCTAAAGTAGTATGAAAAATTGAGTTCAGCTGGGATAATTTTTTGAACACCCTGTAATATAATCATTCCTACAAAAACTGAATCTTCATATGGTAAAAAAGCGCAATTTTCAATATTTTATGGATAAAATTGATTAAAAGTATTAAGTTGACCACGTAGGTCTATTTTTTGCATGCGGGTATCGATATGCATATGTGTCTATAAAATAGTAATTTGACATAAAAATTAAGTGGACCAAATTAGAATCATATGGGTCAATATCTTGGATCCGACTCTATATAAGATTTTTCATAGTTAGTAAGCTTCTCAGAAAAACTTTTAATTTTTAATATTTTATGGCGAAAATTGGCCAATAGCACCAATTTAGCGTAAAAATTCGCGATAGGATATTTGCATCACATAGGTATATTTTTTAGACTCCAACATACATAGCGCTTAGCGTGAAAAGCAAGCCCTTCTACGCAGGTAAAGTTCAATTTCTAGAATTTTATGACTAAAACTGAAAAATAATAAAATTTGTGCGAAGGAAGTTAGGCTTGCTCAAGTTGGATCATATCATGTTATGTTTTGAGCATCCTCCAATATGGGGGCCTTCATGAGAAGTATGGCTTAGCACGAAAATAATAATTTTTGGTGTGTTTTTAACAAAAGCCGATTTAATTATGTTCGTCTAAACTGTCTGTCGTTTGTGAGCGCATATAGACAAGAGAATTGAAATGGAAAACTTAAACTTTGCATATGTTCTTAATTAATAGCTACAGATCAAGTTCGACATCAGCTATGGCATGTCCATAAGCACCTATCAGTGGCAAGAAAGTTTAGCTTACAATGTATAGCAGACGTTGATTTAAAATTTAATAAATAAATTTCCCATTGCAATTAAAAAGTTCACTGGTGAGTATCAAAAATTTGCTAAAAAACGGGATTTGATTTTCCACATTTAATTTTCCATGTCGTTGCTCGATTGAGATTGAGAGAAGGAGTGTAATGGAACTTTCAGTTAACTACCATTGATTTGATTTTTTTTTTTTTTTTTTTTTTTTTTTTTTTTTTTTGACGCAGAATCGCATTTTTTTATATGAAAATGTTTAAATTATGCCTTTTCCTATAATTTCGTAGATGCAGATTAGACATATTTTTAAAGAGAAGCAGCTCTCACACGCATTAATGAAACCTCCGCCATCTCTGATTTCAGGTATATTTTCGCTCGCCACTAGCCTAAATATCAATTAAGTTATTCTTCCATATTCTGCCTCCTACTAAAAACGTTTTCTACAAATGTTTCTTTTTTAAGTGAGATGTAAATAACTCTCTAAATATATTTACACGAAACGATTTTATTGATTGATAAACTAAAATTTAAATATAAGAAATTTATGTTAAGTGAGTTAGTTTTAATTTATGTTTTATATTAAATTAAGTAAACTATTTTATTGATCGCAACTATTTTGTTAAACATTTTTAGTTTAAATATCATACGAGCCGTTAGAGGAAGAGAGCCCGCTAAAGAAAGTAGAAATCAACGAATCAGAGTTATCAGTACACAAATTACTACCTCCTACTTGACATGCGCGCACGCACAGGTAACTTACAACAAAAAAACAACAACATGAAGAACTTTCTCTTTTAACTGTAATTAGAGAGATAAACAAGAACAACGATGGCGCAGAATGACCGGCGTGTGTTTAAAAAGAACAAAAAAAAAAAATTCAAAATTAAACACCAATTACAACTCAATTCAACTCACCTCATCTCATCTCAACTCTCTCTTTCCCTCTCATCTACCTCCTCTATGGTGAGAATGTTTATTTAAAGGAGTTACACACGAGGTGATTGTTTTGTTTCTTTATTATTATTATTATTATTATTATTATTATTAATAATACTTGTTTTTTATTCTAATCCTTTAATTGACTTATTATTATATTCTTAATTATATTCTATGGTTTCTCTAATAATAACGCATTATGCAAAACACGTTTTATTACAAAAATATATGAAATTGAAAAAAGCAAAAAAAAAAAAAAAGCGAAACGAAACATCAAAAAGTTACTCTTTACTGTACATGTACAAAACGGAAGAAACTTTATTTTCATCTAAAGCAACTTAGATGTGTTTTGAGACATTATCATTTTTATATATTTTTCTTTGTTTTTTTCATTTCGGTATATTTAATTCGTTGTTTTTACCTCAGCTTCAGATATTTGATATCTTATGATTATTACTATTAAAATATATGTCCATTCTTATAGTCTATTATTTAGCTTGAAATATTTATATATATATATATATATATATATATATATATGTATATATATGTATATATATGTATATACATATTTGAGAAATATATTCAAAAAGTCATCAGTTTTATATAAAATTCTTTCTTAAAATATTTAATAATATTTCTAAAAATATCAATTTTAAATAACTCAAATTTCTATTCCTCTTACTAAATATTATTTACCGAAGGTCAAATGTTCTAAAACCTAAAAAAAAGAAAATAAATAAAATGAAAAAAGAAAAACATTTGACTAAATTTTAAACAAAATCATAAAAATAATAAAATAATTTCAATATATTACGTGCGCGTATTTTTTTTACTTTTTTTTTTTTTTTTCAAATGAACAATAACGTGAGAAAATGTGGTAAGCAAAAGTACTTGCGACTTGCGAAATTTAATTTACCGAGGTTTTGATTACCAATGTTCGCTTTCCATATTTTCGATCATTAACAAGTGAAAACACTATAATACGCCACATCCCAATATTAAATTTCTTACACCATGCTACGATCATTCATATAAAGACTTTTCAAAACAAAGAGTTATATAGTAAGCGGTCAAAAAAGTGATCCAATTCGAACCATTTTCAATAGTGTTCGTACTTGGTTCAAAGCATACCAGTGTACCAAATTTCATCTAAATATCTGGAAAATTGCGACCTGTAAGTTGAATACAAGAATACATGGGCAGACGGATAGACAAGCTTAAATCATTTCAGAAAGTAATTCTGAATTGATTAGCATTATCATACACGCCACGAGTCTGTCTCAAGTCGTTCTGGGTGTTATGTACACAAGTGCATAGAAAAATAGGTGCGAGGTGTATTTTTCAGTTCTGTATCACGGAAATTGTAACAAGGCCCACACAATGTTTTTACATGTCGCAGCAATGTTTAAAATTAATTGCAGCAATCCCACGTGAGCTAATCCTTGCAGAAAGAATTTGAGAGCTTTTGCGTTGCATAGTAGCTCTTTCATATGGACAGTGAAACAGGGGCGTCCTCTTTAAAGTTGTGAAAAGTAAGGTGTTTCGTACTATTTCGCTGCATTAAGTGGATTGTGAAGGTAAATCGTATTGGTTGAGAAGAAAATGTACTATGAATTAATTCTTCTCACAATAATATAAGAAAGGTCGAGCAAATCAATGCAGCGCAAAGGAAAGGCGGCTAATTCGTCAGCTTCAAAATCAAGGAATAACGTACGAATTTATTTGCCACTTCACTGGGTCGGTCACAAAATTTTATTACGAATGCTTTCAATCCTCCAAAAAAGCAATGAGACACGCAGCGCGATTAAAAACTTCCCCTGCTTCCGATAATCGAATGATAATTTTTGCAAAGCGAGATCCCCATCTCGTTGTTTCATTCCAAATTGCTCATCGACGAATATTAGGTGCCACTCTACCTGGAAATGTAACTCGAAAAGTTCGTCCGCACAACTTAATATACTCTGTACTACAAGAGCAAAGATCATAGCGTGGCCTTTGTTCAGAGATCATCTGATCTTTTCATTAGAAGTCTACTCAAACAGTGGTGCAACTGTGCATTAAATTACCGTCGCATTGTAACTTTGTTGGTATTCCATTATGAAATAACTATGTACCGTGCTTTCATATTTGTTCAAAGACATTGGATAGATAAGGCAAGATAGCCATTTGGCTGAATGTTGCAAATTGGCACGTCTATCATTATACGTAACGTCCTTTACTACCATGGTAGACAGTAGAAAATTGGACGAATTTCGTCGGAAACTATGGCGTTTGATTTTACGTGCAGGCAGCTGGTGAAAACCCTACCCAAGTCAACCAACCAAAAGGGATATTTTTATGACAGCTGCAATCGATGGAATAGCTGCAAATTGTTCATCAGCACAGCTAGCTTCGAAATCGACTCTATTAATATATTCTTGTTTGCCAATAACCATGGCTTTAATTACATTTCCTGCTTTTCTTCTCTGTACATATATATTTTTCTTGGGAATTTTTTTTTTTCATATTTAATTTACAATCCATCCAAAACAAGCGAGATGAGAAAAATACCAGGAGTTAGTGTCTCCCAATGAGCACAATCTAGCAGTATGGACGTGACGTTTAAATAAATGAAAAGAAATTGTATGTAATAAAATTAAAGGATTCATTAAAATAATTTAAGGAACAAAAATAAATTAATTGCTCAATGGAAGATAAAGTATATGATGCCTTTTCAATTTACATACCTCATTGGGTTCATCTGGAAAAGATATGTGTTGCCAAGTGATTTACGTGATTATTCAATCTGAGACGATATTTTGAGGAAAGTCATTGAATTCGGTTTTTGATGCATGGAAGGTCCCCGGCATCATGAATTGTTTTATTGCTAATATACTACAGGGCATTACCAATAAGACGTAGGATTGATGTCGTTGGAGTGTTTCAGTATATTAGAGAGGAGCAGCCAGACTCCTCCCAATTGCACCCCATAGGCCCAAATAGTTTGGAGGATACTCTCATTGACATGTTAATGATTTTGGTCTGCTACGGAGAACACCCGAACGTTATGAGCACTTTTTTCTTTATCCCGTTATACTCCAACTTGAACACCGCGTTTCGTTATTTAGTATTTACATTGTTATAGAACGTTCAGTTCGTTGTAATTAAACCCGACCGTGACATGTCTGACATATCCACCGATGACGGCGTTTTTAGTCCAGTCCGCCATAAAACGTGCACACTTGTTATTAAGTAGCGATGCTGTGATAAATGCAAAATTGATTTTTATTTCTAACTTCAATTTGCACATGTACACGGACTGAATTTTCATCGTACACTAGCTTTAATTTTTTTTTTTTTTTTTGTAATAAAAATTAAATGTGTGTTCGCAATTGTTTTGCCGGGATTTTTGGGAAAAATATTTAGAGTTTTTTCATCTCACCCATGTCGCCATTATTTTTCTAAAGAATTTATATACCGTGCAAAAAAAGAGTGTATTTCTTAGATTAAGTTAAGATACTGGACGAATTAGCCAATGCAGTCTTCTGGTTTTCAAGTCAAATCGTTGGCGTTTAGCTTTCATACGATTTTCCATGTTAATCTTGATAAGCGGGTGTAAAATAGTTTACACAGTTCGACAATAGTCAAGGAGAAGAACCGTTATTTAACATAAGCGGAATATGCGTTGATGTTTCAGGGTTTATGTTAGCATTCTATTTGTTTAGCCAAAACGAAATTTTGTTGGCATGAATTTGTACTTCGTAAGAAATATTCATGGGTTCATTAGATGAAAATAGGATTTCTGGGTCATCAGTATGCATACTTAAATTAAATTATTGTCAGCCATCGGCAAGTTTTGTTAAGTATCGGTCTTAGAACCCTACTCGGGGGCATTCAACTCTTGCATAATGTCCGGATTAAATGTGAGCACTCACTTGGAGGTTAAAATCGCTGAAACGTTGCCTGGCCATTTTCATTTCATTATGTAAACTACACGTTTGCTAAATGACATTAATAAGCAATAATTGCAAATTTATTATTAATACAAAAAAATTAGAAAAAATCCAGTTATTACAAGAGAACTTTCTTAAAAAATATTTTGCTATTAAACATCAAGTTTTTTTTTTTTGTTTTTCTTTTTTTTTTTTATAATAATTATTACATTTATAATAAATAACATTGATTCCTAACTAAACACACAAACAACGTTGACTTAGTTAAACACGTACAGTATGTGTATATATGAACATATCAATAGGTATAAATGTATGTACGTATGTATGTATGTATGTATGTATGTATGTATGTATGTATGTATGTATGTATGTATGTATGTATGTATGCATTTATAGTATATAATACACATATCTATAGAGTAGTTTGCACATTTTGAACAGCCTTTGAAAGTTCTACTTTGGAGGGTATTAAGTAAAAAGCTGGTGAGACTTCTTCGCCGCATGGACACTGGCATCCTATTCGCATATATTTTATATAAATACATAGATGTGCATGTTAAAAATATATATTATTAAAATTCATTTCTCACCTACCGTTAATCCAACTAAAATTACCCAATTTCTGTTCGCATTTGGGGCAATTTAGCTTGCCCTGCGTACTAGTTACGATATGCCTCATCCAAGCAATCGGTTCTATAAATAATATATTCTGACAGGGCTCTATAGATTTATTAACGTCAATTCTTTCTGGCGATGTTATCATCGATAGCTGGCCATTTGAGTTGGATGTGGATGTTGCTGTTAAAGATACTTTACGTGTTTGTGTTGGAATTTGTTCCACTAGTTTGGCTGATTGCTTTTGATTATCTGTCACATTGTTTGTACCGTTACTTGAGCTAATTTGGATTTTTGGCATATGCGTAAGCACATGAGATTTGGAAGCCAAGACACGTCGACATTTACGACAACGATAAACTATAGGTTCAGGATTCTCTTGTGTAATAGCTGGATCAGATTTAATTATATTGCTAAAGCTTTGTGGAAGAATTTTAGCTACAAATAAGAAATTGGAAATTTTTTTTTTAAATTAAATTTTAGCAAGAAATCTACTTTTCTCAGTTTATATATCTATTATATATATAATAAGCATTGTGTTGCATCCGCATACAGTGCTTTCATAATGCGGCGCTTCATTCTAATCTATTATATAACCGGCAGGAATATCTCTCGGGTCAATCTATCATAGATACTTTTTCCAATTTCGTGTCTTATTTTCCTCTGCTTCTTTTTTTTTTTTTTTTTGGATATTTGGTAGTGTCATTCCTTCTGGTTTTCCCTAAAGTTGCAACTGGTCGAAAGCAATCGTTTAATTACGAATATTTTATCAAATATCTATAGTTAAACTCCATTTGTATTCTTTGTAGTAGACAAAGAACAAGGGAGAACAAGAAATAAAAAGGCATGGACTGAAGAGAATATTGCGGTGAATTCGCTGGTGAGCTAAATTACTTTCCACACGTTGATGGCTTATTTTTTGGGACAAATTAGATAAATAAGAAACCCCCCCTCATGTATATAATAACCGTAATATTAAAAACTAGGAGCGCACTTTATCCCATGCTCTCCGTGTACAAATAATTAACACATATTATAATTAAAATATCAAAATAATTTCGTTTTACCTTTACGCACTTGTTCACCTGCTAAGCGCAAACGATAGATTTTATATTTCTGATAATGATTATCAATTGTGCAGCCCATGCGACGCCATAACTTCAGTTGTGCTGCAAAACCCACATTAGGCTGAACAAAGCGCCTCTTCGATTTAACTAATTCAAAAGCAGTCTGGTAATCCAAGTTATGTGATTTCATGATATAAGCTATAACTGCCGTAGAGCTACGACTTACACCAAAATAACTGCAAAAAAAATGAATCTCATTTGACTGATAACGTGTTACGCCGCAAGATACTCACCAATGAACGAGAATATTATGACCAGTAATTCGAGCAGAGCTAATAAATTCAACACATGAATCTAAATGATGGAGTACGTCTTCTTTCGGCATATCAGCAACTGCGGGAAAAACAGATTAAAAATTTGTAGTACAACAAAATTGACTATTGGAAATTCGCAACGATTGTTTTCAAACATAGCATTGTGCATGGTCTGGCTGTTAAAAACGGCCGATCCAATTCTTTTTGCATAGGGTTCGTCTTATTAAACATGAAAATACGTCGGCAGATTCCCTCAAAAAGGGACAGGCAAACTTAAGTTGGGTCAGAAAAAGATTCTGAATCGATTGATATAGGAACAAACACCTAAACAGGTTAGAGAGATTTTACGGGGTCTTATTAGTGCGAATGAAATTATTGAAAGTCGACACATGGTATGGTAAAAAATAACTGGCAATCGATTTTGAATGAAAATTGTGAGGCAGTAAATTGCCATTGCCTTGGTGTCATGGATAAACTCGCCAGTTGTCCGGGAGCACTTTCACCTAAGTTTCATAATCTTACGCTATTGATGGCTGAGAAAAGGAAGGAAAATTATAATCTTAAGTTAGGATGATTCGCTAAAGCACAGTTGATTGGCCGATCAAGAAGAAAAAAAAAACAGAAACGGTTGGTCCCTCGACTCGGACGATCGTGGAAGTCATCTGACTCGTACCCTCTTCAAGGTTTTCTCCTGCCAACCTTAGCGTATCTCAATCAGAAAGCAGCTTTTTTCTGATTGAGCGGGAGATCTGGCAAAAATGCCAGAAACCAAAGATCTTCTCAATTTATGTTGAAATATAGGACGGTACTTTAGCCGATTTAGCTCGTTTTTAATGCTAACCTGGATACGAAAACTTCCAAATTTAAGGGCGATATCTTTAATTTTGGGGCCATGAGTATATTTACCACCTCTGTGGATGTTACAAATGTTTACACAAACTGAATACACGCCACCCTTGGGCAGCGGATATAGAAAAGACCAAGGCAAAGTATTAGCAGTACAAAATTGGTAACAACATAAACGCCATTTTGTGGGTCTTGCGCGTTCGCTTACTTTCTCGTCGGTGTACCGTGCAGTGAAAATACAGACGGGTTTTTTAATAAATTATAAAAAAGAAATCACTCAAGAAATGGAGCAAATACATTAGATGGCCGTTGCAATAAGAATGAGATCATTTTTAGTGGGAGCGCAGCATTCTGGAATACTCCTTCCCTTAAAGAAGGAAAATTATTCCGATCGACTAAGTGACACGTCTACAATCAACGACGGGTCTGAAGGACCCTTTTCTGTTCGCTTGTTCGTTCATCCACAAGTATGCATATACACTATTACAACCGACAAATGAAACTTGACGCACACAATTGACTGGCAGCAATTTAAAATTCGCCCAAGTTAAACGTAATTTGATGAATTTGTCATACGAATGAAGATGCGTAAGAAGCTTAAGATGTTAAATTGACTTGGTCATGATTTGAATCTTGTTATTATGCACAGTGATAGTGTTTTGCGAAAAGATGAAAAAATGAAAATGAATGCTAAAGTCTTAGATGATACAGGATTGAGGAGGATGCGGTTTTTGAGAACTGCGGACTTATTGAAGATACTGAGATGCGGGAAGATAACGTTTGGTCTTACAAATATTTCTTTCGAGGGCGAACCTTGTCTTCAAAGGTTACAAAACGCAAGTAGGACGTATGAGTTTGCTCTTTAACTTTTATTTGACAACACCATTTTCCTGACATGGATTTGGATTTGTACTATTTCTTAAGAATTTTCTTTCATATATTCTGCCCTTCAGTATTGAGAGCAAGCTAACGATTTTATGTTATCTAACTATTTTTGAAAAGTTTTCTGAGCACCAATTGTATGTACACACACACACACACACACACACGTTATGCAATCATCTTATTGATGTACACTCACTTACGAATTGGGTGGTTGGTTGCTATAGTAAACGAATTTTTTTATTAAAAATGAAGAATGTAAAGACGAGGAAAAATTTCGCTACTGCCATCCTGGGTTCGAAAAAATTCGCCGTCTCGAATAGATTAAATTCGGACAAAATAAATTTAATAAATTATTCGTGTATTGTTTATAGTTAGTTAACCTTCGTTATAGCCCGATGAAAAAGAAAGAGAAAAGACTCCAAGTCTCTTCTGATATTCTTCAGATATAAGCTTGAGAAAAAAAGGGGTTTACGGACTTCTGGAGAAAATGTCTTATTCTGAGCATTAGTATTAGAAACTACACTGTTTTAATGAAACGATCAACACAATTGACAATAACAAGTGCAATTTGACCATAACTCCTCAAGTTGAGTATTTAGCGTTTTCGAACCGTGAACACTGTGCGTTAAAAAAGAAAATATTGTAATAAAATAAACATTTAGGTGAGTGAGGTGTGTGTAGACGTGTGTGCGTGTGTGTATGTGAGTATGTGCCAAATAATAAAAAGCAAACATTAAGCGATTTTACACGTGAGTATTGTTTGTTTTAACCCAAATAATAAAAATTTGAATATTCAGCATTTTTTACAGTCTATCATGTGTGTTTTTAATTAACAAAAAAGTATAAACATTTCATAGTTAGTTTTAAAAACAATACACGTCGTCGTTTTGGTCGAGGACAAATACTATTGAAAATTGGATTCGATCAGATCATTTTTACAACCACTTCCCATGTATGGCCTAGTTTTTTATGTAATTCTTTTGTTGTGAAATGTAAATCGTTACATGAGAATGCGCTTTCATTTTTCATATTCGATAGTGAAAATTGATCTATAAAAGAAATTTGAAATTTTAAAAATCAATTCTATCAAATTTGGATTATGAAGATTTATTTTTTGTTCATTCTCATGAATAGCAAACCTTTATAATTTGACAAACAAAAGTCGGCTGTAACAGCAAATGCACTGGACTACGTCGGTCTATTTTTTGATCGCATGCGGTACAAAAATTCCCATGAAAAGGAAGCTTTCACACGTGAACAAAGCATCATTTCAATATCTCTTCTCACGAAAATATATTGAAAGGTTGTATTAGTCGATATAGTATAGGATGTTTAACGGTTGACCTTGCCCGACTATAATCCTTTCAGTTGTTTTTATATTGGAGTGATATATATATATATGTCATTCATTCATCTTAACATATATTAATAAAATGTGGCTAACAATGTGCGTCAACTATGTAAAAGATATCTGATAATGATGATGATGTGTTCATACAAAGACTGAAAGGATGCGCACAAAAGCTTCATCATCATTCACAATAGAACAAAATAGATAATAAGTGCACGCTTATTATATGCGAAAAGTTTACATAAACAATAATAAGCAAATGTATTGCGTTAAAACGTTATTCACATTATGCATTAAATAGAAATATTCTATAGAAAATGTTCGTATTAAGCAAAATTAGAGACCTTACAACTGACAAAAGAAGAAGATTTTTTTTTATTTACTACAATCCATGTCTCTTTTTCACATCCGTCGCGTGTATGCTATAGAATTAAGGTTTATAATGCAAGCAAATAGTAAATTTTGGAAGGACATCATTAGATTTTTGTTTTTATAGGAAGCAAGAATTTCATACGAGCTCGTAAGACCACGTTTTAAGTAAATACATGAAAATTTTGCAGTGTTTTTTTTTTTTCATTTTGCTAGCGCCGATACTCCCGCATAAGTTTGTAATAAGAAGAACTGAGAATGCTAACTAGTTAGCCAGGAAAATCGTTTTTAATCCATAAAATATATTCTATTACGTCCATTAACTCGCTTTTGATCGATTGCTCGCTTTACTTGGATCATTTAGGATATATCTGACGCACGGACAAATCACAGATAACAGCAACCCACTTGCTAGTGCCTTTTTATTTCCATTGGAGGCAATCCAGTCGCGGCGTCCATCTTCCAAAATCTTTCTCGTTTGACATTGTTGTAGGTACTTCAATCTACTTAGCCAACAAGCATCTGTTTTAGATATGGTCCGCTTTGACGGTATATATATATATATTTTTTTGTTTTTCCCCTAAAAACACATATTGAACTCGTAAAACAACATATACCATGTACCGGGAGATTGCGCCGGAATAGATAAGGCTTTGAACTCCAGCCGCACTACCCAGATCGGTGTAACTTCAATAATGATTGAATAAATACATTTGTTTTTCATATCTACTCAATCATGGAATGAAATTTCCTTAGCTTGTCGAAAATATTTCATTTATCCAGCTAAATATTTGTATTTGAGATGTCTTGTGTAGAGAATTTTTATTTCACTGAAACCTTACTTATTTATTTAAAAGAAAAAAGAAAGCCAATAAAAACGTAGTTTGACGCTTTTTTTTCCAATATCTATCTTAATTTAAATTGACCTGTAAGCGACGTTGACGCATTTTGTTCAATGAGACCCCACAGAATCATCAGAAGACATCATTAAATCAAATATTATTTGTTTGATATAAAAGACGAAACATCAATGGATTACCAATGAGCCTGTATTATCTTTACCTTCAATATCTTTATATTATGTTTATGTCTTCTTGCTTTTAATGAACCTTTAATTTGGCCCTATCATTTGCAAATATCCCTTAAATCAAATTTCCGTATCGTAGCTATTAACACTAGTAAGGCCATAGCATCAAATATTACTTACTTTGTATGAACTTTGTGGTTAAAAAGGAAGCTTCGGTTATATGTTTTGGCAATGGCACCGAGTCTAATGTAAGAATGTGTGTAATATTAAAATTTTTTAACGTTTCCATATGAGTCGCTGCTGTTAAGTTGCCTGCAAAACGGCAAAAAAAAATTGAAATAAATCAATGCAAATCTTGTTATAAACTTATGATATCTGAGAGTAATGGCAAAAAAAAAAAAAATGCATTTTCCTTTACCAACCTAAAAATAAGCCATTTATGATTTCGTCTAAACTGACTGGATCTTCAAAATCTTCGCGCGAGATGTTACCCATGTCGTGTAACTTTTGCCCAGACATCGCCAGTACCGACACAGGCATTGCTTTCGGAGCAATGGATTTTTCGCCAACATTAAAGGTGCTGGATAAACAGGTTGTCGATGGGTTCATATTTTTTGATGAAAATCAAATTAATTTTATTTATTTTTTTTATTTATTTATTTTTTTTTTTTTTTACGTCAACCTCATATGCACAAACACACGCGCTCACACACATATGTACACTTTTTTTTTTTTTTTTTTTGGGAATCCAGATTTACCCGAAGTTGCTAGCCATGCGTGCTTTATAAAGGATATACAAATTACAAATAAACTGGTATCCTTTTTTAGTTAACAGAATACCGCAATTTATCATGATACTATTGACGATGGCGGCGACGACTAAGACTGATTTCCTGATTCCAGTGTTTCAAACTTTAGTAGCTAAAAAGCGTTTACATTAAGGTGGGAATGTTTACGAATTTTCCGCCAACTTGCTCTTACTCTTGCACATTTCTAAGTTGGAATGTTCATTAAAATAGTGTTTATAGTTTTAATTCTTTTACATCACATATACTAACGACCTAACTTAGTATAAAAGGCGTTGCCAGTTTAAACATTTAAATCTGTATGCAAGGAAATGTTATAAAAACGAAAGAGAGGCTCTGCATATAGTTTAAAACTTAAGAAATTATATATTTAATTTATGCACTTAAAAGAATTGAAAGAATTCTCAAAATTAAAATTTTATTTTATGCATAAAATATAATAACGTGTGAAATGGATTGAATAATGATAACGTCTGCAGCATCTGTTGGTGAATGTGATTGCTTGGATTCTAAAAGTTTTATTTTTAAAATCAATTATTTGTCAACTAAAACAAAAACAAATTAATATCTTCTATTTTCAGAACAGTTTTAACAATTTTTGGTTTATAAAACTTATTATTATTATTATTATTATTATTATTGTAGTAAATTCACTTAGTGCACTGCTTAGCAGTTTAACTTGCGGCATCAATGCTTTCGTACATATAGTTAACGCATACCAACGCATCTGAAACGTTTGCAAATGCTGATAAATCAGCTGTTGTTCGTCCTTGGAAGAGAGGCAAAGGCGGTATTTACACTTTCACATTTTGGCAACAAACGACAGCTGTGGGCGACGTTGATGATAGAACCTTCGTCATCGCCGTTGCAACAAATTCATAGAAAACTGCAGTGCAATCTCCAAACAGGTGGTCGGCAGAAGCACAACAAATCAATAGACAACAACGCAACGATGACAACAATTACAACGACGGAGGAGCTGACAACAAGTGATCGAGAAAATAAAAATAAATTTTCGCTACGCTATTTAGCTGCTTTTGATTTTGACTATACAGTGGTGGCCCAGAATACTGATACGATTATACGTGACTTACTACCTGCCAAAGAAATCACTAAAGAGTTGCATAGTATTATTGAAACAAAAGGATGGACCGATTATATGGCCGAAGTTTTTCGTTTATTGCATTCACATGGAATTAAATCTTATGATATTATCGAAGGTATTAAGAAGATACCTGAAGTGCCGGGTTTTATACGTCTGCTGAAACGTTTAAGACAAAATCACAATTTCGATTTGATTATTATTAGCGATTCGAATACAATTTTTATTAATGAATGGCTAAAATACCACGGCTTGGAGGACAAGATCAAACGTGTATTTACTAATCCTGCCCACTTCAATGAAGCAGGGCAATTAATAATTAAACCGTATCATCATCAGACTGATTGCCGCATGAGTGCTGTTAATCTGTGTAAAGGTAAGGTGTTGGAACATTTTTTAATTGAACAAAATCTACGCGAAAACATAAGCTACGACCGTGTGGTATATGTGGGAGATGGGAATAATGATATCTGCCCTGTTATACGTTTGAGACTTCAAGATATCGCTTGCGCTCGGCAGGGCTACTCAATGGAAAAGAATCTAGCTAAGAATCGCACTAAAATCAAAGTTAGAGCTGAGCTTCTACTCTGGAAGACTGGATTCGACCTCTTGGATCAATTAGAGAAACGTCTGGCGAAATATGCTAAACTAGCGGAAGCATTACCGCCAACTAATTAGTGGAAGTATAAAATGAAATTAAATATTTAAGTCAAAGTTATTGTCTCGAAATGTGGAAACTCCTTTCCTGTAAAGCATTACAAAAAATTCACCGCATGCGTCCTCATTTTCCAATTATTCTGCACATATTGCTACACATTTGTTAAGCCCCTTTCAATCCTAAGAAATTTGTAAATATTTGCTTATAAAAATAGTTGTAAATATATTTTAAAAATATACACTTTATATCAACGTACATGTACATATATGTATGTGTGTATATAAATATGTTAAAGTAAAAATGCTTTTAAATTTTATTGAATACTTTGTACAAATATTTTAAATATTTTTGTGTTTTCTGTACCAACACTATTCCATTCGGTGTATATGTATATACATTATTAACGCATACGTTTAAGTGCATATTCTTGGTTGCCTTTAAATTTCTCGTGATTTTTCTTCAAACATTCCATATACATGCAAAACTTGATATCCCCTACTTGAATGATAAGCGTATACTGGTGATTTCATTCCCTTCGTGACATAAAAAATGTGTATTACACTCCGTCTGCCCATCTGATCTTTGGAGCTCTGAAAGTCAGCGCAATTAAGACGAATTGTATATCTTTAATGTGATTAATTCTAAAACGGAAGGATCGAAATTATCTATTATACGGCCTCATTAACTAAAAAAGCGAAAAAACTTTAAAAGATCGAAAATTTAGATACGTTGGACTTATACATCGCAAACACATTATCTAATAAATTGCAATGAGAAAGTATTTAGTTACCTTCTGCTAGTATTTTCAAGCAGTTCATTAATTAGTTATAAGATTGCTCTCAACATTCTTTCCACCCAAGCCCGCATATTTTTAGTGAGCTTGCAATGCGCTCCCGCTTCTTAGCTTACCTAAGCGTTTTTGCCTCTCATTTATGAGTAATGTCGTAGAATATATCTAAGATACTCTTCTAATCAGTCTAACATTCTGAGTCAATTGACATCTGTTCGTCCATAGATCTAGTTTCCCTTGTTGATCAACAAAAGGCTCCAAAATTGAAACTTGGCATCTGCGTGCTGACAGATCAAATTTTAAAGTCAGCATAAATAAAATCACAACCACGCCCACAATGGGCAAGAAGGTATACTATTAAAATTAATGCAAAAATATGGACCAGCGTCGTTAAAAGCTTCGACGCAAGAAAAAGTGTGACCCAACTGCCAACGCAAGAACAATCGATAGTAAAAGACTATAGCGTAAGATCTATAAATGTTGAGAAATAAAACGTACTATAAACATTGGCAAGCATATACCTTAGCATCATCTAAACGTTCACTTCGGATGGACTGACTGACACACCAACAACGGATAGAGTAGAATAGGCTAATGCGCATTTCAATATCATTGATAAACTTAACTATAATGAATCACGATGCTAATGCAAAATTGTATCATTGAACCAAGATTTAATTAGACTGGTTTCAGAATTTTCTAAATTGGATGTTTTCAGATTAACAAGCTACCTATCTTTTATAATATTTTTTGACTAAACGCGTCCATCAAGGTAATCAAGTCATCGAGTTAGTCATTTAAGTCTCACTTTGTTTTTGTCCTGTACATTGAGCATCTCCCAACCACAGCGCTGTCTGCCCATATTACGAGCTGAACTAATGATATTGAAAAGTTCGTATCTTCTGATTTGCTAGACAGACATACTTGATTCGATTGCCTATTTATTTTGCTACCCTTACTAAAGCGTGAAAAGTGATTCTTCAATTTTAGAACAGGTTTAAAATTTACCATTTTTTTTATGAACGATTATCTATTTGAACATGTGCCTTCGTATCTAGAGTGGCTCCTCCTTGAAGATATGATTTCAGTTTGCAGTTCGCAAATTTGCACTAGTCGAGTTTCCAACCAGAGAATCGTTTATAATGTACTGAGTTTCAGCAAATCCGTGCAACATCAAATTTTCTTTTGATCGACTTTAAGATCAGTATTCGGTCCCGGTTTGCAAACTTGAAGTTAGCAAATTTCGATTGTATGCAATTTTACAGTTAATACGATGCCTTGGATGCACGTTGAATCGGAACTACTTCATCCAAGCATATCCTCCGCGGTTAACAAGTCTTCTACTTTCTGAAAAAAAAAATTGAGTTCTTTGCCCTTCACATCGATTGAGATTTCATGACCATATTGATAAAATATGTTAACATTTGAAACACTCTGTCCCAAGCTTAAACGAGAATTGTTCAATGTCCTTGTTATATGAGTGGTATGTTCATTTTGTCAAAGCATTTGCAGCGCATTCTTGATTTAAGCCTGTCCGTCCATACAATGTCTGTTGTAAACACTCCCCTTCCGCAAAAATGAAGCAACCGATTCGTTCTTGCAAGTAGTTGGGTATTGAAAATGGATCAAATTTGTCGAAGGATACGCCCACAGCACCGCGTAAACTGAGAGCTCTACTTTTTAAAAAGGACAAAAAAACTGGTTTTTTGATCATCCCCGTAGACAAATTGTACAAAAATTTGAACGCATGGGAAGTTGAAAAAATCTGCCACGCCTACTTAATGTTATGGTGTGTCATAATTTCATTTTTTTTTTTGCCGAAATCTTTATAGCGCACAGAAGCAATCACCTCATAAAGTATATAAATTCCTGGGCAGCTGCAAATCCGGAATGCACCTAAGTTTACTCATTTGTTCGTCTATCCAATTGTCCGTCTATCCTACCATGCATTATCTGCGATAAACATTCTCCCCTTCAAAGAAATGACGTTATCGCCTACAACTTTGTAGAAGAATTTGAAAATGACCCAAAATTTTTAAATAACACGCTTTCAGCGCCTACATGTCTATGTGACAAAAGTTATAAATAGCGTTGACTTCTGTACAATATAACAAATACACCAATTAAAATTTCCACTTTCGTTCTGAAAATAAAAAAAAGCAGCCTCGCCCATCCAATATTATAAAGTATGGAAATTTAGTTTTTTCCCTGTTTTTTAGTCTTTTTTCGAATAAAGACGGTGGGTATAAAAGATTCATTCACGACGGAATATGATTTTCTTACTCGTTTTCCTTTTGTCGGTATTTCCGAAAATCCAATGAGAAAAATTGATAGCCTGCACAAATTTTCCGGTCCATTAGGGTGCTTTATTGAAAAATTTATCAAGTTGTATGCTCATGTATTTTTTTTTTTACTATTTTCATCGTTGATCTTTTCGAACCATATTGTATTCCAAGTTCCTTTATCAACCTCAAGAGGTACACGTTCTGTTTAACCTTTGATTTATATTAATCTTGAATTAATATTTTCGTTATACCCTACAACGGTATATTAAGTTTATGCGATTGTATGCAACACCCAGAAGGGCTTAAGCTAGATCCACCTTTTATTATACGGATCGATTCAGAATCATTTTTGAATCGATGTAAACTCGTCTTGCGACTGCAGGTCGCAATTTTCAAGGTATTTTGATGAAATTCGGTACACCGGCACGTTCTGCCCTTAGGACGAACGCGGATGAAAATAATTCGGATGGGGCCGTTTGTTTTGACAATGTTCCATATAATGACTTATATGAATAACTGTATTAAGCAAAGTGGTATAGGGTATTGTAGAGTGGATCGTTTTCTACTGTAGTGTGTTCATTTGTTTTCTGTAATGTAAAAAATGCAGCACAGTTTTGATCCATTCAAATTAATTTAATTGAAAGTTCGAAATACCTATTTAATCTACATTTGATGACTTTAGCATTTTCATTCGAGGTCGACTATCACTTATTTTTTACCAAATCATGTATCGACTTTCAATAATTTCATTCGTTCTGATAAGACCTGTTTAAATACTATTGTGTTTTAAACGAGCGGAGTCACCCAATCAATAAATATACTTTTAGATCGTGCGCCAGTTGTGCTAAGGTTATCTAAACTATTTTGCAAATGTATGCCTGATGTATAGTATAACGACTAGGGATTAATTCAACCCATTTTTATTATATCAATCGATTTAGAATCTTTTTATGTTCCAACTTAGGTTTGCCTTTGTTTGCCGTTTGTAGAATGTCTGCCGACAGATTTCCATGTTCAATCTAGCGGTCATATTTGTTTCAAAATGGTTTGATTAAATTTCGTATATATCGAATCCTTTTAGCCGAAAGAGACGAACTATATTTATACAAAAAGAATCGGTTTGAACCTTTTTTACAGGCAAACCATGTCCGATAAACGGATTACATGGCAAGATATCGATATCAACGATTGATTGCAGTTTACTTATATTTACCTAACTTTGACATGAATACATTTTGATAACTTGCGATTCGAAAAGAGTTCTTTTGAACTTTCGAATACGATTCTCGGTAGTCTTGTTAACACATTTACAAACGGTCGCGACATATTTCCTGGAATTGTTTTTTTCCCCATTTTCTATAAAACAGGAGTACAAGAAAATTATTTTATACCACAAGTCCATCGACGATGACGGGGTGAACTTTAAGTAAACTTAGTAATGAAAACATGTTTTACGAATCAATTACGAATCAGTATTTATATATATAATTTATTTGCATTTATATGATCTTTCTTTTTAATATTTTCAAGACAAAAAAAAAAAAATGTAAACATAGAGACAGTAATCGTACAACATATATTTGAAAAAAAAAGTATGAATAGATATATACTAAGCAATATTAATATATATATACTCTTAAAATAAAATCGATATTAACAATGATAAGAGCAGAATTTTTAAATTGTAGATGGCTTATAAAAGTTTATTTTAAAAAAAAATACATTTGTTTATATAATTTAAGTAATTAAAAAAAAAGTTTTTTTTTTAAATACGCGCAAATTTTATTAATAATTTAAGAATAAAAAAAAAAGGAAAATAATAACTTATGGAAACTTTTTTTATTTTTAAAATGTGTGGGATAAGAAAAGAGAATTACTAGGGATTTAGGCTTTTTTCCATCATTATTTTTATATTTTAGATAAATGTGTTGTAAGTATTTTATAAATTAATTGTTATAAATACACCGATTAGGATTAAGTTGTGTGTGAATATATATATATATGTATATATATATATATATATATATATATATATTTATATATATATATATTTTCGTTGCTATATAACTACAGTGTTTTTCTTATGCATTCTTTTATTTATTTTTCTCGTTTGCAATGAAACAATATTTATTTATTTCTTTTTTTTTTTTAAATTTATTTCCACCACAAATTTACTTAATTCTAAAGAAAATAAAACATGATTGGTTTTTTATTTTAACATTATAGACAAATTTGTTTAACTCTAAAGAAAAACACATGATTGGTTTTTATTTTAACATTATAGACACAATAATAAAAATATATGAATTTTTTCTTTATATAAGAACTTTACAATCATAGTGTGTGCCTGATCTACAGTTTCTCGTTTTTATATCATCCTATATACGTGTATATACGTGTGTATATGTGTGTACATGTGTATGTATGTATGTGTATGTGTGTGTGCGAGTGTGTGTGTGGGTGTTCCGAGGATTGTCAGAGAGAATAAGATTTTGTGTAAGCAACATTCTCTACAGCGTTTCGTTATTTTTAAAGCCTTTTTAAATGATAATAATGTTTTAAAAATTATTTGTTGTTATTAAACTCTTACTTAAATGTTATAAAATTAATTTTGTTTTTTCACTATTTTTTTCATTTTTTTTTTTTTTGTTTTCATTAGCAGTTAAATTTTTTTAAGGTTTTTATGGGTTATTTATTAACAGCTAATATATTTTCAATTTTTTTTTTTTTTTTTTCATATTCTTTTTTCCTCAATAATTTCACTTAAATTATTATTTATTCTTAATAGAAGTATTTGTTTGTTGGCTTGTAATTTCTCTTTTAAGTAATATTTTTATAATTTACTAAATACATAGGTTTTTCTTGTCGTTAAGAGCTTTAGAAAAGAAAAAATCATAAATACAGAACAAAAATAAGTTTATCAAAAAAAAAAAACAAAGGAAAAAAAAAATAAAAAAAAAGCAAAAAAGAGACCACACATCCTATTAACCACCTTTGTGTTCATTACTCTCTCTTTCTGTTCATAATTTTTTGGCCAAGAATTTTAAACCACTTTAATAAAAAGTTACCACCGCCCGCCCTGTCCTTATAACTGAGTAATATCACCACTAAAGCATATAAAAGTTTTTGAAATGAAAATATGCTGATGAAAACGTAAACATACATCAAATAAATGCCGCCGTATACACGCAAGCTGCGGATGTGAAAAGCAGGCTTTATGCGCTTTGTTACATTCGGCCCGTTATGTATATGTAATCTAACTTATTCGTATTGTATAATAATGTATAATAATTAAATACATTGGATTACATAGCTATGTACGTGGGTTAAAGATGTCACCACAAATTTTTTCCTGTTATGTGATTGCGCCGATGTTGGGAGTTGTTATAAACGCACCTTCTTAACAATTTTTTAAAGGGCCGCCGACTTGTTTTTTTGCAATGGGAATATTTGCAAATAGTTTCGTAATTTTAAATAAAAAGTCTTAAACTAACTCTTATAGAAACCCTCTGGGGGAGTAGTGCTGATAGAGACAGGCATTGCACATATTCATCGTATTGACGATGGGAGCACAGCAGCTGCAGCAGGTTTGTAAGATCGTCGAACATAATTTAATTAGCTGCTCCAGAAGTACTTAAAAGATGAAAATAACTAAACCAGTGTCAAATGAAATTTATTTAAAGACAGTTTAAAAAAGCTACCGCGTCTTGAATTTTGTAATTGGAGATAAAAGTCCCATCACTCAAAAAGCAAGTAAGAAATAAGAAATGGACAAAAGAATTCAGTAAAAATATAATAATAACTTGTGTCCTAAAACCTTGGTTTTTTTTTCTTTTAACCTTAAAATACACAATCGCTCAAGTAATTTACAAATTCGTGAAGGATTGCAGTCGCTCTTCTAAGAATGCCCCTGAGATAGTAGAAAAAAATATAAAGTACGAAGTGAGAGTGTAACTCCTGGAAGGCATGAACCGGCAATACATGAATACTTAACACATTTCGGAGAAAAGTTATGGGGCATAAATGTTTTCAAAATTTGTTCTGCTTAGTTAACGATGTCAACAATAACCGAAAGTTGGCCCAATGTGTAACAGTGGTAAACAACCTAATCATCTTTTACAATATAATGCCAAACGTAAGCGCACAAACATGACAAACATGGCATTATAACCTGTTTCATCAGCTCGAACAAATCGCAGAAAATTCTCAGTTTTCAAAATACAATGTGTTCTTAGTCCGCTTTTCTTCTTTAGGATGTTTAACTTTCATTGCCGCAATAATTTGCAAGTATGTTGTGTAGTTAATAGGTCGCAGATGAAATTTTAAAGGGGGCGCGACCAGACCGCAATCATATTCACAATGACGAAAAAACAATTACAGTATGTAACTTATAGCAGATCTTAATTTAAAACTTAATAGGAACACTAATGGGTAACTAACCGAAATGAGAACAGGTCATCAGCTATACAAAAGCTAACCGGAAATTTACTCAAATGCATACTCCATCGAAGGTATCCATCGAAGTGGATACTCTGCGCACTCTGAAAGAGCTTCGCCATAATCGGGCCGTTCCGTTTCATCATAGCCCGAATATTATGGCAGCTGGAAATTATATAATACGCCTATTAATAATATGGATAGATCGATAAATACAGCAAATGCTAAAGAACTCAAATGTATATAATGTAATCGTTTGCGTGATTGCGAGATCATATACCCTCCCTACGACCACAACGCTGTGCTGGCGATAGGTAAAGATATGCAACTGAATGTCGTGCCTACAACTGAAAGCGCACCTAGCAGCTTCGTAAAGCGTCTAATGACAAGCCTAATGTTATTAGGTTCAGTTATTGATATCATTAGATCAGTAAATATGGGCGTTCGTCGAGATCATATACATAACAACCATAACGCTGTGCTATCTACACTCTAATAACGATCATCAAGACAGTGTTATAGATTTGGACGAGGAGCACCTTGTACGTAGAGTATAGAAAAGTATAAAGGATAAAAGGGTTTTATGTGCAGTATAGAAGGTATATAGTGTACAGAATGTGCTCAGTGTCCACACTTATAACACTATTTTCGACAGTGTCGGTGGAGTGTAGCATAACGTTATGGTAATGGTGTATATGATTTTAAAGAATTTTCTCGCAATCATACGAACGACCGCCACGTTCCTGAAAACTGGTGTATAAATTTTGAAATACTTCTGATGATGGGATTCCACACTCTACTAATCCCTTCTCTAATTAGCTCACTTTTCACACCAACGCATTGTTCCGTCCGACGCCTTACAATTCTAACAAGCTTAGCTCCAAGTTGGAACCCAGAACGTTGATTTTAATTGACCCTTTAGGTGTTTTCCTCCGCAATTTAAAGATTCGTCGGGCGCACACATCACCAAATTCTTCGCCCTTTGGCTCCACGCGTTTCATTTTCCACGAACTCGGACGACGGCATAGCATCGAGAAGAGGGTGTGAATCGATATTCATCGTCCATCAGAGTTTTTAGCTAAAACTTAATACAATTTTTTTGTAGTGCTAGCGCCGTATGCTTGTATTTAACGTAAAATTTTTCAGTTCCAACGTACTGAGATAGTAAATATTGGGGATTAGTTTCAAGACGGATGTGGTTAAATATTTCTTTTTACTGTTTACTTTATGTTCTTGCTTCCGTAACTCCATCTTCAGTCATCTCCAGAAGTAATATCTGAAACTAGCATAGGCATTAAGGAGCTTGTACCATATTACGTGCTGTTACAACAGATTTCATTGCATTCTTTTTTATACGCTAATTGGGTTTGCTTTTCTCACTGAACTGAAAATCATCATAGAAATAATCGGGCGAAATTTCATCTTTTTGGATCTGGATGTTCACATTAAAGATAGTTTCTATATTTTCTTAGTGCAAGAAAAGTCCTTATCAGTGCGAATCAACCAACGTACATAGTCGAAAAAAAGGAGCAAACAAAACGGCAGGCAACACACATTTAATGTTATTTGTACGTGCAGAAGGAAGACGGATGTCCTGAGAATTTCATATGTCGAAAGGCTTAAAATGATTGAAATTGAAATTGGAATGAGAAACCTTTGGCTTAGTTATCGAAAACGAAAGCAAAATGAAAAACATTGCCAGTGCAGGCAGTAATGATAATGTTAATCCAATTGCGTAGCAGAAGCGGATGCCCACATAGAATTTTTACGCCTGCGGGCAAATTGTATGGCGCGATTTATTTTTCTCGAATCAATCTTAGACAGACATATAGAATCTAATTCCACAACTCGTCAAAATCTAGGTCTGCGAAGAAGAAAGACTATTAAATTATATTTAGAAAAAGTGTAAACATATGAACGGATTCGATTCTGAAAATGTTATATAATACCAATACTATATTATTTTATAGAATTTTCAGCATCCAATTTCTTCATATATTAACACTTGAAAATTTCATATGATATTGTGATAGCCTTTGGAGTAAACATTTCTTTCTTCTCCGTTCTAATGTATGTATGTATATATTCATATAGTATAATATAAAAGTATATTGTACACTCTTTATATAAGAAATTTTTACTCAAAGGGCCAACATAGCACCATCTGAAAATTTCAAATGTGAATTCAATAAATGGATTGAATGTACTGACCACTTCGTGTGATGGTAATACCATCCTGTGGTTTTTTCCCTGCGATTTAGAAACTTTTTGCAAACTTATCATAGCTGCTGTAGTTGTTTAAAAGAAGCAACGACTTTGTTGAACTTCTGAATTTCTTGGTGGTAACTTTTTTAAGGTCGAAGCCAAATCAGCTGTTGTTCGGCTTTTTTTTAGAAGAAAAGCGATTGATTGAAAGAGAAAAAAAAATACTGAGATCTGATTTATGCTAAAAATATATCGGACATTAAATTTGATTTGTGAAAAAATTAATTCGTTTGTGATGATATATATATATATGTATATACAATATGGATTGTATACGGATTGCAGGACGAAACAATAAATTAAAAAAGTTTCTCACTTTAACAATTCCTGTACTTTCGCATATTCTTAAAATATATCCCTATAATTAAGCCAATAGTATTCGTTAAAATACTTAATTAAAGGTGGTTTACAAGTGCTATAAGTTTGTTAAAGGCGTTACAGTAGGAAGTAGCGGTGGCGGTTGTTGTTTGGGACAATAACGGATAACCCCTACTCAGGCAACCACAGGCGGTGCACCGATAGCACCACCTAAAGTCTCAGTTGCCATTGTAGGTGCAGTTGTTGTGGATAGAGAAGCTATGGGCGATGGTGCATGAGACGTAGTGACTATAGAATTTTGCGAATTGTGATTGACGCCTGAAGAAACAATGACTGTTGCATTCGATTCAGCGTTGCTAGCGGAAATTTCTGTGCTATTAGGCGATGTTAAAGATCCAATCGTATTGGTGGTACGTGCATTGCTATTATTATTGGGAGAAAACGAACTACTGTTGTTGCTCACATTATTATGCAACGGACTTGTTATTGTGCCTTGTTGGTTTATAGTGTTCACAGTATTCAGTTGAGTAGCTATTTGTACACGTTTGTTACTTTTCATGCGACCACATGGTACACACAACATGGAACAATGTTCTCTTAATTTGGTTATATGATCAATACGATATTCATTAATCCATTTCACTTTTTTGTGTTTAACCTGTTTCAGCTTTTCACCATTGGGCGACATCAAAACGGACTGTTGTGTGACAGGCATTCCCTCTGGTTTAGTAGCACCACAACGCATACAAATGCTACAACGCTCACAACTCCAGCGGTCTGCAAATAAATATATTTATAAGCTCCACTTTCTTAATTCTCTATAGCACTTACAATCGGGCACTGCTTTAACGCCTAGGCAGTAAATGTGATAACCGCGGTCACATTGCTCACAAAAGAGCATTTTATTTTGATCTTGTCGTCGTTTACATTTGACACAACACTTGCAATCAACACATTGCCAATTATAGTTACGTACCCGCACAGCCATGCGGTGTGGCATTTCAACGCAACTGGAATGAACTGTAACGAGGTATAGAGAAAAACCGGTTCGCTAACTGATTGAAATTTTGTTTGATATATAAAATCTTACCTTTTCGCCGGCAAGTATAGCACTGTATAAATAATTCAGGCATATCTTTTAGATTGCGATTTTGTGGTCGTTGACATACCGAACAAATTGAAATTGTGGGGAATTCGTCATCTGTTGATTCTGCGACGATGGACGTTGTTGACGATGAAGCAGAACTGCAGCTATCAGAATCCTATTTAACAATATCAAGCATTAAATAGTAAAAGGGAAAATATTAAGAAGATTTTAATTCGTTTTACCGTTTCACTTGAATTACTATCCTCTGATGTTGAACCTGACCCTGATTCAGTAGAACTAGCCAACGCTTTATGACCCGGCAAGTGAGGTAATTTAAAGTCTTCTCTTTTACTGGAAAGTTTTGTACGTGCTCTTCTTGAACGTCGCTTTTTAACACGTTCCTTGCTTGGGCAGGTATTGAAATTTTTATCTGTAACAGCTGTTTCAGCCGCCGAGTCGGTATCAGTGCTACAACTATTATTAACAGTTTTCGAAGAATACAGTCCTTGCATAGGATCCAGCAATGTGTTAAGAGGGAATCGTCTAGAAAAATAAATAATTTTTATGTTGTTACTTGGTAACCTAAAGAATTATTCAATTTTGAAAACTTGCCTCAATTCTTGGGCGGTGTAATCGTAGTATTTTTCACAAAATTGTCCTGGCACTAAAGAGAGCGGATAATAGATATCTCTTAGTGGTGGCGGATCACTTATGCGCACTTTTAATAATGTGGGAGGCTCGGTTAGCTGTGTTGATTTGACTGCCATTGCCACAGCCTCAGCTACAGGACGGTTAACTAGAGTGGCTGTAGGAGATGTAGCTGGCATGGGCTTATTGATCGTAAACGTTTGCAGATCCAAGCAATTTAAACGCTCCTCTTTACGTCTATTTTATATAAATAATAATGCATTACAGAAATTGTCTTTAATTAAAATCAAAAGAACATTCCCGTGCACTTACGTTTTATTAAAATATGCATTCCACTTGCTAGCCGACAGCATGGCCCGATCACGAGCTTGCAAGCCTCGACCTGTCACGTTCAAGCCCAATGCCTTCTGTTTAGCCTCTATTTCACGTAAGTGCTTTTGCCTTACAAAGTCTTTATATTCCTCGTACTTTTCATAAAAGTCAGTGTACATAATGTCCAATATATCAGAGGCCCATACAGCGGTAATGCCTAAATCACACATTTTCTCAGACACCAGCCCCTTCTCTTGTAGCCAATTGCGTTCTTCCATATCGATTTGACGACGTGGCAGATCAGGATATTTTCGTTTGAAACTTTTTATGCCCAAATATAAAGCAACCTGCTCCTGTATCATAAATGTATCACGATTTTTGGAGGGACAACAACCCTTAGGCGGTGGCCAATCATATTCTGCTATGGAGGCTACCGTAAATTCCGTACTATAAAAAAAAAAAAATAATTGAAAAATCGTTTTTCAGATATTACAGAAGACTTACTCTTCGGCCACGCACACTTCCATTTTTTTCTTTTTCGGTTTTTTAACGGTCGATGCAGAACCGCCAGCAGTAGCGGAGTTTTGCGGTGTGGAGGGTATGATAGACATTGAGACATTTGGATCCAAAATACTATTACAGCTAACCACCGACGATTGAGATTCTTCATTGTTCAGAAATTCCGGTTGCCTGCGAAAATTTTTTATAACCAATGGCTTTTGGTTTTAATATTCAATGAACTTATTTACCGTATTTGTGATATTTCTAATTGAGACCCTACTTGTGCTGGTGATACTTGAATTTGGCTTAAGTCGGCACTCATGCGAGTATCCTCCTCAAATACCTGAGGCGACTGCAAAAATAAAATAAATCAGAAATAAATTTCGATTCATAATGAAACTGTTAACTATCTAACTATCATCACCCAGAATAAAGCGTCATTCGCCTCATTTTCTTGGCATATATCAAGGAATCGAGAGAGTTAAGTGAAAGCTGAAACTTATGCCGATATTTCAAATGTTAATTATTTGTGTCATACATACAGCGTGACTAGAGAGAAGGAAGCAACTAAAGGCATTTCTTTTTTTGAACAAAAATTATGAATCGTATGCCGGCGATGTTCGCGAAGAAGTTTGATTGGTGAGGAAGACCAAAGTCTGCTTGATCAATCAAATCCGGGCTTTAAATGACTTGGTTACGGCAGATTGGACATAGCATCCAAAACTGACGGAGTGAACTGTGTAGAGACATTTACAAAAGCTTAGGAAAAAAACAAGCTGAGTTCTAGCTATGAAATTATGCACAGAACCAATACAAACCATCAAAATGATGAGTACATGGAAAAATTGGATTGAATTGATTGTTATGTTATATGTCTTTACGTATAATAGAAGGCAAACACAACTCTCTTGTACTGTAATTCACCACAACGCATGAAATTTTCTCTTCTATATAGTCCTCCTCCCTGTTCGATGCAGATATCACGCACACAAGGAGAGCGAATCGGACACCCGAGTTTAACCTTTTAAGTTTAGTGAACGAAGAGAATACCAAAAAAAAAAGAAAAAAAAAAGACATAATATAGAAATGGACCCCCTTGTCCTCTCCACCTGCCCGGCGAACACAAATACAAGCCCAAGAGAGAACATAGTCGGCAATTTTAACTTGTTTTTTTTTTTTCAAATTGACACAGCGAACACAAAAGGCAAATTAAAGAGATAAAAGAGAGAAAAAGAGATTCAATCTAAAATTTACACCATTACTAGCGCTTTTGCTTTATAACCAATTTATGTATAAAATAGAGGCAAGTGTAATAAATTCACAAGCCACGCAAAAAAAAAAAAAAAAAAAAAAAAAAAAAAAACACAAGCATACAATATATGTGATGTGTCACCCGACAGTGCCGGTTGTCAAAAACAGACTTGGACGTCTAACATTATTGCCCCA
>KK499973.1:0-198888 GCA_000688715.1 Glossina pallidipes
ATTTGAAACACAGCGTACTTTTCAATTAGAGTTAAAAACTGTGGCCATCAAGACGCCACATTTCTCTTGGAGATTTCTCACACAAACGGGAAGTATTCTGTTGTTGTAAGTACGCTTTTAATTCTACGATTTCCATAGAAATACTTTGCTTTCCCTTTTCATACCCATTATCGAAGGATGGGAGGTATATTCATTTTGTCAAAACGTTTGCAACGTCCAGAACGAAGCGTTCAGAGACCCCACAAAGTCTATATATTCTGAATAAATTTTAAATCAATTTAAGTATGTCTATCTGTCCATCTATACCTTTGCGGTACCTAGAAGAAGGTTTCGGAGACCGCATAAAGTCCATATATTGTTGATTAGCATGAAATTCTAAGCCGATTTAAGCATTTCCATCTGTTTGTCCCTCTGTCTGTGCCATGTCTGTGGTATACATTCTATGGTAAATACAGCAATCGGTTTTAGATTTAAAGGTCTTGCAGGCAGGTTAATATTGAATTTGAACCAAATCGGGCAAAGGGCATAACCATAATGCAACGTAACCTTAGACCGCCTCTGCTTCCAAAAATAAGAAAAATTTGCAAACCAGGAAAGATATTTGATAAACATTTGCATTTGTATTTTGTGGGCTGTTCTCTAGCATTTCGTCCTTTTATCAAAACATTTGCAGCGCATTTCAGAAACCATATATAATATATATAATATATATATAATAATACCAAATCTGAATCGTTCTGGAAATGTTTGTCAGTCTCTCTGTCCCATCGTCAAATATCTTACACCAACCTACTGTGAATTATGTATCGGCTTTTCAAAACAAGGCATTATATGGTAAGTTGTCGTAAAAGTCGTCCGATCCGAGCCATTTTCGATAACATCCGCCGTTGGGCTGAAATATGCCAGTGAGCCAAATTTCAGCAACGTATCTCAGTAATTGCGATCTGTAGATTGAACACAGGAAAACGAAAGGGATAGGCGGAAAGACGGACAGATGGACACACGGCAGGCACATTTAATTCGAGTCAAAAAGTAATTTCGAATCAATCGGTATAATACAAGGTGGGTATATCTCTCGTCCTTCTGGATGTTGCATACGTCCGCATAAATCTAGTGTGTCGCTATACTACAAATAATGTAGAATTGTGTGAGAAATGCCAGAAGAGACAAGACTAAAGGAAGACACCGCAGCACAGTGAGTTATTAATATTTTTCTTTCTTTTCAATTTTAGCATTTTACTTTTTACGGTGATTTCGTTAAAAATATTTGCCGAAATCATTTATAAATCTAAAGAGAATCGAAGACTTCAACTATTTTTGCCGTACCACAGCGGTAATATGCCAGCTTTCCCTCAAGCAGAGAAAAGCCCATTTTGGACCGAATTGATTTTGTGTTTTCGCTTCGAAGACAATTATGAAGCGATTATGAACTTTGATAGCGATAACGGTCGGAGTTCAAAAATCCTGACTAGCCTGGCAGGCATGCGTACTATTATCTGCTTGTGGGTGACTGTATTTCACGTTTACTATTATTCGTTTAACTTTATATCCAATATAATGGTGGTAATGGCCAGACTTGAAGATTTTGCTGTTCAGCCGGTCTCGCAGGCAGTTTTTTATGTAGACGTATTCTTTACAATTAGGTTAGTAAGAGACAATGGTTACGCTTTACATAAAATTTCTTTCGTTTTCATCGAATTTTAATTGTAGCTCTTTTCTTTTGGTGTACAATTTCCTAATGGACGGCAAGCAAATGGAAAATATATTAAAAAATAATTTTTGGCAAAATATTAAAGTATTTGCTCGTTTAATCCTTCAACGTTACATAAGGTAAGTAAGAAATTTGGATACACTTTTATTCATATGAAGTAAAAGAAATCATTTGTAAAAGAACCAAAAAAGAAAAGTGGGCCTTCATTGCACACCGCATACCGCCCTATAGCTATATGGGAAGAGGTCGAAAAAATGTTCCGATCCAAACCACATTCAACAATACGTCTGCGTACCAAACTACGATCCTTAGGTTGAGCACAAGGAAAAAAGGCATCAAAAGGATAGACGGACAGACAATCTTCGATTGACGCAACAGATGATTCTGAGTCTACCAGTATAACAGAAGGTAGGCTTACTTCAAGTCCTTCTGGGTATTTGCATACATCGGCACGAAGTTAATAAATCCTTTTATCATAATTGAACTGAAATGATATTTAGTTCACGTTGTAATATAGAAGCACCGGAGCTTTAAATAGAAGAGCTTCCAAAAAACGGATCCTTGTGATACGAACTTGCTAGAATAAATTGTGTACGTCAAAATCTGGATCAAGTAGACTTATTTTTTGTGAGAAAGTTTATATGAGAGGAAATCCCATTCCCGTTCCTCCTTCCCTTTACGCGTTCATTTAACATGCCAAAATATGACTTTCACCTATTTTTATCGATGTTTTCTATACAATGAATTATATAGGAAGTGACAACAAAAATTTCTTACTTCGGTCTATTTTCAAAAGGGTCGTCCTTGACCAAAACCACTATGTATGAAATTTTAACAAAATGTCTTTCAATTCAACCTATAAATTGAAAAAAGAAATTCCGAACACAGCCAGCAGACGGCATGTGGTTAGAAGAGTTAAATCGATTCAGAAAATGATTTCCAGTCTAGGGGAACAATCTCAAGTCGTTCTGACCATTGGCACAAACCCAATAAATTGCGGTCTACAAGTAGAGTGAGCTATGATGCACAATATACACTCTACATCACATGAGGTACAAGGCTACATTAAGCTTTTGCGAATGCATCCAACTCCCAAAAGGACTTGAGATACAACTTTTATTAAACCGTTCGATCCACAATCACTTTTTAAATCGATCTAAACTTGTCTGTCCGTCTGTCCATTTTGTTTAATCGTTTTGAACCTACAGGTCACAATTTTTGATTTATTTTGATGAAAGTTGGTACACCGACATGTTTTGGCCTAAGGAAAACGCTTCAGATCGGATCACTTTTTCGATTACTCCCCGTATAAAGTCTTATTTTGAAAAGGCGTTTTATGAATAACTGTATTGAATAAAGTGATGTAGGGCGCTTGGCAGGTGGCTATAGCGTTTTTACTTAATAAAACTTGCAAATGTAAATCATATTTTCGGACATTGAAAGATTGAGATAAAATAATTGTAATTCTTATTTTTGAAGGAAGAGAACACCGCCCAGAAATTGTATTCTAAATAATTTGTTTTGTGTTTTGTATTTTTGATTTCTACAGATTGACTCCGGTTTTAATTGTGGCTATGATCTTCGGTAATTGGTTATACGATCTCATCAGTGTCTATTCCCCTTTTTATATGGGCAAACATAATGCTATCTATTGTAAAAAGTGAGTCCCTGAGAAGTTGAATAAATAAATACTAACATAAATATTATATATCGTGTTCCAGGAATTGGTGGTATAATCTTCTTTATATCCAGAATTTTCTTGATATGAATAACATTTGTTGCTCGTGGACATGGTATTTGGCTTGCGAAATGCAATATTTCTTAATATTTACGGGACTGCTGTTCGTATACGTAAAACAGCCAAACATTGCTAAAGTCATGTTTGTTTTATTGACATTCGTCTTTCTTGTCATTGCGTGGTGGTTACATTATAGCAATGGAATAAAATTCCAGTAAGTACGATAGCAGATTTTTACGTTTCTTTAACGTAAATGGTCAAGAGTTTTTAGTGCTTTTTAAATACTTATTTATTTACTTTATTTTTTTTGTAACAGAATCGATGTTATCAACAGTACTCTTAATCAGCTTTATGTGAAACCATGGTTACGCGTATTTCCTTATATAGGCGGAGCAAGCATGGGTTGGGTAATGCATTATCTGCAGCAACGGAAGCATTTAAATTCTGCACAGTGTAGCCAGTGTGATAAATTGCAACAACAACAACAGCAACAGCAACATCAACATCAACATCAACATCATCAGCAACAACAACAACAACGAAAAAAGAATTTTTTCTTTAAAGAGCCAAGAAAGTGGTTTAGTTACGTTTACTTAACGTTTTGGCTTTTCCTAGCTGTTTTTTATTTGATAACAAATTTTATGAGCTATTGGCGTACGATGCCTACCTGGCTTTTAGCTACGATTATGACTGTAGGTAAACTGGCGTTTTCTCTTTGCATCGGTGTTGTCATCATTTTGTGTGCATCCGGTCGTGGCGGACGGCTTAATGCTTTCTTAAGTGCTCGACCGTTTTTATTCTTGAACAAATTTTGTTTCAGTATTTATTTAATGGCTCCCGTAATTGTTATGGGCATTTTCGGTTTACGTAATGCGCCCACCAACTACACAGACGTTAGCTCGGGAGCCGATTTTTTTGCAACAATAATCTTAGCATTAATGTCCGGTTTCCTTGTGCTCTTACTATTGGAACTGCCTACGCAAAAGATGGCCATCCTTATGCGACGTCATTTACATAATACATAATTCTGAATACCAATGCAAATATGTAATGATCTGTGAAAAAAAAAACAAACTCCATATCACTGGAAAGCAAAAGGCAAAGATTCCTTTGCGAGTAAGTTATGAATTTCGTGCGGATATTTTTTAATTAAATTAAAAAAGCTGGCAAGAAAGAAACTATGCGGAATTTCACTGGTTGTTCTTTATTTTTCCTTCTCCTTCTCCGACTTTTAGAATAATTATAATCATAATTAATTCATAAATGGCTAAAGAGAAAGAGAAAGAAATAGATGTGGGGACAGTGATGGAAATAGGGATAGAGCTGGAGATAGGAATATAGAGATAGAGATAAAGAAAGAGACAGATATGGAGATGGAAATAGAGATAGAAATAAAGAAAGAGACAGATATGGAGATGGAAGTAGAGATACAGATAGAGATAGAGATAGAGATAGAGATAGAGATAGAGATAGAGATAGAGATAGAGATAGCGATAGAGATAGGGGGAGATAGGGAGAAAGTAACAATATTTCTTCCTCGCGCAATGTCCTTTCAAATCGACTTTAGATCTGAAGTTACCTCTTTACCAACCGATCGATTCTTAGTAAGACTTTTTGTCGCCAACGCTTGCCTACCGATAATCGATAGTCATGGTTACGAATTTTATAATTAGTATTGAAGTACAGTTAGTTCCTTTGCTCTGTAAGCAATTGTATCTGAGAATAAGAATAGCACAGATATACGCGCGGCAGCCTACACCAAAACATAGCTGGCGCCTGGCTCTTTCAAGTGGTAATAGCTAGGTCAGTGGAAATTTCACAAAGCAATTAGGCAGATCTCCCCAACTCAGTGCACTTCGCAATAGAGTTTAAACTCGAAGTGCATGGTTAACAAATCACAAAATATTGATAAAGCAATTTAGAGAAAGAGAGACAGAAAGAGAGAGAGAGAGAGAGAGAGAGAGAGAAAGAGAGAGAGAAAGAGGGAGAGGTAAAGGGACGAAGTAAGCGCTTTTTGCCCTTGTTAGCCTAAGAGAATTTCAACTTGATTTGACTTCCGCATCGCTTTCGAAGGACATTTTAGCATGACACTTAACATTGTCCTTTAAGGTTAGAACTGGTTGCGTGCGTATATACAACTTCTTATCAGACATTTTTCGTCTGGGGAGATAATCTTCAGAGAAAAACTTGCTACGTTGAGTTTTCCTTACAGACCTGTTTTGTACATTGTTCACGTACACACATAGGCATTTACACATAGGCATCTGCATGTAACCGGCATCTACGCATGTCAGGTAAGAGACAAGATGACTTTTTTCTTTTTTTTTGTTGCTTTAAATTCAATTTAAAGCAAATATAAAGTAAACGGTTATATCTTAGGCTAATTGAAAAGTTCAAAGCGTTTCATTTAAAGCAAATATAAAGTAAACGGTAAAAATCTTAAGCTAATTGAAAAGTTCACAGCGTTTAGATTACTAAACATTTTATTATACCCAGCACAGAAGCATGAAGAGCATAGTCATTTTATCAGAACGTTAGCAACGCCCAGAAGGAGGCATCAGCCGTGATATATATTCCCATCAGCCATCAGCCAGTATATATATTCCCAATTAGTATTAAGCGGTAATGGGTATAAAAGACTCGGTCGTATAAGCTTTTATTTAATTTGTTTTGCCTCTCTGCCGGCGGAATTTGTGCTATCTGGCATTCCTTTTGAGTAGGATGACGGTACAAGGTACCGTAAACAATACTTGCCTACCTCTGTACAGTCGAAAGGGTGTGCAACACAAACTGGGAGATTGTTTGTCTTCTTCTTATCAACTTCCTTAATATGGATGTTACACGAAAGGTCTTGGAAAGTAGTGTGTGACAGGTTACAGAGTAGATCGAATTGCATTGTGGACTAAAAAGTAAATACAAATCAATTACAAACAACAAAAGTATGGAAGAATGGAAAATAAATTTTTTTCCGGATTGATTTTTATAATTGACTTTATATAAGTAAGCCGCTAAGTACTATATGCACTTTAAAATATGTATGAAAATGTATTATTTGTTCGGTACTAGGACATCGCGAACGAGATCATCAACTATGCTGCTTTATGGGTTGGAAGTTACTTGGCCTCAGTATTTCAAATTTCTTTTGCAAGACTTTAAATATTTCGTGATTAAAAAGCATCATTGACAACGCATCGCTCAATAAGTAAGTAGGCTGGTTAATGACGAATCCATACGATTTTTAGATAACACTGCCACGGGAGGTCGCGAAATGTGGGTACACTTCGTTTGAAGTTTCGGTATTATCTGAAAATCATATGAATTCGTCAATAGTGGCAACACCAACACATCATCCTAGGAACTTATTGAACGACATGCTGTGTTTGCTTCAAGCCGCTGCTTTTATGCGAGGATATCGGATGCAGTCGCTGATATGTTGTTTTACTTTGATGACCTATGAACTTTTCAACAAATATTGGATACAAAATGTTTTGTCTAACATTGAAGGCAGCGTGTTAACGAGTTCCAAATGGTAATGTAAATGATTGATTGAAGTAAATATATAAATTTCGATCAACTTTATTGAGAGAGAGAGTCTACTTTCTAGTTCAAGTTTTCTAATACTTCGCTTATACTCTGCATGCTCTTGTACGCTCTATATAGCACATTACTGTATGCAAATAATTCTTCCAATTTTCCTAAGAAATTTTTGAATGTTAACGATAGCCCTTCTATTTAAAAAAATTGCCGGAAATTGTCTGTATAAAAATTCCATTTGAGTGTGCGGACATATTTAACACTCAGAGGGACTTGAAATATATGCGTTTTTTGTTGTATTACTCGATTGCGAAAGTAATTCTAAGCTTATCTGTCCGGCTGTCTATTTTGTTTTCTTTGTCCACATGCCGCAATTATGGAGATAACTTGATGACATTCGGTATATTGATAGGTTTTAGGCCAAGGACAAATGCTTTTGAAAATGGTTCGGATTGAACGGCTTTTTCGACCACTTCCCATGTCACGCTTTATTTTGAAAAATGATTGTGTGAATAACCGTAGGGTGTTTTTTAGTTGTTGTAATAAAAAATATTTTATTATTCATTTATATTTTTTTTTTAATTTTTTTTTTAAATGTGTGAATAATTAGCTGTAAAAATCATAAAAGTGAATCAATCTGTACAAATAAGAAAATTATATTTGACTGTGACCGAGTTTTTTACGTCCATCATATTTATGTAGGAAAAGAATGTAAAAAACTAGAAAAAAACTGAAACTCTATAATATTCGATGGACTTGGTTGATTATTTCCATTTTTGTTGAATGCACGTGGAATTGTTCACCCTTTATGAACGGGAGAATTTTTACGAATTTAAAACTGATTATCAATGTATATACTTTAAGGCGTTTTTGAAGCTTGCTTCTGGGCGCTATAAAGATATTGCAAAAAAAAAAAATGAAAGTTTGATAGACTATAATATTCGCTCGGACAGTCCATAGAATATATGTGCAAGTTTTTGTAATTTTACCTACTGTAGTTTCTAAGTAATGAGCAAAAAAGAGAGGCGTTCTGAGGCGTTTACACGGTACTGTTGGCCCGTCCTACGATCGATTGTTACATTCTGATTACCAGTATGTGTGGAAGTAATTGCAGCATTTGCGGTAACGGAAATCCCTACATCCCTACACACCCCGACAGACGGACAGGGTTAAATTGATTCAGCTTTCGATGCTGATCAGGAATCTATATACATTATAGGATGTCCGAAGCTTCCTCCTGGGCGTTGGAAGCGCTTTGACACGATGAGTATACAAGATCCTACTCTCAGCACATTAGATGGTCTCCGAAATATTTTCCCGTCATTTTGCCTTCTGTCTTGCGTACCTCAAACGGTGAACATGATTGTGTTTTAGAAAGAAAAAGTGTTCGAAAAGTTCTTCTGGCACATGCGTTGACGGATAGATGACGAAAAAGTTGACATAAATCGATTATTGCCATGAAATCATTTCGTCGATAAAACCCACGATTACCTGGCAAAATATCGTGGAAGCAGGCAACAGGCAACAACCCCTGCTGGCAAGAGAGTCGTATGAAAAGTGATGATTAATCATGAATTATTTTATTTTTCACAATTTGCGATCTGATCTTGTCATCAGATATAATGCAAATTAAATATCTGACTCATATCTACAGTCAATGTCAAAGGAAAATTCTAAGGCGTTAGTTGCATCGAAAAGCATTCATTATTTTTGTTTGCTGACTTAGGCTCAAGTCGTACTTTGTGTGGATGTGTGTAATTGAATTTTAACTCACGGATAAATAATTTGCTCGTAGGTACGATTGTATATATAAATCTCTCTCTTTCTTTCTTTATAAATACCTTCACAAAACTAATGAAAAACTCTATTAAAGAGAAAAATATATTTTGCTTCTCTTCATTTTTGTATCACTTTCTCATTCTCTTTAGCTTTTTCCTAAGCAATGCGTTCTTGTTACACTTTGATTATCTCGACCGTCTTTCTCTTACTTACATATATAACGCAAATAGTGTACTCTGAGTAAATACACATCAACTGATAAACTCAAATATTTTTTTTGAGAGAATTTTTTTTATTGAAATAATTTATTTGCTCTGAGAGAAGTTTCTATGAGTTTTGTGAGAAAGAAATAGAGAATAACATGTAAATATTTTCTAGATTTTATCAATTGCTTCTTACTCTCGCAGCAAAGTACATTTTATACATCTCTCACTCTTGAAAAGTCAAAAACAGGTCTCACAAGACGCACACTGCAAAAACAGCAAACCACATAACTAACAAAACAACAACAAAAGACACATATATTTAGAATATTTAAAACTTATTTTAAAAATTTAAAAAAAAAAAATAAAATAAATCAAAAAAATATATTATATAAATATACACACCGAATTCTCTTTTTACACGATAGATACGTTCCCAAGAAATACGTGTAAAAAAAAATTCGTGTAAAAAGAGAATTAGGTGTAAACAATATTAAAAAGTTCTTCCTAAAGTTCACTTAATTTACTTCGCCAATACACATTTTAATTCATTAAATATTTTATAAAAAATAACACCCACTTTGGAAAAAGGGAATTATATCTGAAATTCATAAATATAAAATCGTGCTAAAACAAAATAATTCGTGTAAAAAAAATTTTTTTTCCTTTTGAACTCGTATAAAAACAATTCGTGTAAAAAGAGAATTGGGTGTGTAAAAGAATGATTTCATATTTTCTCATTTCTTTAACAGATCTGGTACCTTTTCAATTTTCAATACAGAATTGATGCTGATAGTAATGTGTTCAAGGACTCCTAGCATATGCATATGGGATCTGTGAAGCTTTTTTCGAAGTGTGGCAAACATTTTGACAAAATGAATACACCTCTCGACAAAGAGGGTGAGTAAGATTTACTTTCCTGTACAATACTTATGAAAGGTGTTTTTTTTTATCTTTTCCGAGAGTAAAATTCTATTTCTGAGAGTGAAATTTACTTTGTTGTGCAATTCTTATGAAAGGTGTTTTTGACTTTGACTCTGAGAATAAAATTCTATTTTGTGCGAGTGTAGATTTACTTTCCTGTACAATTCGTATGAAAGGTGTTTTTCAATTTTCTGAGCATAAAATTTTTCTCTTCACATATTTTTGGTTGTGTGTGAAAGGCGCGCTTTTGCATAGATTGTGTATAGATACAATTGTATCTATGCACAATACAATAGCATAACATTGCAAGATATAATTGTATCTATAGATATCCAAATGTAGATATTTAGATAGTTCACTCAGTTTGAATCAGTCAGTCAGTCACTCAGTTCAGCGGTAACATACAGTGAATTCAGTTTGAATTTAGTTATTGAATGAGAGAGTTGTATAATTTCTTATCGCATGAGATTAAATATAAACAAAACAGAAGATAAAAATAATGACCGATAAATTCAAATAAAATAAATTAAAATAAAAAACAAGTTAAATAAAGTTTGCTTCTTACTCTTCGCAAAAAATTAGTTAAAATTAATTATATATGTAGTAGATGGTATTTCAATATTGAGAAGAAAACTTAACTTAACACAAAATAAAAATAACTAGTTATTGAGTTAGGTAGTGCTCTCGGCGAGTGATGTTATCTAAAAAGTGATGATTTACAAATGCATGAAAGAAATAAAAAAAAAACAAACATATGGCAAAACCATTCACTAAGAATAATTGTCAACATTCTACGTATGCATGTGCTTGATATATATAATAAAAACTTATTCAAGTACTGTATTTGATAAGAACGGTTTTATTTTATGAAAGTGATTCGTTCCGATCGTTTGGATATATTTGTGTTATTAAACAAGTTTATGAATAAAATAACATTTGTAAAAAATATAAAAAAAAGAAAAATTTACTTTGGAGACGCTATAAAGCGTTTGCATTAAAGAGGCGTCTATCAATGGCCACTAACGCTGAAATACTTCCTTTTCATCATCAAACCATACTCACCTTTCAGACAGCTGCTGCCCTTACGAATTATGGTGGAGTTGGAGGAGGTAGCAGTGGCATTTCAACAGCTAGTCAACTAGCAGCTGCCTGGAGCATGGAAGATCATTTATTTCAACAGACTGAATTGCCCGTTTTAACGAGAAGTACCCATCATATGCTACGGTTTGCTCCATATGCATTACCCCATCGTCCTCAGTTGCAACCAATACCACCTGCATTATATCTTCAGCATGCAGCTGCAGCCGCTGCGGTACATGCGCAACATCATCACAATCTACAACAGAGAACAACTTCGCCGGCGAGTCCACCTCCCACTGAGGGATATCATATTAGTAATCTTTTTCCAGAAATACTCGAGTTGATCTTTAACGAGCTGTCTGTGTGTGATTTAGGTCGAGCAGCGCAAGTATGTACGGCATGGCGCGATGTTGCCTACTCTAAAAGCATATGGAAAGGCGTCGAAGCTAAATTGCACTTAAAACGTTCTAGTCCAAGCCTTTTCAATTGTTTGGTGAAACGTGGTATTAAAAAGGTGCAAATCCTTTCGTTAAGACGTTCCCTTAAAGATCTTGTGCTAAGTGTGCCCGCTTTAAATTCCCTCAATCTCAGTGGCTGCTTTAACGTGACCGATGTGAATTTAGGTCACGCTTTCTCAGTGGATTTACCCAATTTAAAAATTCTCGATCTATCTTTATGCAAGCAGATCACTGATACTAGTCTGGGTCGTATAGCGCAACACTTAAAAAATCTGCAAACATTAGATCTTGGTGGTTGCTGTAACATCACTAACACTGCTTTATTATTAAAAAGTTGAAGCATCTTAATCTACGTTCCTGCTGCATAAGCGATCAAGGCATTGGCCATTTGGCCGGCCTTAATAAAGCCACTGCCGAGGGCAATTTGGAGCTTGAATTTTTAGGATTACAAGACTGTAATCGTTTAAGCGACGAAGCCCTCGGTCATATAGCACAAGGTTTAACGTCACTAAAATCAATAAATCTAAGTTTTTGTTTATCGATCACGGACAGTGGTCTAAAACATTTGGCACGCATGCCGAAACTCGAGCAACTTAATTTAAATTCCTGCGATAATATATCCGATATTGGTATGGCTTATCTAACCGAAAGTGGTAGTAATCTTAACTCTTTGGATGTTAGCTTTTGTGTTAAAATAAGTGATCAAGCATTAACTCACATTGCCCAAGGTCTTTATCAGCTAAGATCGCTATCGCTTAATCACTGTCAAATCACTGATCAAGGAATTCTTAAAATTGCGAAAGCTTTACCCGAACTAGAACATCTAAATATTGGCCAATGCGAGGGCATTACGGACAAAGGTTTGCAAACGCTCGCCGAGGAATTGCTTAATCTAAAGACAATTGATTTGTATGGATGTAATAAGTTATCATCGAAAGGCATCGACGTGATAGTGAAGCTACCCAAACTCATTGAATTAAATTTAGGCCTATGGCTTAAAAGATGATGTGCTAAATTCAATTCAAAACGAACCCAGCGTTTGTCCGTTCTTGCGATCAAGTCAATAAATATAGTACGAAATATCCATAACTGGCCACAAAATGATCCATTATGGCAACATTATTACTACACTAAGCCGGCTCGGAATACAAGCGTACATAACCATGCGGAATGAATCGTTCAAACTCTTGTAATTGAATGAAATGACGTTATAACGGAAAAAGTGAAGAAGAAAATCAGAAGAGATTTTTCGGTGCTCCTGAGGTCTTGAGCAAAACGAAGGCATCTAAGAAATTAAATCATCATATACTTACTTGAATCTGGCTTTCACATGCGGTCGTTTACGGGTAGTACAATAAACTCACTTCTTTTGATTTTGAAGTTCCATAAGGTTATCAAATATTTCCGTCCGTCTTTTTCTTTAGTATTATGAAAGTTTAATCTCTTTTAACTAACAACAACAAAGTAAATAATTACTTATACAATTGTTTAGCTGCCTATTGCTTGCTATGTCAGCTTTTGTGCATGCATCAAACCTTATAAGTAAACCTGTAAAAAAAAAACATTTCAATGACTAATAGATGGGTTATCGAACGGAAATTTAGTAGCCGCCAAACACAATAAGCTAAAGCCATGACTATAGGAGAATAGGAAAAAAAAAAAAAGAAATGAACCAACCATGCCAAGCCATGGCGACAGACATTCAACCCCTTAATAAAGGAAACACCCGCCAACGAATATAAAAAAAAAAAAACGAAAGAAACCTGTGTACGCGTAGTAAGCGAGCAAAGGGCCAAATTATATGCATAAGAGCAGACATATAGGTAAACAGCTCAAGCGAACATACAAGCGCATACAAGACTTGGGGACACCAAACTATTTATATCGAATAATTAATTATGCGCTTAGCAAGTCCGTGAAAACAAAAAAAAAAAACAACAGAACCCAGGAAAGAAATAAACAAGATAAGGGTCACCACATGGAAGACATTCGTAAACTGTGAGTCCGATCAGGTCAGATTGATATTCAATTCAATGAGAAATTTTCTATAAATTTTTAAAAAAAAACAAGAAAAAAATCTCGATAAGAAGAATGAACGTAAAGAGTAAATAAAAGTTGTTCCAATGAAAAACTTTAGTTATAAGAATGTACGTAATCTATAAGACGGTGATGTGTATGTAAAGCAAAGAAGAAAAAGAAAAAGAAGAAAAAGATGAAGAAGAAGAAGAAGAAGAAAGAAAAAAATTTATACTGAAACCTCATAGCTTTCGTTTGCCATAATGCGAGTAAATATACGTATATATTAAAGTTGCATTAAGTAAAATATCGGAGAGAAACAGAAAAAGAAATGAATTAAATATCAGCAACAACTACAAAAGAGGCACTGCACGATTGAAAGAAATAAGTAAATGTTATAAAACAAAACAACGAACGCACACACGCATACGTATATATATATAAATATATATATACATATATATATATACATATATATATACATATATGTATGTATATAAGCACATAAATCATGAAAGAAGCAGAGAGAGAATAAGGAAAGAAAGAAACGCAAAAAAAAAAACCATGTGAGTTAGACCAGGCCAGACCGGATTCGACTAGACTGACTTTACCGTATAAGCAGAGACCAGACGAGATCGAGTTGTAAGTAAACGAGCGAATAATAATCAGTTGCTGAAATTGCTTGCATACAAAAATTCGAACCAGAGACCAGTAGATATAAGAAGCAGCAATCAAAACGTGTATTTCTCTACGGTTAGATGCATACAAACACATGCACACATACTATATGTACATACATACATACATACATATATACATAGATATAAATGCATGCATGTATGTGTGCATAGGTGTTTGCGTGCGTGTGTTTATGCTTATGTCATGTGCGTGTTTATATATATACATGTATATATATATATATATATATATATATATATGTATATATACATACATAGAAAAAGAAGGAATAACAAGATAAAATAAATAAGAAGAAAAGGTTAGTTCGCAGTGATGCGAAGCCAATTCAAAAAAGTATATGCGCGTCTGCGGGTACGAAGCATAATCGATGAAACAGAAATTGTTTGATTGTTATGGCGGGCTTGAATATTCAATTTAGACTGACTTGTAGTCAAAATGCGCCTTTTTATTTTAAGCTTGTTTTGTTTCACATAAATTTTAATATACACACGAACATAAATGTTTGGTTTTTTTTTAATACATATCTACAAATATATCTACATACGTGTACGTATATATATATACATATATATATACATATATGCGTGTGTGTGTGTGTGTGTGTGTGTGTAAGAATGTGTTATATGTTTGTATCATATATGCATACATAGATATGCGTATATAAATATTTACAAGCATAAATATAAATAAGTGCGTGCACTGCCCAACCTGCCAGTATTTATATTAAAACTTGCTATTGTTGTTATTGTATATTCGTGAAATTTATTATTTTTTTTTTTATTTTTTTTTTCTTAATTCTCAGAATAGTCGGCGCTTTAGTACAACACATTCACATTTCGTTCTTATTTCTAAACATTGATTTTGTTTTACCCGCCTTTCCGTCCTGCTTATCATTTTTCAACTAAATAACCTAAGATTGCATTTTGTTTATCAGTTTTCTCTTCTTTGCAGTTTTTTGCGAGCAAAAAAAAAAAAAAACAAAAATATTTCTTCTCCTAAGTTTAAGTGCGTCTCAAAAGGGCTTTCACAAGTTATTGGTTAAGCTTTAAGCATGAAACATCAAAGGCAACTAAAGTAAATGTCGCGACATAAGACCAAAAAAGTTTTTAGTTAAGGATTCTTAGGTGGTTTACAAAGGTTTTAAATATGCTCTAAACATCAAGTACCGGCAGTTATTTGTCTAAAATGCAGAAGGAAAATATTGCGACACAACTTAATTAAATCCTCTTTGTCAAGAATTTTTCTTCTCTATGCGCCAGATTGGTATCGCAATGTTATCGCTACACTTCCTATGAACAGAACATTTAAAGACATTTCCAGTTGAGTTTTATTTTTTTTTTATTCAAAATTCCTTTCTTCACTTCTTTCTCTTTTGATGAAGGACATGTAGATTGCTTGACCCACCTATTACTTCTTGATTTGTGTGTGCAAAATATTCCATCTTATCTCTCCATTGCCATAATGCCGTCTTTCCTTTTAATGGCTGTAAAATGCTTGCTTCATTATGAGAATAGCATCCAAATGCAGCCAAGCAACAGCTTGAGTAAAGTCCACAAAAAGTCTTCATGTGCTCATCATCGAAAATTGCCTTCATATGTGATTGCAATTCGATTACTTTGCTGGACGTACGTATGTGACCTTAGAGACGTTTATCAATTGCAAGGTATTCATGATCAACGGGTGTCTCTGAGAACGTTTTTTTTTTCGGCCATTTGACGTCGCAAAATGCGGCTTGGGATAGTATGCTTGACGCCTACGCCTACTTTTTATTTGGAAAATGTATATGTTTTCTGAGAAAAATAAGTCCACACTTGTTATCAAAACAAGAATCAAAAGTAAAAGCATTTTCGTGGGGATTGCTATGTGAAGTCCTTTGTGTTATGCTTCTTTGTTTTAATATTCGCAGTATGAAAACTATAATGGAAGAAAATGCATAGACACAACTGCTTCTCTTGCTTTTCGTGTGACATTCCTTGGACGTCCATCTAAGAAATTTCATTTCAAATTGAAAACAACAGTGACAGTTCATTTTTTTTTTTAAATTGAAAAAATGGGAAATTGTTTTCGTTCAACAATTTTGTAGAATTTTACTTGAAAGGACATTGACTTACTCCTGTTAATCTCGACAAACAAGAAAAGATTGAAAATCTTTAATAAATGTTTGCATTTTATAAAAAGTAAAGAATTGAAATAAAGCAAAGATATAAGTGAATATTCCATTAATGTTACTCACCAAAAAGGCTTATTGATTACTTCAATCGAGTTTCTTATCAGACAAATAAATAAGTCCTTACCGGTTTTGGTAAAAAGCAGCTCACGACATTCACTGTTACCAAGTTTCACAGTCATATGGAAAAATTCATTACAAGTATTTTTGTTAGTGAAATACTGAATTCATGTTTAGGACGAGCATTTGCGCCAACCACTGCTTTTCGTATTCAATCAAAAGAAAAAAGCATCAGCTGCAGTCATGCTTCTCTTGTAGAAGTTTACAGTGAAGCTGCTTTAAAGACTAAAAACCAAGAAAACAGACTTTGACAACTTGTAACAGGGCGCCTTGGACCAGTAAAGAGATTTAGGTATGCTGGAGCTGGGGCTAGGGGGCAGGGAGACATTGGTCGTAGATAATTGAGAAACGCAACAAACGGCGGCTCGACAAATAAATTTTTGCTCAAAAGAATGCCAGTGCATGTTTATGTGGGAAAGGAGTGAGCTCAAGGTCACGAAAGGGGCCACGTACATCAATTGGGAGACAAATGCAGAATGCAGAAGATTCATGAATGAAATGTTGCTCTCAAAGCTATGAAAGGGGGTCGTTATAGTATCATATCGTCAAGAACACGTTTCCTTTGAAATACCAAAATGTGACGGGAACATTTGGGATGATCCAAGTCAACTACCAAAATCGATGCTCTCCAAAGAAAAGATAACGCTCCGAGTTTTGGGAGGTATGGAAAGGTGTCGTGAGTCTTGAGCTACAATGTGTACTCTGTTGAAATCTTTCATATTCAACGACATCGACAACAAACGATCGATGTGGACAGACTTAATGCGCTTCTAAATATGAAAACATAAAAGTAGGTAAGGGTGAGTTGAAAACATTTGCTTGGGGTTTATCGTTCCATTCATTCTGTTAAGCAGATTTGACGTCATCAGGCTACGAGTTATTTAATCGTTTGATAAATGTTTTGCTTGAAAAGACGAGCAGTCCTTCTTAAAGGGATTCCACAAATCATCAGAAAAATTTCTTTTATCATTCGCCTCAAATAATTCGGTAGGATATTATTTATATGCACTTGCACCTACAATAATAACCCGACACGAAGTCGGATCAAATTCACTCAGAATCTTATCCTGATCAACACATGTTTTATGAAGTCCCTGAGGAGTTCGTCTTAAGTTGAATTTAAAACAAAGCCCCTTAGATTTCACTTTATATTCTTTCTTACGTTCGAAGCTAACTATCATTCCTTTGTCAATTGATTATGTCCTGGTAGTTTAACTTAGGGTTCAGCGTTGCCGGAAAAGTGTCTAAAAATGTGAAGCTTGTTTACTGACATAATTAGATATGAGAAAATTAATGAATCCATACACAATCTGGAGGGATCAGATGTAAAAGCAATTTAAGCAATTTAAGCAACTTAAGCTTATAACTGTAATTCATACGCCATGTGGGCTTAAAAAAAAAATTAAATTTCCATAGGAAATCTTTCCGGCTCTATTTAGGGAGTAGAGTGAGAGTGAGTACATTCGTCTAAGATGTGAAAGTTTTTTTTATCTGTTTTACGTTTTCTTTGTAACTTTTATTTCTTCAAGTGCTTTAAATAATATTTTATAAAATAAAAAATTTAAAAAAACAAAAAACAAAAAAAACAAAATCCCAAGAAGTCATTATAAGATCGATATGAAGAAAAGGATAAAAAAAAAAGTCTTTTTTCTATTGTGATATAAATTTTACTGTAAATTTACATATGTACGTATGTGTGTATATATATAAAATAATAATTATAATTTTTAGTTACTTTATAAACGTGAATGTATAAAAAATCGTTTAAACAAAGAAATGCATAAAACAAAGAAACAAAAAGCAATCCATTCTGTAAGAAAACACTAACGAGTATGTTCTTCTTCTTTCGTTCTTTCTTTCCATTTTTTGATTTTTACCTTTTATTTTTTCTTTCTCTCTTTCTTTCTTTGTTTCTTTCTTGAGTTTCTTTCATATAAATTTTGTTTTTGAATATAAAACTTCTTTGAAGTCGCATTTCATGGGAAAACACAAAACTGTTACTTGAAATTTTTTTTAAAATAAAATTTTGTTATATTTGTATTAGTTCGATGAAATTATATTGTAAATGAATGAAGAGAGAAAAAAAAAACAAGATAATTAAATATATTAAAAATAATTTAATTTAAATAATATTAGAACTTGAGCGTTATATGTTGTTTTTTTTTTTTATTATTATTATTATAATTACAAATATTACTTTTGGTAAAATATAATAAAAATTCTGATGAAAATCAAAAAATGCTTTCTCTACTTACGTAAGTAAAAAAAAAAAAAAAAAAAAAAAAAAAACAAGTAAAAACACTAGGGTAGATCATGGTGCCCTACATCAGTCTAGAATTATTAATATGACGACTTTTCCAAAGAAGGTTTTACATGGGAGCTGTTCGGAAAAGTGGTCCAAGCCGAATCATTTTTAACATCCTGTCATCTTGAGCCGTAACATATGAAAAGATCTGAAAATTTACAGTCTGTAAGCTGAGCGCAAGAAAACACGACAGGTGGACAGACACAAGAAAGTGATTCTGTCGGTATAATAAAAAATGAGTCTTTCCCAAATTCTTCTGGATGCATAGATTCGTCGGAACAAACTTGCTACGCCCTTGCATCGCTAGTGATGTAGGATAGAAAAAAGGACAGGTGGACAGACACAAGAAAATGATGCTGTCGGTATAATAAAAAATGAGTCTTTCCCAAATTCTTCGGCATACGTAGATTCGTCGGAACAAACTTGATACGCCCTTGCACCGCAATTGATGTAGGATAGAAAAAAGGACAGGGGGACAGACACAACAAAGTGATTCTGTTGGTATAATAAAAAGTGAGTCTTTCCCAAATTCTTCTGGATACGTAGATTCGTCGAAACAAACTTGATACGCCCTTGCACCGCAAATGATGTACTATCCTACGAAAACCAAAAGCACAACAAAAAAACATATGTCATAGTTTAGCATGAACTTTTGATACCCTCCCCAATGTATTCATAGAAATTGTTGTATTTCGTTGTGAACATAACAGAAACGGAACAATTTTTCCGTTTAATATTTAGATGGCTTGCGAAATATTTATACACAGTTTTAGATCAATATCGGCTCTGAATTTAAGGTTATGTTTTTGCTTATTGCTGGTATGCTTGTGGGCAGAACGTGTCTTTGGCTTGCCATGGAAGGATGCCGTCATTTATAGGATCTGATCGCCGGCTAACTACTAATTTTTGCGGCCCATAGGTAGAGGTGGATGATGAGGTAAATATTACATTGATTTCAAAATATAAAGATTCTGTCATTCCCTTGATAAAATTGCGTAGAATATTTGTATGGGCATGGTTTGATTTTATGACACGATCTCGACAGCATCGTCTTCGATCAAAGATGGTCTACCAGAAGCGAAACTATTTGAAACTTTTCCAGCCGTCTTCTGCAAAGTCTGTCAGAAACTATACCCACACCAAACATTGGAAAAACATTTCTACACGCTTCTCTAGCATGTGTTCTTTGTTGACATTCGTACAAAATACAGAGACGTGAGTGAACTTTATGAGTAGCCACGCGTGCACGATCGCATCTCACTTGGTACTAACAAGTATCATCTTCGTTTTTGTTCACTTGCTAATAAGTTCAATGGTGACAAGTAAGAACATTACAGTTAAGCAATGTCGACTAATAAATACCCTACACCACTTCCCCTAGTACAGTTATTCGCTCGTTTTGGTAATAATGCTCTAAAAAGTGTAAAGCGCTAATTGTCACTAAAGCCCGCATATTGGAAGATTACATTTCCTCTCCATAAAAGAATTTGCATTTCGTGATAGCGCGAATATATGTTACGGGTCGAAAAAAAATAGACCTATGGGATCCAAATTTACTACCGCTCATTTTTTTGCTGTAACACTGTAATGATTTAATTTTCCTCAGAAAATATTAAAAATTAACCCTTTTTCCGTTTAAGTTAGGTCCGTTTAATTTTTTTTATTTAATTATTATTATAAACAAAGTTTCATCACAGAAAAATGTACAATTAGGCTTTTTTGGGTTTAGGTTTCATAACACTCCTTATAGCCAAATAGACCTATGTGGTCCAAATTCGCTAAGGTAGATTTCTTTGTCGATTTACTATTTTTCACCAGAAAATATTGGAAATTCAAGCTCTCTATCATATAAAGCTTCCATTTCTGTAAGAACGGTTTTACGAGACTGGATTCAAAAAATTTCCTCAGCCGGTTCAAAGTTTTGATACCAATTTGGAATGCCGAAATGCTACTACTTAGTCACTTTTGCCGAGAAATTTTGAAAATTGAAATTTTCCCCCATATAACGACTTTTCCGAATGGGGCGCTATATGCGGAGTGGTCAAAAGAATAGACCGATCCGACCAAATTGCAGTAGGTTAGGTCAAAACACGTTACTGTACCAAATTTCATCAAAATATCTCAAAAATTGCATACAAATTTACATGGATAGACATCGGACGGATAGACCTACAGACAAGCTTAGATCAATTCAGTTTACGATTGTAAATCGATCGGTACAATAAAATGTGGGTCTATTTTAAGCCCTTCTGCGTATTACATACGTCCGCACCAGCTGAATACACGCTTTATCACAAGTGGTGTAGGGTATAAAAAAAGAGGAGAGCCAAGCGTCGAATGAGTATGCGCACACTTGTCAAAACTTGTAATCGGAATGGACGGAACTTTTCGGTAGACCTATTACTAACGAGTCAACTTAAACAACAACTTCGGCTTATAAGCCATGGCATTATTAGAAAAGAACATCGACCTGAAACAATAGTTGACTTCAAAGTAAGAACTTCAGATGAAGTAAAGAATTTTTACGATGTCTATAGGCTAACAAGCGAACATAAGTCTAAGTAACTGATTTATATATAGCTACTACAAAGTGTGGTCTATCCGCCATGAGATTCAAACCGGCGGACATACGCACTTTGGTCCGTGGCTAGCGTTATTCTCTTCGGCTGTGCGATTGGAGAGAGATATGAAAATTGCTCCTACTTCTCATCGATTTCGTTCAAAGTTAGTTAATTCAATTTGGGAGTGAATGAGATCGGCTCTCGTCTGTTCTGCTAAGCACAGCAAAGGCAAATCTAAGGCCTGTAAATATGTATTCGAGATAAACTTATACTCATCGAGTTGGTTGGCAAACATTTTTTGTTACTTTCTTCTCCATTGTTTGCTTCGCGATGGAGAACAAGACTTTTGCTATCTGCTTTAAATAAATAAATTATAAATAAAATATACATTAATTAATTAAATTTTTTCCATTCATATTGACTTATATGTAAAATGTGGTTTTCAATTTTATTACAAAAAAAAAATAAATGAAATGCAAAAATGGAAAAAAAGCGCAAGTAAAAAACTCATTTATATGTGTGTATGTATCCATCCATCGATAACAGGTAGAAATGGTACGCAAATGGGTGCGCAATTTCGCTCGCAACTGTAGGGTTAAATGCATACATGTAAACGTGTATGTTGTGCAATTGTTTGCAGTTACATTATATAAATATATTTATACCACATGCAGTTTTCACATACATAAATGCATTGATGTAAGTGCAACTATGCAAGTATGTACATATGTGTGTGCACGCATATTTACATATTTATTTAAAATTAAGGTTACATACACTTAATCCTCGACTTACGTGAAATTTTCTTATGCGATCATATTAAAAAAAAAAAAAAAAGGACAGAAACATGAGATTAACATTAATTGCTATTCTGGCTGAAAGCAAAAAAGCGTTGTTCGGCTTGATACGCCTTGATAAGTTTATCGTTAATCGCGATTATGTCAGTGAGTCGCGTAGAATGCATTTTCCTTTAAAAAATATTCATTTAGCTAATGTCAAGTTCATAGTTGATTTTTTTTTCCTTTACCAGTCCATCCAGTCACTCAGGGGATGCCACCTACTCGTGTAACACGGTGATGGTAAGAAAGCAGTAGAGAACGAGGAAGAGTTAGCGAGATGGGGGTGATCGGTAAGTGTTATATCTTTATCGGCTCGTGTAACACGCTGCAGGTAAGAAAGCAGTAGACAACGAGGAAAAGTGGTCGAGTGGTCGATAAGTGTTATATCTTCACTGACTGCGACCAAAGTGAACTCTATCGCATTTAGGATTTGGGTTCGCGAACACTGGCTTCACTGCTCATTGCACATTCGCGGCACATTGGAAACATCCAGTCACTCAGAGGATGCCACCTGCTCGTGTAACACGGTGAAGGTAAGAAAGCAGTAGACAACGAGAAAGAGTTACCGAAATGGGTTTGGTCGATATGTGGTATATCTTCACTGGCTGCGACCGAAGTGAACTCTATCGGATTTAGGATTTGGGTCCGCGAACACTGCCTTAGCTTCTCATTGCACATTCGCGACACATTGCAAACTACTTTTAAAATTTTTTCAGATTTTCAGCTATTGTTGGTCCGTATTCCCCTTGAAAATTATCAAAGCATTTCTTCTCTCTCAGAATTTCTTACTTACGTATGCATAATTTTGCATAAGCAATTTCCACTTGCAATTGCAACGCAATCATTTAAATATTAGTCTGCTTTTGTCTTACATGCAGCTCAGACCAGTTGCGTAAGTCGAGGGGGAGGTGTTACTGTCTGCATATGCATATGGGTTTTTTTTTTGTTTTTCTGTACATTTCTACATTTGCATATATGCGCACTTAATTGTTGGTTTTGTGGATATATGTGTATATATAAGGGGGTGGGGGGAAGAGGGTATACTGGCTTTGTATATATGTATATAATAAGATGAATTTTTTATATCATTTCGGGTGGACAGTGAGCAAAAATATCCGTACAAAATTTTTTTTATTTCGCATTTCATTTCTTGCTTGCATGATAACACTCAGAGCTGAAGCTTTCATTTTTAACATAAAATTATTTATCAAAATTTCCAGTTCTTTATAAAAAAATTTTATGACTATTAAGCGGGCAATAGTATGCAAACTGACAGGTGGATATAGTGGCGATTATATTAGAAGCAATAGTTGACTTTAAAATGAAGTTAAAAACCTAACAAACTAAAAAAATTAAATTTTTTTCTTTTTTTTTTTTTGTTTTAAATCTTGGAACGAAAGAATGGGTTATAAGAACAAAAATATTTGGATTAAGTTGGGCAAGGTTTAGTCTAATATTTTTATTGAATAATTTTATAAATTTATGAAAGAGTTATGTTTTATAAAAAATTATATGAGATCATGTGCCAGTGTAACATAGCGCACAAGGCCGATGATGTTCAAGTTTGCTTCCATTCCTGTAATGGAGTTTACCCTACACCATTTCTGATGTAAGGATGTATTAAGTTTGTGCCGGTGTATGAAACACCCAGAAAAGCTTTAGATACGCCGGCCTTTTAATAAGCATGTCGGTCTTTCCGTCCGACAATCTGCATGACTGTCTTTTTTCTTTATGTTCCTCTTAAAGGCTGCAAGTTTTGGGATATACCAATCGATAAGCTTGTCAGTCCATCTGTCCATGCATCCTTCTTGTATTTTTGTGTTCAACCTACAGATCGCAAATTTTTGAAATATTTCGATGAAATTTTTAACACTGGGGTGATTTGGCCCAAGCACGAATCACTAGTGCAGGGTATTTGATAATGAACCGCGTCTCACTACAGTATTTTTACTTGTTTTAACAGAATATTTACCACATATTATGCATACGTCACGTAATGCATGACATGAGTCCCTGATCTTAATTCCACGCTTTAGGAGTGCGATGAATTTGCCCAGGCAGTTAAAGAAGGAGAGAACCATTCTCCTCTTTAGATCGAATTTTATAACCGAAATCGTGACTTCGTTTTGCCAATAGTGAATCGACTCCGCTACTTAAGCCTACGTTGAGTATATGCAGCTTACGTTGTCGCCAGCGCATACTTGTGCACTTTACTGTATCGAATGTAACGGAAGTTTCCTATTGGATGTATATATAAATATAAACATATATGTATATAAATATATATGTATATGAATATATATGTATGTAGAGACATTTATTAAGCAAAGCAGTATTTTCATTTCCTATAAAGATTATACGACGTGAATTATTTGAGTGTGCTTTTTGATTTTCGAAAGCGATTTTCGAAGGCTTTGTAAAAGAATAAAGGAAAACATTCTCTATAGAATTTAAGTTTTTAACCGTTAATCACAAGTAATCCATGAGGCATTAGCTTTTATCGTTAATTGGTGAAAATACGTAACACTTTTTTTTTTTAAATACATTCCATATGAATGTTATACACATAAAAGGATATATACTTATACATATATATTTAGTCGATTACAAAAAATAAAAGTGTTATACAATACATATACAAAGGGATGCAAATGAATTACTTTTCAGTCATCCCCGCGTTTGCAAGGATAGAGGACGAGCTCTGAGCGGCTGATTTCTATCAAGGAATTTATTTTGCCTGTTTAACGTCCTCCTGAAATGGAAATTTTAGCTTTGTAAAAAATAAGTGGTCAGGTGGCCGTCACATCTACTTTATTTATTTTTAATAAACAGTGAATTACTCAGGGGATGCCTTCTCCTTCCTGCACGTGTAACATGGTGATGGTCAAAGAGAAGACAGGAGAAAGAAGAAGAGTGGTCGCGGCCGGGAGCAAGTAAGCCTGATCAGTAAGTGTTACTCTGTTATCAATCGTGTAAAACACCTACACTCACTATACCAGTCGTTGTCACAATACGGCATAACGCGCTGAGAATTCCATATACTTAAGAGGATTCCCGCTTGTTAACTACTTGCGGACTATGCGAGGTTAGTTAATTATGATCTACAGGGTGTTACTTAGTGCAGGAGAAAAATATGTATTTCAAAAAGCAAAACAGCGAGAGTTAAGGTATGTTTGCGTCCAAGGATTATAGGAACACTAAAGAGGACGCAAGCCAGAAAAAGCCTCAGCTTCACATGACTTAGTTTTCTGCATTGATATGACATCCGTAGTGCTCGAACACTATAGATTACTAAAGAGAATCGTTCTCTCTTTTGGTTGCGTTGAGTACGATGTGGAGATAAAAACATTTTTCGAATTTCGACTCGCGAACCTAAAAGGTATTAAACAATTCATCGTTCGATTTACATTGACCAAGTTTCATGAGCCGAAAGTTGCTGGATGGATGAACGGGAACTTTCCAGTGAATTTCATTTACCAAAGTTGATAGTTGAGTCTATAAAAGTGAAGCAAGGTTCAAGTGAAATGAACCTACGCTTATCAAGTGTAGGTGAAGCTACTAGCAGTAATCTGTTAATGTGTAGTGGTATGTAGAAATTACATTAACCGATCCGTACTTTCCACATCAACTTTCTATGCCGAAACGCATAGTTTGAACGGTCACTTGAAAGAATGAATGCCGAAAGAAGGCAATTGAGAATGAACTTAGTATCCCTTTCCAAGATCAAAGCCAAGGGCCTTGATGTTATCTTTAATAATATTTTCGTGAATACATATCTAATAGTAATAAAAATGTGATTTTCAGATAGTCCCACACTTCATGACATTCCCATTACCATCACCTCTACAAGTTGCTGTTGTTTTAGTTAAAGTACTTTTATAATTTTAAAAACAACGAAAAAATTGCGCTTTTTAAAGGGACGAAAATAGTGTTCGTGCAAAGCAATAACTTGACGCGTGCTATTTGAGCTCTTGGAACATCGAGGAAAGAAGGTAAAGAAGTTGTTTAATGCTTCCTGCGACTGCGACCGTACCGAGACCGCTGATGCTGAATGCTCTGGTCGCCCGAATTCGGCAGTTGTTCCAGAAAAAAATAAAATCATTTGTACTAAAAAGTTGTGTTAAATAGTTGTCACCTTAGTGACATCAGGTGGTTGTGTATTTACTCTTTTGCATGAACATTTGTCCGTGAGAGAGCTCTGCCCGAAATGGGTATCGCGTTCGCTTACTTTTCACCAAAAACCATAGCGTGTCAATGACTCAGAACGCTGTTCGGAGCTGCTTAAGCGAAACAAACACAATTCCTTATGCGACATGTGACAAGGGTTGAAAGGGATAGTGTATCACCGCACCACAGAATCAAATCGGTGGTCAGCCGAATGAACAGCAACGGCCGAAAGCGACTAAGAACGCAAATGTGGGTTGGGAAGATTAATGGGCAATGAGGTTATTTTGGGACGTGCATGGAACAATATTCATATAAAAGCTTGGAAAGGAATAAAGGATCAATAGCGAATATTATAAAGCAGCGTTAGTACGTTTGAATGATGAGATTGCAGAAATAGTTCCAAGTCCTCCAAATGAGTATCCAAATCAGTATGAATAGAGAGGGAGAGAGAGAGAGAGAGGCATTTTATTAAAGAGGCACAAAAATGGAAGGAAATCTTTATCACATAACTCTTCGGATATGTAATGAGAATGAAGATTAATCTTTCCAGATGTGTAATAAACATTTGCTTTATAAAAAAAATACCTTTCCCCCTTTCTTGCCTTCATCAAATTTCCTCTCTTCAGGCTAATGATGGCTTCGCATTTATTACAAGTGGCTTCGTAATCCTTATCGGTTGTCTTTGAAGCGGATTGCAGGTGCATCCACAAATTGTGTACGTACTGTACACAAAGCGTTGTGTCAACTTTAAAAATCAAGTAAATCGCACGACGAGTCGAAGCCGTAAGCAACTTGGACGAAATATAAATGACGATGAAAGTGCTTTTAATTGCCTTTATGTGTATGATTCACAATACATTGTATGCGATGACGAGTGTATAAAGCAAACGTATGTAAGCAAGTGTAAGGTATTATGGTAATAGATTCGACCTAATGTGTATTTAATTTTTATTTTGCTTATATAATTTTCTCGTCTTATGTAACTGCAATGAGAAAAAATGAACCGATATAGTCTCGTAGTTTTCTACTGCTCTACCGAGCTTGGGCTCGCAAGCATTTTCGACCTCCATGGTAAGTATCCAAAATTTACACTACGCGTTGCATTGTTGCTGTTGTGGCTGTTGTTGTTGTTGTGCTTTTTCAAAAATTTGTTTTATGTATCTTCACATGCACAACGAGTCTTGTGAATTTAGTCAAAGCTACATATACACACACATACATATACATATATATATATATAGTTGTTTTTTTTTTGATATCGGTTAAAGGTTTGTATGCATGTATTACCCACTCGCTATCTTTCCTTTGCACACATCTATATGTATGCACATACATGACGTTTTTAACTGTATGTATGTATGTATGTATGTATGTATGTATGTATGTATGTATGTATGTATGTATGTATGAGCGCTCCTTTCTTATTGCGTTTGCCTTGTTGGATGGATGATGCTTTCTGTTGGTTCTTTCGTTCGTTCGTTTGTTCGTTTGTTCGTTCGTTCATTCATTCTCTAAAAATGGAAATTCTTGTTTTGTTTCGCGTGTGTCTGTGTGTGTGTGTTTTAGATTAGGGTCGTTTTGTTGTTGTATTATTGTATGCGTTTCTTTGTATTGTCCGTATGTGTGTGTGTGTGTGTGTGTGTGTGTGCAAGTGCTACAAAAAAATACTGAATTTTTGTCGGCGAAAAGGAATAGCCGTGGATCTATTATACTCAACATATGCACCCTAGTCTTTAAGGGGAAATTCAAGCAAACATTTTTAAGTATTTGTTTTTTTTTGTTTTTTTTTTTTTTGCTTTTTTTTGTTTTAACATTTTAAATTTTACCCAGAGGTAGAGGAACAAACGTTAAGAGTACAAAACGAAACGCTATAAATATCTCAAAAAAGTTATATATGTGCGTATGCTTGTACGTAGATATATATTAATATCCCTTACGTTTTGCGATGACTATCATGCTGGGGTGTTTACAATGAATGAATAATTATGATACAGACGGTAGGCTTCTTTCCCGATGCATTAGTTACTTTGAAATATATATTGCGTCTTAGAAAAGGTGTTTCCACATCTACAAGAAAATGAATATAAAAATCTAAAGTTTCGAACGGAGTCTCAATATATTTTTGTTTACTTATGATGTGCTTCTCTACGTATGTCCTTTCCTTTATTTGAACGACGAGAAAAGTAAAAGAATATTTCTCGATCTTGAAAACTTAAATACATTGAGAAAAAATTATTTTTTTTTTCTTTACTAAAATTCTATAATAAATGGGTATTTAATAGTTACAGTTTTCAAGCTGCTTTATAGTGTTCGTCTTTTAACGTCAAACGTATTTAAGCTCTTGACAAACAGCTTTCTTTTCTATGCCCTACTTCACCAGCGGTAAGGGTAATTAAATTGTGCGGATGCATTTAATAGCCAAAGACAAAAGTTTGGCGAGCATTTCGCCCTAGAACTGAGGCGCTACAAGCATAAGCGAGGACAGCAGATCTTCTAGATCTAGGTGGTACAGATTGTCCACACACAATATTGCTAATAACAAGTAAGAAAATTATATTCAGATGTGAGCCGATTTTTTATACCCATCATCGTGATCCTAGAAAAATGGAAAAGAACTACATTTTCATACTCTACACAACGTGGTGGTCGCGGCTGATTTTTTCTATTTTTAGTATAAAAGTGGAAGTTTGTATGGTGTGTGCGTTGTACTTTAGGATTAACAGGCAAAATCCACGGAAACCAATGGTGTTCACAGTTTTTATTATATAGGCATGTGGGCGTGTTGCAGGCGAAAAGTTTGCGTCTTTTTTAATTTCTCTTGCACGTTGGTAGACTATATCTCTACTTTTGTGAACGGGAGAACCCGGTTCAGTACCCGTCCTACATGTCCTAGCTGTGCAGACGGTCAGATAGACAGAAGAGCGGATAAACACACTTAGGTGCGAATTAGAAAATGGTTGAGATTTTGTACACTTTGTGGGGTCTTTCGAACCTTGCGCCTTATAAAGCCTTTAGAACAGACACGAATATATCGACTCAAAATCAACAGCCCTAATATATATTTTACCCGATCTTTTATGAATATGGTGCCCCAAGCTTACCTAAACTTTTGAAATCATAACCTAAAAAATTAAAGGAATTATCGAACTTTTCTAAGCGAACTTTGAATAGCGAAAACAACTTTCCAATAAGTGATGGATTTTATCTGATGAAGTTTAGAAGTAAACAACATTATTATTAAAGCACTAGCATCTAAGGCTCGATTTGAAAACAACATTAGTCTTCTTATGCTGTGATAGATAAAAGTATAGGTAGGTACTCATAGTAACGGAGGCGCCAGCAGAGATCGTTTCTTGCTTTCTCTGTGCTTCAATTTTCCCACCAAGCGAAAAAATGAAAATATCGAAAAGAATCATTGAAAGCAAAAAAGCTATGTTCTAGTCTTGTCGACCGTTTTCGTAAAATATGTGATGTGATAAATATTTCTATTCCTTTTGTATTATTTTAGAAAAATATTTTTCGAAGTATTATTGATTTCGGAATTTCGCGTGGAGGACATAGATATTAAAAATTAGATAAAATTCCGAGCATATTTCTTTCCATCTGTCCATGCGTCCGCTCAAAGGGTTTGTATTTTTTGGAAATTTCATAAACTGGAAATATTATCTAAATCTTAAATAAAATCATGGTTACAGTCCATCGGTGAACACCACAAAAAAAGGTTTCAATCAATTAATCGTGAGACACAATAAACCTGATCATTGTTTTCCAATTCATTGGAATTACTTTTTAAAAGCGCCACTCGAGACATTTAACATAAAACTAGGCTCACAGATTAAGCTTGAAAGTGAACTCGAAGTGCCCGCAGGTACGTCTGCAATTATTAAAGAACTTTAAAGCAAATTTGCCACCAATAGCTTACAACACTTCGGACATGTCCTCTTTTGACACAAGTAACAAAAAAAAAAAATGCTTGAAAGCCTTTAAAAGCCCGATAATTTAATTTGTTAGGCTGGTAAGTAGAAACTTTCGGAAAAAAACTTGAAGATGCGAAATATTTACCACGTCGAAGCTTCATTAAATTTTATATACATATACGTATATATGTGTACCATGAATATTTAGAAACTCCATTCCTATCCGTCTGACCTTGCGTCCACAATTATCGTTAACATCCTTGTGATTTTCATACACAACCACTTAAAGTGTCGAGTATCTAAGATTCGTTGCAAACTGAGTAGAACTTTTTTACTTGGTTTAATTTTTGTTGTCCTTGGTTTTTTGACATTAGGTTTATCACTTTACTTTTTTTGTTTCTATTTGCCTTCGGATCTCTGCTCTGCTAAGAAAAAGGAAAGAATTAAGGATAACTAACTTTTCGTGCCTTTCACTCTCCGCGTCCTTGATAATTACACAGTCAGGTATAGTTTTATATATATGCATGCAAAGAGATATGTATGTATGTTAATAAATATGCGAGCGTTCGAATACATAGTTGCAATGCCTTCAGGCTATGTCTGTTCTACAATTTCAAAACACTTAGTCACTTATTATTATTATTTTAGCTGTCAATTTTCGGAATAACGAATAAATGCTTTAAATATAAGGTAAGAAGACGTTGTTGCCATCAATGCGATAGGAAAGCGTAAAGATCAGAGATCAGCGAAAATGAAATTTCAATGCACTAAAGCATAGTTAGTTGTACCTGTAGTGAATGTTCAGTCGTTAGAGGCATAACACTTAGGCGGGCACCTACTACAAGTTGAAATTATTTCTAACTCTTTCTCTCTTTGCGCATTTCTTTGAGACCGTTAACGTATTATGCGTATAAGGGAAATCGCCTAATAATAATAATGAAGTCTAGCAAAAAAGAATTGAAAAACGCTTCAAAAGAGCCGTAATTCTGCAAAGGCATTTTCATATTTTGCATTCTCTTGGGGTAGTTCCGAGTAGTTAAGAGTGCAAGTAGTTTTCCGCGGGATCAAATCTTAGCGCGTCTTGATGACCATATTTGGTCGTAGCTATAGTGGGTGTGTAGTTGCATAACACTTACACCTTGATCGGTACACGCCCATTAAGCTGCGTTTCTAACTCTTTTTCCATTTCTTTCTGACTGACGTCATCGTCGTCTAGGGCACATCCCCCCAACGAGTGGTCACATTAAGCAGAAAAGAAAAGAAAGAAAACGTTCAATAACAGTCGATAGATGGCTTGTCTGCTGATACGTTTTAGTAGAGAAAATTCAATATTTTATCGAATTCGAAGAAATATCCGAGCTATGCTTTAGTTTCTTCGCATTTCACTTACTCAAGTCTAGTAAATACTCTTCGATTGCATAATTCAACTGAAATCGTATTTTCATATAGTTTCGCATCTCTTCATATGCAGCAGTAAAAGCTGACAGTACGTTACTTTTTTCCAAAAAAGATAGGAAATCCATTAGCAGATTATACGACATACGTTACACGATAACGTTTCCTAGGTAATAATAAAAAGTAAAACTCATGTCACCTCACTGCGTCTTGTCGGCATAAGATATGTTGATAACACTGGGATGATCCTTTGACATTTTTTAATTCGTTCTTCTTCTTCTTCTTCTATTCAGCAAGTCAACAACCGAAAATTCGCTGAGATGCGCAAAAAAGGCCCAATGTGCACACAGAGTTCTTTGTGTGAACCTTCGTAAAGCTAGGGTTAGTTTTCGTATATTTTTTTCATTTATTTCATTCTTCACATGCAGGAACTCAACTAAAAGCAAATGACAGTCGAGTTCAAATGCCTCTTAAAGTAAATCTTAAATTAATTATACAAAAACTAGTATAAGTATAATAAGACAAATTAGAAGGAAAAGAAGGAAAGGGAAGTACACAATTAGCACTGGGCCACACCCACAAGCGGTACAGGACCAAATTGCAAATGAACCCCTAAGCCATCACAAGCATGCATAAGCTTGGCAACCAAAATAGATGACAACAATTCATTCTCGAATCAGAAAGATTTTTTAGGGGTAAAGCTGGTTTCAATACGACGTAGGCAGATCACGTGTGTTAAACAATGTGGTTATTTTTTATTTATTTATTTATTTAATATTTTATTATAATTATTATTTATTTATTTTTTTTATTATTTCTTTTTATTTCATAATTAAACCATATTTGATTAATGTTTTGTTCACTTTGTGTGTTATATGTCCGTCACTTTAATTTTTTTTTTTTAATTTTTATTAAATTATGCGTATTACTCCTTCGCCACGTAGGATAGAACAGCGTGGGGTAAATTTCGTACTCTAAAAACTAATGCGTTATAGTACACGAGTATAAAGTGCCAGCTGAAAGAACTAATAAGTGCGAGAGAAAAAAAAGTGTGAAGTAGAAGAAGTTCATAATATGACTCTAAACGTTTAGGTATAAAAAAAAAACAAAGATTGCGGAGTAAGCGGCTAAGTTGTGAGTTGTGAGAACGCAAAGTGTGGTCATGAAGACCACATATAAACAATTTGCCAAGTCTGGAAGGATGAACAGAACTGGCCACATTCGGACGGACAAGGAGGAAATGATCAGGAGATTGCAGGGCACAACATGTACATAAAGGACTTAATTAATTTTGATAAGATGATCTCATTACTTGTCGTGTGATTAAACGTCAGCCTGTTAATAAGACAAACAATGTCACGTCTGAGCCCGCAATTGATAGATCAACGAGCTTTATTTATTTATAGAACCATTAGATGCATTATTCCATCGCCGCTGAAAAGAAAAAACTGAGTGTTTCTTGTCAATTGCCCTCCAATAAGGAGAAATCGGAGCACGATCATTAAAATGTGATAAACTGGAAGATTCAATTTACTTGCAGGGGTGTTACCAAGAATGCTCAGGTGACTGTCATCAACCAGAGAAAATGAAAATAAAATGAATCAGATTTGAGACTATATAGTAAAGATCTGATTTCTAATACGTATGGGTGGGTTTTACCTAAGGGAAATGATTGCAAAGCGGATAAGACATTATAAGGAATTTCTTTTGAAGGTAAACGGATGGCTTCCAGAATTGCAAGACTTTCGGCCGAATATGTGGTGGAGTGCTACATGGGCGATTTGAGAAGTAAACTCTTATATTAATATTTGGAAACCAAAAGCCGCTACCTACAAATTTATTTTTTTTTTTTTTTATTCAAACAATCGAAGATGCAACTTGGAATATAACCATGATCGTAATCTCAACTAGACAGAGAGACACAACTGTACTTATTCTTATACGGATTGAAAGAAAAATATCGAATGACTTCATTTCCGGGGTTTTTTTTAAAACAAAATTTGAATAATGATTGTTTACGCCCATCACCGGCGAATAGGGGTCTTTTTCATAATGGGTGCAGCACCCAGAAAAAAAATTTCAGAGACCCTATAAAGTATATATATTCTTGATCAACGTGAAATTCTGAATGATTAAGCAATGTCTGTCCGTCTGTGTGGTGTGTACTGTTGGCATTCCACTCGTCGCAAAAATAGAGAAATCGGTTTTAAATGTGGTAGAAACATTGGAAGTCTTCGCACGCAGGTTGGTACTGAAGGTGGGCCAAATTGGTCAGAGTAGTAGCAATTCTGTTGTTCTTAACAAAAATTTGTGGGTTTTTGTTTGTTACTCAGAAGGCTGACAATTGCCAAATTTACTTTACGAAACACATTAGTCCTTACGTGCAAAAATTGGAAAAAGCAGCCATGCCCACAAATAATTGCCGTGATTAAATTGTAGTTTTCTACCTTTATGCTTATTCGTTATATAAGGTAAACAAGATCGAATGTTTAAATCTAATTCGTACATTCTTCAAATGAAGATATATTATCTGCCTAAGAACGGGCTAATTTTAAAACGAACATGGTAGACTCCTTAACCTGGTCGATTTTTTTTTTTTTAATAATGCCAGCGATATGGGTGTCAAATAAAAGAACTTGGAGAGTAGAGTGCGAAAAGCTAAGTGTGTTAATTTTTAATTAATTGTGGTAGACGGTAAGGCTCAGTGGATAAATGTTTTCTTAACACAACCTTCGTTATAGGTATCGAATGAAAGGAGTTGGAGACTATAATGAGAGAAAGGGTGTTAGTTATAATTTATTCATGGTGGATATTTCGTACATAAAGTCTTGGGGCATTTAGACAAAACCGATTTCTTGGAGATTAAAATCTTAAGTGAACCAAGCATTTATGTGGTGCGACTTCCAGATTCGGCTACCGTCGAATATAACTTTTGTATTTATTTCATCTGCAACGCGTCAGTAAACTAGATCGACAATCTGTCAAACACTACACGATTTCATAACACAGAGATCATCATAATCTTTTTGAATATCATTTTGATATTCTCGACTTCGGCGGCATTTGACCAACAGACCGCCCTTCGGAAGCTAAATGTCTCTTTCCCAGTAGACCCAAGTCTCATAGACAGTTTTAGGTTGTCCACTAAATCATCCTTTTTGGCTTCATATTTATCCAAAATTGTTTGAGCATCGTCCAAGCTTTCCTTCCTTTGCTCATCAGACAGTAACTTGTAAGATAGGATATCGTATATGAGATAAACATAGCGAATCGGCAAAATCGTTATTTACTTATCTTTTAAACTAGACTTACACTCTTATAGCTTAGGTGGGTTGTGAGCTTAAACCATCCTTGACCCTATAAATCATTAAAGCCTTATATTTTTTTCGATGAAATCAATTTGGCTGCCAAATCGCTTGATATTTTTAATTCATTCGAAATTTACTCAAGTCTTATCATCAGAACGCATTGATAGTAATAAGGTGCTTGTAAGTATAAAAAGATTAGCCTACCAATACAATAAACTTATAGCACAGTTACTATTGCTTCAACCACTAAAGGCCGACCTATTAAAGTCGACTTTAGGCTCATTGTTACCTCAGCCAAAGGCTCCAGTTCTTAACTGAACAGAAGAGATATTATTGATACAAATAATTATTTTTATGTTAAGCATACAGACGCGTGCTAAGCGATCACACTACTCGCTCTTTAGGACTAGAATCTAGAGTGTACCTCGCGTAACATTATATTCTAATTCTAATTTTGTTTTACTTTTTGAATAAAAAAAAAATATAATAAAAAAAAAGGTAGCAGGCCAGCAGTTCTACATGCGTCAAGATGCGTGAAGATGGGTCTATGGCTATTTCATCTTGAAACCAAGAACCATGAACATCCAGCGTAAAAGTGTCCGCAAGCTACCCGATGAGGGACCATAGATACTATAAGTGAATATATCGATTATTAAGTTTTGTAACAAATACGTCTTAAATAAAATTGAATTTAATCAAAAAACACTAAGAACTTATCTGTTTATCTTTTTATCTAATAGCTGCTGGTTTAAGCCGGCTATGCACATATGATACCGGAATTTTTGCATGAAAATAGCAAAAAAAATTTTATACGAAGCGTTGCCTATCCCTAGTTGTACATTTTTCCCTCTTGTCTAACAATTTATGGATGCCACGCTAAGATTACTTTTGCTTCTTTGAGTAACCGTTTTTATTGGAACCTGTCATCGAGGCATTTTCGTATATTTTCGAAAGAAGTGAAGCGGTGCTCAGCACAAAGTCCTTCCACTATATCGCGAACAGCTTTTGTTGTGTGGATAATTGGATGAATGTCATGTACAAGAATGACCTTGCGTTCCCTCTTCGGATCTTTCATTCTTTTTTTGAACACCGAATCGTTGAAATCGATTAACACTTGTTTGGTAGCGTTTGGTATTGGCACCACATCGCCAGACTTTGATAGACCACACTTTCATGGTCCCATCGAACATCGAATATCATCGTCCCTGCCAAAGCGATTCTATCTTGCAGTCGATGTGCACAATACGCGTGCATCTGCCCATGAATTGTTACGCCTACAATTCTCGAAATGGATTCAATTTTCATCCCCAGTTAAGATACGATGCAAAGAAGCTTTTTCTTTGTATGGTTTGAGCAGAGATAACAATGCTCTTGTCGGGAAATACTCTTTATCTGGCACCAGACTCCACATTTTTGTTACTGAAAAAAGTAGGTTGGTTGATGTTACAACGGATTTTTCTTGTCATATGTGCAGGATATAAAAAAAACATGTCTTCAAACATGTATGTCTTGCACAGGTGATGTTAAGTTTATTTGTGGACAAATTCCGGTTTCATATTTAGATACCTAGCAGATAATTGCAGAACGAATTAAATGTTAAGCGGGGGAAAATTTAAATTTCGTTCCGAAACAAATGTAGCTCTCTACTGCTGAAGTTCAACTGTAAGAGATACCTTCCAATAGGAGGCTTAAAATTGTCTAAATGATTTTTACATTCGCTTCCAGTATAGTGGCATGTTAACTTGATCACTTAGGTTGTACCGTTGAAAAATCGAAAATTCTGTATATAGATTGCATATCGGGTACTCGGACTACTCCTTCATCATTTTTGAAATCGAAAGTTCAAAGTATGATTTCAATAGAAAATTCAGATACATGCGATTCAAATTTTTCCGCTATTTCGTATAAAAAAAACCGTTTTATTCGTGTGCTTACAATTAACCAAAAATGTACCGAATTCTTTGTACTAAATTCATTATGCGTGCTATATACCTTAACTTTCTTATGCGCTTTTGTTTTTTCAAAAATTCTGATTTTGGAATGTTTTTTTTTTTTTTTTATCAACATTTAAGGGAAGTTAAAATGTTCCGAGTCATTCATTCTTGTATCGTCTATAAAAATTGAAAAATTTTCATTCAGATTAACATCACGGGGGTATTTTTTTTCTAATTTATTATAGTAAGAGTAGTCAAGTAAGAGCATGCAAACAACGTATAGTGAAAGCATGGATGGATATTTATATATAAATAAATCAATGTAATGTGCATGCATGTGTATGCATTTGCATACATTGCACACATTTATGTGCATTCATAATGAAACTTCTAATAAAATGTTTTTGTATATACACACACACACAAATAAATATATATATATTTATCCACATGTGATGAAAAAAAAACATTGAGACATTTGGTGCATTTTCACTGCAAAATTTTTAAAGGGGGACCTGAACAACGTATGTGCGTGGACAAAGTCACAGATGAATTTTTGTAAAACATCGACTCAAGTGGTCCATCTAGTCCTTTTTACATATACGAGAAGAGAGATATAGAATAAATTAAGAAACATATACACACGCACAGACAGACGCACATTCATGCCGCATATCGTCAACAAACAACAGTTTGAGTGCTCAACACAGCCAATGTACAGACCACAGACTATCCGTGTAAGACTAACCTATCATTTTAAGGCACAAATTTTATATAAAAAGTAAATTTTTTACAAAATTATATTTTTCTTCCGCACTTCTGTAGAATTTGAAAATAGTCGAAATCATTGAATTTTCCGAAATTTCACTGTTACCAGGAAAATACATTTGAAGGCAAATCTTTTCAGTTATCAATTTTAAAACTCTACACCACTTGTTTAAGGCTAAAGGCGCTCGTATATCATTTACGACAAAGGAATTTTCTCAGTGCATCGTAATATATATGTGTATATATATGTATATGTATGTACACATACCGCTTGCTGTGCAAGGTTATATTACATTTTTGAGGATGTTTACAACACCCGGAAGGACTTGAGACAGACCCATTTTTTAATAGGTGCTTGCAAGTATTTTGATCAGCGAAATCTATTGGCAAAGGTGATGAAATAATGCAAAGTATCTATGTACACAACTTTCAAGTTCGATGATTTTGATCCTTCCCTACGTAAAATTATTAGTTTTCCATTTAGCATAATTGAATTAATCAATGTGTACGGCCGCTACTCACGGAACACTCAAAATTGCATTTTCGACATGCATTACTTTTGTGGTTCGATTTGAAGTAACTTGCTGCTGCAAACTTAATTGGACGAAACCCCAGCTCAAACTCTCAAAGGACTTTCGAACAGCTTAGCAGTGGACGAATCAATTGTTTCTAGAGATTCACAGCCAATGGAAAGCATCCAAAAGGAAAAGGAAATGACTACGATACGAATTGACTGAATGATGTATTGTTGCAGAAAGAACCCGCCATAGCTGTTGACAAATGCAAAGTCACCCACTTGCATAGTAACGGTGAGCGACATGTTGCAAGAGTTGCCAAGGATACACTGTTGTAGCTCGAATGGGAAGTTGTGCCACACTCAATGTACTCACCCGACATAGCGCCTCGTGGTTATCACTTACTCAGATCGGTGCAGAGTGCCAAGATGAGTCGATGATTGGAATGTGGCAAAACCAATATCGTTCTTTCGACACGGTATTGCCCCGTCGGTTACATACTCTATGCTACTCCACAGTTATTTATAGAGCGACTTTTTAAAAGAAGGCGTTATATGGTCCGATCCGAACCATTCTCAATAGCGTTCGTCCTAGCAAGGATACCAAATTTTATCAAAACGTTTCGAAAATTTGCGGCCGGTAGGTTCAACAGAAAAAAAGAAGACACACAGACAGACGGACAGTCGGATAGACAATCTTAAGAAAGTGGATCTATATCATCTTCTTGGTGTTGCATACATCCGCACAAACTGTACCACAGAAAGTCGAAGGTACTACAACATCGAACATTATTTACGTAAAATATTTAGACAAACCAAAATTGGTCGTACTGAAGATGCTCGCTACGTCGAATCGGGGCTCAGTCCCTCCAAAAAATGCCACAGGCATTCTATAAGCGGAGCCGAATATTTTTTTAAATAAAGTTAACAAAAGGAAGATAGAGCATGGTTTAGCTCCTTAAGTCATTACCGTGAGGTCTCCTAACATCACACATACGTTCTTTGGCAGATCCGAAACGTATTGAAAACTATATGGCAAATTGCTGAATCGGAAATGAGTGACTGACCATTACAATGCGCAATTCATTGCGGGGTGACGCCAGCGTAACCCTTGGTGACTTTTACCTAACAGGAGTTTTTTTTTTCCAACACTTGGGTAAGAGAGGACAGGTAGCGAATCTTATTAACTGGAGTACATATAACAGAACTAAACTGCTGTGCATGTAATACGCTAGCATCCAAGATTTACGACAGAGAGGGAGAAGAAGGACTGACGTACAATTTAGTAAGATCAATGCTGTATTAGTCGGAAAGGAGAGTTTAAAGGTATAACGATGAAGCTGCGAAGAGAAGAACGTTTACGAAAACTTACGTGACAACGTGAGGAACGATTTAAGCTGCACAAGAGTTAACAGTAGATTACGGGAGTGTTACCCTCTGTAAGAGAACTTTAGTGCCATTGTCTTTAGGCGGTTAATGCTTTTAGTTCCGGGAGAATATGTTTTAGTGTGTTTTACGTCCCGTCCTGTTGAGCAGAGCATTTGTTACACGCTGCGTTTAATTCATATATCGAATGAATTAGCCTTCGCTCACTGGCTATACCCCTTCCTCACGTTCCATATATAGCTCAAGCGACTTAAGCCGAGCGAATGTACTTTCTTTATTATTTACAGAGTTTAAATTTATTCTTATTTATTGATAAATTAAGAAAAAGAAAATGGAGAATAAAATAAAAATAAGTTTGATTTTTAGAAAATTATTTTAAAAAAGGTCCCATTGCCTTTGTTTGAATTTTCGGGGGGGTATGCGTACGCATGTATGCATATACATGTATGTGTACTTACACATGCATAATTAGGTAGACTTGCGTGGTTATTGGCATTGTGTGTGACGCGAGTATATAGATATACGTGGGAACACATTGAAAAAGTTAGTGGTTGATATGAGCATATGTTTGATTTAACCAAACGAGCCGATACCTCGATGCGATAAGAAGCGAAAGCAAAGAGGAGGGAAAAAAAAGCCAAGAATTTCATTTTTTATAAATTTTTTTTTTTTTTTTTTTTTTTTTTGTTGAAAAAAAAAAATCTCATACACTTTCGTATATAGTTCTTTGGTAGTTTTTTAGAATGAATCATAAACCTTTAGTTCTTTCTTCTTTTTCTTTGAAATGAAATCTTTCAGACGCATTCGCAAAGGAAACTATGGTATATAAATAACGTACATCTTCTATACATCTATATATATACATATTTATGTCTGTATGTGTGTATGTATGTAAGTTTTTTTTTTGAAATTTTTGGTAAGGTGCTTGTTAAATTTCGTTCCTTTGTATTCTTCTTTCTTTATATTATATCTACCTGCTTGCTTGAGATCACACAACGAAGTGCAGTGCACATAAAACTTCTCTTTGTTTGACACCTTTGTGTGTGCCTCATATAGGTCATTCCATAATATGAAAGCAAAAATATATAAATACATCGAGAGTTCCTTGCATATATATGTTTTCCTTTCCTAAGAAAGCCATGAGAAACTACTACTAACCGTCAATGCACGGACGGTGACTGCATTTATGATTATTTGCTTAATACAAAAATTCATTTTCAAATTTGATTTTGTGAACAAATTATGAAATGAAATCTAAATAAATAGTAAGCCTCCCCACCGATTGAATTAAATGCCTTATGATATCTTCGATAAGATAAGAAAATCATAAAACACTGCATAATAGAATTAAGTCAAAGCAAGAAAGAGCTTAAATTTCTAGACTTAAAACGAATTTTTCAATGCCTAAGAAATGCTTGTGTACAAAAGCGTAGACGATATTTCATTACTAGAAACAGTGGAGATTCATTCGCTTGATACGCATTGCATGCTATACCATATACTTCGTACACTAGTATACGTCGCGTATCATGCTATATGCATGTAATACATCATATCGTTTACATCATATACCGTATCATGTACATTGTACATCCTATAATATAAATCGAGTACTGTATAGGGTATATCTCACAATACTTATCGTCTATAGATGCAAACTAGACGCTTTTAGAACAAAACGTCGAATTTCTTTCATATTTATATCCTAAGCGCGCCAAGCTGTCATGTGCTTATGAAAGCGGAACTTTTGCATAGAAAATACAGTTTTACTATACCCTACAAGGATATGTTAGGTTTGTGGGGATAGTCCTGGGACATACCGATCTATTATCATACCGATCGATTTAAAATTGCTGTCCATGTCTGTCCATCTGTCCATCTTGTTTTCTGGTGTTCAACCGGCAGGCCCCAAACTTTTAAGATAACTTGATAAAATCTCTTGCAACGGTGTGCCTTGGATCAAGGACCAACACTATTGAAAAAAGCTCGCCTTAGATTATTTGTTCGCCCACTTCTTATATCACACAATATTTTCAAGAGTTAATATATGAATAACTGTAGCGTGCGGTAGGGTATGTGGTAATGGGCCATGGCTTACTTTAATGTTTTCACTTGTTAGTATTAACGTCTGTATATATAGCAACAATCTCCCTTCTGACAGATGAAGTTCGCAGTTGCCTTTTTGTTCACCGCTAACGTCAAATGCATATGGTATCGGAGGTTCACGGAGTTCATATAGCTTGGAGGTGGGAAAAAAAAGTTATCGCTTTTGATGCGAATTCGACGAGAGGGTGTTTGAGTGCAAAGAACGATTCGCATAAGCGAGAGTGCTTCTTACAAGTGCTTACATATAAGAAATCTATAGAAACTTCTCTCTTCAGAACCCCTTAAGCTAGAAATGCCCTTGATTTTCGCCATATTTTTCTGCAAAGACATCATTTTGGATAAGTAAATCTCCGCGCATTCGTTAATTTATTTTCATAATACAGAACAAGTACTCACGTTAAGTTGATCTACATCGAACAAAATTGCCAGCCTCGGCCAGAAAATTGCAGAGTGCGCTATGCGTAGACATAAAAATAAAGACAAATATAAACGGGCTGAACTGCATTGAACCGAAGCACATAAGCAGGCTATACAGCACCGTGTAATGAGCATAGTACATAGAATGCGATGCATTTTTGGTTAATTGTTTGTATGTGTAATGGAAAAAGATTTTTTATTTTTTATATCAAATTTCGATTTTATTATCTCGGCTTTTATTTCTGAACTAAACGAAATGCAATATTTGCTTAAATACCAAAGCTATCTATATATATATATATATATATATGTGTGCACCACAATTACAATTTAGAAAATATTTAATTTAGAAAGTGTTTTGTTCGCACAGCGTAATAATAATAACTAATGATAACACGAATATTATTAATAATAATGATTACAATAATAATAACAATAACAATAATAATGATGAGATACCCTACAGTACTTCCCTGCTTCAAGAATTTTATGTTAAATAAATTAAAGACAACGTGTTGCTTCCTTGGGGTAACTATAGTTGTTGTTGTGTTTTCTATAATTGCGGGCTTTAGTCAATCAATTGGAAAGATCTTAATAGGGTTAACTGCGCTTACTTTGAAATATTTGGGCTTCATTTTCAACCACCTCATAGGGTCCCTCACTACGACGAATTTACACTCTTTTGAGTTTTTCGGAATGCAGAGTCCGCATGTCGGATCTTTGTACTATGCTGTACGGGATTTGAGATTTTTGAAATGTGCAAAAAATCTGACTAGAACATGATGCAATGGTAGTCGTAAATGTTGGTCATACACCATTTCATCAGGTGTAGCTGAAATGTTCCCTTTGTACACCGACCTTTAATCTAAAAGCACGGCACAATGCTCCTTGACCCGTTTATTATGTTGTTCTCTAGATAGAATTGTTGCTTTAAGTTGTCCATGGAATCGTTCAGTGATACCATTTGATTGGGTACGGCCTGGCGAGGTAGTGATCTTGTGACTACCCAAAAATTTCACGAGTTCGGTGAAAAGCTTACAAGTGAACTGACTACCATGATCACTGGTAATTTGCAAAGGTACATACATCGAAACGTGTGATATAATTTGAAAAAAAAAAAAAAAAAAAAAAAAACTGAAGCAACGCTTGACGCCCTTATATCCCTAAGAGAATATATGCCTCCGGCCTTACTCGAGTAAAACGATACATTATAGTAAGTATACATTTGTGATTTTTAGATGTCGGCAAATGGCCGACCATATCTAGATGATTATGCTCAAACCTACCCTTAGGTGTAGAGATTTTTTTCACTGGTGCTTTTAAATGTCTGTATACTTTAGATTTTTGACACTGCGTACAACTGCTGATCCAGGTATTAACTTGTTTATTCATGTCTGGCCAAAAATATCTAGCATTAGTCAAACGACGTGTACCCTTGGGGGCAGGGTGAGAAATGTTAGGCAGTTTTTGAAGACCCTATTTTTAAGAGTGCCGCGGGTACTCCCCAAACACATCGTACAGGGTTTTGAATTTAAAAACGAATTTTGAATCAATTTAAGATTCGGTTATTCGGTTCTTGTAAAAAAGACCATGCAGTTCCTTATCGTTTTGTTCTTCGCCCCGCATAAATTTTATATTCATGTCAGTTGACTGTAGAACATTAACCTCAAAAGCTCGAGATAAGGCATCAGCTACTATGTTTGTACTGCCGCGTATGCATAGTAGGTCTCGTATTGGTCTCGGACTTCGTTCCGTTTTCGTGTTCAGAGCGAAAGGTTTGTTAAAGGTTTGCAGTCGGTGTAAATTGTGAATCGTTTACCTTCTACTAAATGCTTAAAATATTTAAAACGTAAATAAATCGCTAAGAGTTCGCGATCGAACGCACTGTACTTAATTTCAGACGGAAATAGCTTTTTAGAGAAAAAGGCTAATGGTTCTACTACCTTGTTTAGTGTGTGCTATAAAACTGCGCCAACTGCTACATTGGAGACATCCACTGTTAAAGAAAGTTTAGCTGCTCTACTAAAATGTTTTGAAAGCACCCTTGATGCCGTCTTGTGCTTTCTTTAATGCCGTCGAATGCTTTAGTCGCGCAGAAACGAGCTTAAAAAACTCGGTAAAGTATGTAAATAACTTGGCCAGTTTCAAATTTAGTGAACATGTCCCTCTGTTCGTCTGTCCATCTGTCTGTCTGCGCAACTGTGTAATATCTCTGGTAACGATTCTACCCTTGTCACCCACAAATTTACGAAAGAATTCGGAAGTGATTTAAACTTTTTCAAGGACATGCCTATTACGCCCACACCCCTAAGCGGTAAAAATGTTTTGTTTGTAAATAGAAAAAATCAGCCGTGCGCTTTCTATATTACCGAGCATGAATATTTTGTACTTTTTTTTTTTTGTTTTTAGAATAACAGTGATGGGTATAAAAGATTCGCTCACGATCGAATATAATTTTTTTACTTATTTTCCTTTTCATTACTTTCATTCTTTAATGTATTGTTTGAAAAAAGAGAAATAATAATTTTTTTTCAACTGTACATCCGCTTACAAGTGCTTGCCTAATGCTTTGCCTAATTGTTTACCACTTTTTCTGGAGACAATAATTTTTTTTTTTTTTCAACATGACCAATCCCTCGGGCAATGTGTCCTATACATGCAACACGGTCATGCAGACGGTCAGAAAGAAGTGAAAAGGGAGTGAGTGGTCGCACTCTAGCCGATTATGCCTTCACCGACTGAGCCTTGACTACAGTTACGACCAAGTATGGTCAAGTCGCAATGAAATTTGTATCTGTGACAAAGACTGACATGTTAATCGCGACTCTTATCTACTCGGCTCGCGGCAAATTGGCGTATTTTGTATTGTTCGGTGTAGTGTAAGTGCTTTTCTCAACTGTATTTCCGCTTACATCCAGTCATTTACTATTTAGCTTATTGTTGGCTTGCTGGCGTTTTCAAAATATGAATTTGCTTTATTTAAATGTCTGGATTGAGTTGGTCTATCCCTAGTGTTGGTGCCATCCCTTTAGTTCACTATAGTTACTTTCTTCCTTAAGGGAGAATCTAAGCTGAAAAATTTGAAATGAATTCTTGTTCCTGGCACTTTCGTGGGCGACATGTTGACAAAGCTGAACTACTACTGCTGCTGACCAGGCATTTTTGATACGAAGTTTGATATGTTTCTTGGTTAATTATTTTTTAATTACAAATTCAAAAAATCACAATCAATTTTTTGTTTGTTTTTTTTTTTTCATGAATAGATCATTACAACCTTTTTTTGCTCTTAGCAAACTGGCTCCGATATAATTTTTTTTTTTAAGTCCTTAAATAGTTATGAGCGATTGCGTGCGTGTGCGTGACTCTCAAAGACAGGTGAACAAACAAATGAATTTTATATGATGGACTTTTTGAAAAGTATTTCCGCGAGCCAGCTATCGCAGTCATCGCATAATAAAATTAATAGACAAAATAAATTAAAATTGAAATTAAAAAAAAGAGAAGAAAGCATGAATAATATTCGCTGTAATATATTTACACGTTGGCCAGAGAAAATTGATATATGGTGAAGACAGGTTGGAAGTCATATCGCGCCTCTTAGTTCTCTCCTCTACACAAACACAAACTAACACGCTCTTTACTTCTCTATCTATTCGCCCATATATATATGTAGGCTGAGACGTACGTGCGGTCATGTGAATGTGTGTTAAGGAATTTTCAAAAATATTCTTCTTCTTCTTCTGCTGCTGTGATTTTGAAAAATAACCCTTCGTAGCTAAGACCACGAATTGTTTTTGGTATGTGTGTGTGTGTGTGTCAGGCGGTATTGTTTAAACCTGATATCGTTACGGCATTGTTTGAAATGCGTTGGCCGTGCTCGACTATTTCAACTTTTCTCGACATCTACCACTCACACAAATGCGAATGCAGACACAGTATGAAGTAATCCATAGATATTTTCACTAATACCATCTAAGATATATATTGAAAAAGAGAGTGAAAATTACATTTGTGAGACTCGGTCTCAGTTTCGCTCTTTTTCGCGTTTGCTCTCTCTCTCTCTCTCTTTCTCTCTCGCTCTTTATTCATTCTCACTCTTTATCTTTATCTCATAGATATAGATAGATACGCGTATTTATATCACGCACACATGCACATCACCCACTTCTCCAACATTTGTGTGTTGTAACATTTTTTACTCATTCTACGGCTACGACTACTACTACTACCACTACCACTACAATCGTATATGCATACCCGACTCTGGGCAAAAAACACAATATTATCCAAAAAGTATCGTATTCGTAATGTGAATAAGGAATGATTTGAAAAACTTGCTACTTTTTGGTGCATTATCCACCAGTAGAAATTATAATTTCAATGCTAGCATCGATGGTGACGACGTATATGATACTTTTTGGTGGTAGTCGTACCAAAAAGTGCCCAATTTATGTTACAGCTAAACGTCTGTCTAGTTAAATTGAATACTTGATGGTACGGCGCACCATCAAGTATTCAAAAATGTCAAATTGAACGTGCTGTTGCGATAAATTGCATACTTTGCGGTACGTTCGAACGGGGATAGAGTGCGGCTCATAAAGTATACAATTCCTTGCTATAGAATATTTATATATAACGAATGCGATACTTGATGGTGCGTTAACTGTACGGCAGAGCTAGTGTTTGACAAAAATACTGACTGTATGGACTACGAATCATTGTTAGCAAGTCGCTGGCATGCCTGTACACCAGTGTGCGCTCGTATATGTCACACTGGTACAATCACTATACACTACGGCTCTGTGCTAGAGAGCTCGACGTCGTACAGCAAGTAGTAGATATCTGTTCACATGTGCGTGTGTCCGTAAATACATATATATATATATGTATATATATATATATATATATATATGTATATATGTATGTATGTATGTATGTTAATGTGTATGTATGTATGTATGTATGTATGTATGTATGTATGTATGTATGTATGTATGTATGTATGTATATTTGTATGCCTACGGATAAATATATATATATATATATATATTTGTGAGTAAGTGCATGCACATGTTGTGTATATGTGCATGTGTATAGTTGTATATGTAATATGTGTTTGTGATTTTGTGTATGTATGTATTTTTGTAAGTTAGCTGGTTGCACGCTCTTCGTTGAATTTATTCGTAGACATCGTCTTCGTTGAATTACAGGGTGCTTATAGGCCATAATAACAATAATGATAATAATAATAATAATAATAATAATAATAATAATAATAATAATGAAGAAGAAGAGAAAATACACGTACTATGCGTACAAGTTCAAGATACAGTTTTCATTATGTGATTTTGTGATCGCGCTATTATGTTCAGACATTTATGAAACTATTTTCAAAATACCGATTAATAAGTTAATCGGATCACCCTGTAAATTAACTTGTCTTTGTAGATATGAGGCTCACGTTGCGAACGGTATTGTCGTTGTTGCTTTTGTATGTGAAGAGCTACTATTGCTAGCTTGCAAATTTTAAAGCTAAAGCTATTCTCTATATACATATATGTATATATGCATGTATATATATATGTATATATATATGTATACAAATAAAGATATGCTACAAGTTTGTTCGATTTAGTTTAGTTTTTTAGAAGGTATTGCAATAAAATTACAGTCAAGGACATATGTGCGCAGCATACTAGCGATTTTGGGGCACACGAATAGAATGAAAAAAGAAAAACATTATTGAAGAAATTTTGTCTTAAATTCTGGAAGACTTACAAAGAGAAAGGAATCGAAATCGAAATCGATTATATATATAAAACATTTTTGAGAAACGATAATCTCCTAAAGACTTTGAGAAAACGAAATGCACCATTACTTAGTGAAAAGTTGTTGGTTGGCTAGTTTTGCGGCTAGCAAGCAATGCTCTTTCCACCTATGTTTAGCGCTTTCTTAATTCTTCCTTGTCCACGTTAAGCATTCTTAGAATTGTATTTAAGCCGGTAGAGGTGTGAGTTCAGTTGGAAGCTGCCGGAGTTCTGTTTTCCTTGATCCCGGCACAGCTTGAAGTTCTACCACATTCCTTATACATTTGATTGAAGTTTGTGACCAGAGGTTTCTTTATTCTCATTCTGCTCGCGTTTACCTTAGAAATCGCTGCGATGATAGCAGCAAGTGCTTGCAGAGTTTTCGCTGTTAAGTTTTTCGCGTTTCTTTTTCGTAGCTCCTCGTGTCTGGTTTTTGGTTGGAAATTTCTTGTTGTCAATAAACATTACGTTTATTTCTCTAAATATATTATTAAGAATTTTATGGTTGGTACACAATTATCTCCTTGACTGTACAGACACACTCTTAAGCACATACACAAATTATATACATATGCATAAATGTGTGAGTATACTTGCTTGTGTCTGTTCTCTTCTACAGGAACACATCTTAGGTATGAGGATCGGAAAGTAAGCGCTCTTTTCTTACATCTATTTCTCGACATTACTTTGTTTTACTCCGATACTCTGTGCCAAGTGATATTTCCCAAGTAAGAAAATTGTCTTTGCCTTGGCATCTTCAATATCTACCAACTTTTATTTATAAGTCGGGGCCAGTTTTATTCAACTTTTGGCCAGGACTGTAGTAGTGTTACGGGCTAAGTTTGAGTTGAATATCTTCTTAGACTTGAACTCGAACTTGATCACTTGTTGCTGGCAGATTCACGTTTCTACTCAGTTTTCGATTAGTATCGTCTTTGTATTGAGAGGTTTTTGCACATTGTTCGACTGATTATGGAAGAACTTTATTTATTTATTTTTATTACGAATCAATCACAAGGGGCGTATCGCCTATCCATGTAATATAGCGTAGATTACACGAAAGAAGCGAGGAAAGCGGGAAAAAGTTAGGAAAGCGGTGGCGGCAGCCTCGGTAAATGTTATGCCTTTATCAACTGGCCACTCACTATAGCGATTATTGAGGGCAGCTAGTGAGTACAGCCGGTACGACCGAAGTAAGATCTATCGCATTCGCGATTTGAACCCGCAATCACTAGCCTGTTAGTCGCGGTTCTTACCTACTTCGGATACTCGTGTGGAATTGTGCGTCTGTTCAAAGTTTGCTTGCAGCCCTAACTAAGCCCTAAACTAAGTTTCGCCTTTACATCTTCTTTAGCTTTTCAAAAAGACACGACGCAAGAATACGCTGGCAGAAACACACAAGTCACGGAATCAAAATCTTACATTGCGTACGCATTTATATAAATCGTGCACATGGAGCATCTCTGATACTTAAGCTTGGTGGCTATTAAAAATATCCTCTGTGACAGACATATAGATTTCCTTTTTTTTATTATTATCTTCTTTAAATGGTTCGTTGCCTCTTTACGTATTATCAGGTATGGGCGTCGCCGATCACGATAACTTGGTCGTTGTTCGAAGTAAGCGCTTGAAATTTCGCAAAGAGAGTCCTTCTTTACTTTCATTAGTCATTGTTGTATGCCTTTCGGCAACACCTTTTTTTGAGGTCTTAAGTTACAGGAACATGATCGCTCCATGTGTAGCAAATGTTTATATTCATGATGCTCCCATTATCTTCTACAGTTCATCCTTTGTTTCTTCTTACATTCTCATATCGCTCATAGCTTTTGATCTTTCTTTTAAAAGGGGCTGCCAAAGCATGAACGGTTTTCCAGTTCCCCATAACGTTATTCAGCCAGCTGCGCAGGAAAGAGAAATATACTGTCGCGGCAAAGTCGTTAAGATATCGCGTTGATTTCAGACCAAAAATGTGGTTCCTTTTTTTCTTTTATAATAACCTTAACATCCTTTGTACACGGTGTACCGAATCTATTCTGATTTCATCTTTTTTCTCTATATGAACCTGTGTCCTTTACTTTAAAGAGGAAACTTCGTGATTGCTTTGCATTTGGGGAAGGGAAGGCATTATTGCAGAATCCGCAAGATGCTCCGAAAATCCGAAATTATCTCATCGAAATATCTCTTGAATCCGACATTGGTGTGCCGTGCAGTCGAGGTGGGCTCATTTAAACTCTGTTCAAGGATTTTTCTTTATAAGAAAAGAGCAAAAATCGATTAACTTTTCTTTTGTACCTAAACTAAGACCTAATTAGATCATGAATTTGGAACGCAATCAGTTTTTTTAGAGTAGTAATACTTTAAGTACTACCCTCGGATTATGCGCTCCCTATAATATTATATAAGCATACTACCAAGCATTTGTTTGTTCGTCGCCCGTCATGCCTTTCCCTGTGTACATATATTCTGTTACTGTTACTGTTGCTTTAAACTTTAAAGTTTAAAATGTTTCATTTCAGTACCTTTGGACTTGAACGCGTACAAAAATACATGCACACACACACACACAAACACACATGCGCTCGCATGCATACAGCCAAGTGTATATGAACATTTACATTTTTATAAATTCTCTTTTGTAGTCTTTCTCCTCTTCGCCTGTTGTGTGTAAGGCGAAGCTGCATTGGGTGGACAGGCAGGAAGGCAGGCAGGCAAGCAAGCAGGCAAGCAAGCAAGCAAGCAAGCAAGGAAGAGCAGCCCGTCAAGAAGAATACATGGAATTCCTCTATTCTTAAACTATTCGCATACAAACTGGTTGACATTCGAACATAAACGCATACGCACAAACAAACACATAAACACAAATATATATTTTTGCACACAAATGTGTATATAAAAGGACTAAAAAGGGAATATTGAGCCTTGTAAGCTAGAAAGACAGACATGAACATACACATGCATACGTACACATTATATATATGTGTATATATATATACATGTATATGCTGCACAGTTTTGTTGCGCACTTGCCGAGTATCTTAATAGACGGCATGGTATGAAAAAATAAAACAAAATAAAATATATTCGCACAGATAGATATATATATATATATATATATATATATATAAACGCACACAAAATAACAAAAACAATATTTGAGAATGACAACGAAGTCTTTGCATGCATGAATAGAATCGTACATACATACACATATACATACATACATACATCCATAGATGCCTACATCCATGCATACATACATACATACATACATATATACATGCATATATACATACATATATACATACGTGCTTACGTTAAGAAAATTTTTGCTTAAACTTTAAAACTCTTCCTTTTTAATCTGCAAGAAGAAAAGAATAAGAAAGACATTTTTTAAACAGAGCATTAATAGTAAACTCTAGCAATTGTTAAAGGCTTAAATAAATTCTATGTGCATAATAAAGTGGAGAAAGAAACAATTGTTTGCTTCATATTTCACTTTTGTATTTATGTGCCTTTGAAGCGGGCATAAGAATATAATATCTCGCTCTCTCTATCTCTCTCTTTCCCTCTCTCTCTATCTACTCTCTCTTTCTTTCTCTCTCGCTTAAGACGAGGACGCCGAGATACCGGCAGGAAGGTAAATTTCTTTTTAATTTTAGTTTTGGCGTTTGATAAACTATCAGTTAGTTACAGCTGAATAATTCGATCGTATTTATATAAATCACATATATATTATATATTTATATGATATCCATCGTCGGCTAAAGGCGATAATCTGTGAAAAACAGTGGCTAAATGTAGGTCATCTACTTTCCATGAAATAAATGCTTAGCAAGATAAAATTTAATTCTGCATAAACTTGCTTTCAAGATAAACAAAAAAAAACTGAATACCAATGAACGAGCGATCTACGTATGCCAACGAGTTAATGATGCATGAAATAGCCGACATCGTCTAAATCGTAAAAGACTATGCACGATGTAATCGAACCAAGGAAGTATAGATCTGAAATTATTGTGTAGATATTCTTCGGCACTTTGTCACTGAAAAAAAAAAACGAAGAAGTTTTTTTCGCCGCCAGGAAATTGAATTCACTAAGAGAATTTCAAATTGGTTGGAACAATTTCTAAGTGTTACAGCTCGATCGAGTCTCTACGTCCATTATTACTTGGCGTGATGAACACGAGCGAGGAGGAGATAGGTTTGCCCAACAGAAGGAATGCTCGGCAAAGAGGTAGGAAAGCTCCACTATGTTACATGCCATGCCATCCCATGCACACTAATGCCCGACTCCCTCATTTCATGCTTCTCGAGACTGACTTTCTGATGTCCTCGCACGAATAGTGACTTTATAGGGACGACGTCTTAATTGTTTTCTTCAAATGTTTTTTATTTGCAAAGACAATCGCTTATGTCGCACAATGAAACTTAAAGTTTTTAATGGCCTTTGTTTATAGCGAAGCTTATGTTTACGTGTCAAACATAAAAACGATGCTGTTTCCCGCTTTCTACATAGAACTCGACAAAAGCACTATATCACTTACGTCGAACTTACAATAACACAGAGAGAGTCATCGCATTTTTGATGAAAGCGAAAGTTGATATTCGTTTTCGTTTGCTTTGCATATCTAGTTAATGCTCTTGAACTCCGCCTGACCTCGTGGGGTAAATGCAACTTCATGTCTTTTAACTTCGGTAAAATGAAATGTGAAAAATTGACACTCTCTAGAAGATCTCCTCTCTCCATGTCTTATCACATTGACAATATTAAGTTGGCAGCAGTCTCTTCCTTTTCTGACATCTTTCCTGGCATCTCCATTGATAGCAAGTATCACTTCGATCTCTCTATAGAACCTATGTAGATAATGAAAGGGAAAACCTGCTGAGCTTCGTTAAGCGCTCGCCAAAGGAATTCAACGACCCTTACGTAACGAAAAGACTATTCATGGGTCTTGTTAGAACCTACTTAATAGTCCTATATTGACTTCAATTCAGTCGGTATATAATATGATCTGGGATCCCACACGCTCTCCGCTCTCACCTTTCGAATGTGGACAGAGACTCACTGGCTTCTGCACACTAGAAAAACGCCGATATTAGTATTAGCTTAATTGACGTGAGATCTGCTGAACGGGGATTGACAAGTCCTGTCGCGTAATTCGCCCATTTCATTTTGCTTAAGTTTAAACACTATTGACTCGTATATGAGCTGCTTAATATTAGAAGTGCGTTTGGAAGTACACCTACACTTATTCCTATGAAAATTCGTCCATTTGATGAATAAATTTCGTGAATCAATATAATCACAAAAACCAAGATAAACGCCTGTAATTTGGCACAAAAATTCGCTCGATCGATTAAGAATTGAAAGAAAAAAAAACTGGGGTGGGATCTGTCGATACACACACTCATAACTTAGAAGACACTGAGGCAAAGTCAGAAAACATCAACAAGTTTTTCCATTTTTTATCTATGACTTTCGATTCGGTGAACGAAGAAAACTGAAAAACTGCTACCCAAGTGTTCGTTGTCGACTGAAAGGTGTGTCTATTTCGTGTCCTTCCGTGGGTTGCATATACCCGCGTAAACTTAATACATACTCGTACCGCAAGCGGTGTAGGGCATAAAAAATCAATTTCAAGCCAATCAAGCCCTTGAAAATTCTTCTCAAAACCCTAAGCAACAAAATTTAATCCCTATATCGGATTGTCTACACATTTACTATTCAATGCAACCACTTTCAACACGCCTGCCTTATAAAAATTGTGGTCATAGTAATTGTTACTGATTCCTAAGCTTAGACAATTTTTATCGGTTTGGTGGTACACCCTTAGCTTCGAACCGCGTCGACTGCAAGTGTTCCTGTGTTCTAGATAGGTAAGTCCTTCTTTCCCCTCTCTTTTTCACATGGAAATTTAGTTTTACCTTATCTTTGCTTTCATGCCTAAAAGACTACAAAGTTCGAATGACAAAAGGAAAACAAGGCGTCAAAATTCGATGAAGAAAAGCAGAGCTTAATAGAAACTAAATCCGATGAAAAACTTCAAGAAAAACGAGACATTCTGACTGAGCGTAAATTTAAGTTCTCAGGGTAATTTCAACTCCAGAGGAAAATTCTGGCAGAGAATATTAATGAAACGCTAAACCAGTTGCAATCCTTATAAAATGAGATAGATGCCTTAAAGTGAAGCCTGCAATAACTTGCGGGCTAATAATGCAGTCGTCTAAAGTGGAGACTCTTATATTTAATGGGGCAGTGCAGTGAAAGAGTAAACCTTATGTGCGAAGTATTCTGGTAGGTAATGCACATAAACATGCAAAAATCATATCCAGCTCAGAAAAAGCTGCTCAGTCTGCTTCGGTCGGCCCAGATGGACTACGTCATCTACTCCTAAAGCTTCCTTGCATGATTGAAGCGGAATAACTCAAAACTGGAACACGCTTGAAAACAAGTGCACTTTCGTAAATATTTTTCCATGTACAGTAGATCTTCATAGCCACTCACTCTCGCAAATAACAAAAGTTCTTAATATATTTTCTCTTAATCTAAGCAAAATCGGAGGATTTCCAAGAATTAAAATAAAAAGAGTAAATAAAAAAAACACAACTAAAGTGAAGTGTTTCTTACTCTATTATATGGGATGGGGACTATCGACCCGGAGAATATAAGAGGAAATTGTCATCGTTGCGTCTGTCATAGTATGACCATGAAATAAAAAACTCGGATTTTCCTCGCAAAGAGGATACATTTTCAGCTTATTTTGAACATGGCATTCGATCCGTTTGGGCACCAAATTTAAGGTTCATATTTTCACTTTTGCGACCAAAAGAATGTCAAACAGATGGACAGAGAGGCATGGATACGTCGACTCAACTTAAGGCAACGCAAGCGAACCTTCTTTGTGGGCGTTCCAAGCAACTTGACAAAGTGAATATTCAGTCAACTTCTCTGTGGTGGATATAAAAAGATACACAATCTGAAGACAAAATTTTTCGAAAATTGATCTGGAATACGCGAACTGTTATTATATGTCATTACTTTGCGATTTTAATGGCTTACGAGTCGCAAATAAATAATAACAGAAAATACTCCTCTAATCCAACAAAAATTTAAAAATGTTTCGCTTCTAGTTCCTTTCTATCCCAGACCCCGCCCTTTGCCTTCCCCTTCGCTTCCTTCCGCACAACCTATGGGGAAAAAAAACTTAAAGACAATTTCTTCACGACCTTTAAGCTCGTCTTCCAATACAAAGCAATCGCAGCTTAGTTTGGAGTACGGAATACAATGACAAGAACCGGAAAAAGGACTATAATGGTGAAGTGAATTTTTCAGCAAATATTATATTTTCAGCAAAAATTATATTCGGGAGTGACCGAATCTTTTATGCCCTTCATCGTTGTCTTAACGAAGGCTTGGAAAAAGGAAAGGATTTAAATTTTCATACTCTAACTAACTAACATCGGATGGGCGCGGCTGATTTTTTCCATTTTCCGAATGGAAAGTGGAAATTTATATCGTGTATGTGTTGCACTTCATGAGGCGCGTTGAAGTCATGTTCTTTGAAAAGTTTAGATTATTTTCAGATTCTTTTGCAAGTTTGTAGACGACGTCTTCATTTTTGCGAGCAGGAGAGTGATTGCCGGAAACGGACAGATGGACAGCTAAACGGTCGGACATGCTTAGGTGCATTCTAAATTTGAAACCGATCGAGAATTTTGGTTTTCGAAGCTTGCTTGTGTACGTTATTGAGGGTTTGAAGAAAAAAAATGAAGTTATAATCGGGTAGACGTGATCGAGTTTATTCGCTTTTTTGCAAGTATTACAGTATCGCCCATAGAATGGACATTCAAATTTTTGTAGATTTATCTACTGCAGCTTATGAGTAGTGAGCAAAAAACCAATTTTTTTTATTCCTTTTAAAAAGCAAAGACGTTCTCAGTTTACGTGATGCTGTGGGCGTATCCGCCGACAAATTTCCATGCAAAAACATTAAATATTTCTACTATTCTATCTGTCGATAACTTGATTGGATTTCTTTACATCAGATATTACACAGGTGGACAGACGGACGGACATACTTAAATCGATTTAGAATTTGATGTTGATCGAAAAAACATATAGATATGGCTTGTAGGGTCCAAGATATTTCCTTCTGAGCATTGCAAACTTTCTGACAAAATGAATAAAGCCCCCATCCTTCGATGACGAATCGAAACAAAAAAGCATATACATGACAGAGGCACATCCATGGCCGGCGTAGATGAACTGAGTTGAAGGTTGAACCTCGAAGCTATTGCAACTACGCGTGCTTGGCAACCGCTAATAGTGAAAATATGGACCAATTTTCGAATCATACGCAAACATCCAAAATTAGAAGCTAATCTAGATTTGACAGGGGTAAAGCTTGCGTATTTAGGAGAATTGATTTGATAGAATTTAAAGAAGTCAAAGGATTGAAAATCGCCTAACTATCTCCTCATTGACTAAACTTTACGAAAATAAAGTTCGCAGAGAAACAGTTCGGGACATTGAAGTTTATCTCACTCATTATCTTATGGCGACGAATTGATCTAATGGCGTTTATTGGCTTAATTAAGAACCGCACCGAGAATAAATCTACGTTTTTCAAGTGACGATAACGCTAACCAAAGCAATCGTGTTTACGTAAGGAGCCAAAGAGTCAAAGGCAAAGGCAAAGAGCAGGCATTGCTTTTGAACGAATTCTATTCAATCTACATGGCATCCTACAGGAAGGAAGGAGATATAAGAAGAGGTATTACGTCAGGCCAGTGTATTCTGCGATAAGCATAGCAGAAGATTTGGATTTTCTGGCAACGAACTCTGCTCGTCTGCTGGCAAAGTAAATGTCTTGTTGTGTTTTCCTTTTAAATTAAGGGAAGAGCAAGCCGTGCGCATTAATATTAGAAATAGCATAGAATTATCAATAAAATACCTACCCCCCCTTTAGGTCACTTTGTGAGTAGTATGATAACGCACTAAACCTGAGCGAATTAATATAATAAAGGCCCTATTATGACTTATGGGCGAACTGCTGCTGCTGCTGCAATGCGAACTGTCAGTTCAATCGAACTCAACTATTGTTTAAAGCAGATATTTATGTATGCAGATATTAAATAAATAAATTTCCTTGATGTGCATAAATTTAATTTAAAAATGCTACTTTTATAATATTTAATTTTTCGTTTTTTATTTTTTTTTATTTTTTTTGCCATTTCAACCGCAGGGGAAAAAATATATATATATATATATATATATAGGAAACCATTGAAGTAGTGAATACATGCACGCATGTAACTCTATGTGGGTTCTATAAGTAAGTAGGCAATATTTGCATATGTATGTAGCATAATGTGTATGTACATACATATATATAAATTAATTTATTTGCAATAACACACATATACATACACAAATAATCACCGTTTATTTATATATATACATATATATATTCATATATATATATATTCATATATGCGGTTGGAGATCTGCATATAATATAAGCGTTTTCAATACATACGCATAAATAGATAGATATAATCGGTACGAATGGAATGGAATGTATGTATATGCATGCATACACGCATACACCTTAATTTACGCACTTTTACTTATACATACAACTGCACAACAATGGCAACAACAGCAAATTTTGCTCTGCAGTTAATATAGGAATCAACAAAAAAGAAAAAAAAAAAACAAAAAAAAAAACAAAAACAAAAAGAAGGAAAAAGCTTTAGTTAGTTACTGGAGTCAGAAGAGTAAGCGCATAACCGTAGAATTAATGGAAATGCAGGAAAATTATTATAATTTTCTTTTACTTACACACCCCCTACAATTTGCCCATGTGTATGCGTAAATTTCATCTATTTAGATTTTACACTATATTTATAATAAAGAAAAAAAAATATTGATACACACACACACACACACACACACACACACACATAAATCAGAATATATACATTTATGTGCGCACTAATGATATATGCAGATGTATATAAATCATTACATAGCTATATAAGCATCTATGTATACATATTTGTTTTTATTTGCGGGTGTGTGTGTGTGTGTGTGTGTGTGTGTGTGTGTGTATGTGAGCGCATATATGCATAAACACTTGCATTGCTTATGTAAAGCCGCCCTACGTTACCAGGAATGCATTTGCTGTCTGCTTATATGGATGCAAACTTACCCAAACTAATGCCCAAATACATACACACGCGTACATATGTATATATAAATATATATATATATATATGTATAATATATAAATATGTATATATATAAATTTTGTATTCGCATACACATATGTAAATATAACTTCATATATGTGCATTCATTTATATGCATGTATAAACATGCATATATATATATATATATATATATATTTATGTGTGGCTGCTTGCGGTTAACAGTACTCACACTGTGGTCATTGTCGTTTGTTGCGTGATTTTAAATATTGATGCTTTTGTGTTGCACTTTTCAGCCAACTTTTAGCCTACACAACACATCAACACATGCACACACATATATATATATATTTTCATGTGTTATATATTTATATGGATGCGTATACATATTTATGCAAATATAATCAGTTTATATGTTGTATTCGCAACGCTTCGTAACATTTAAAACATATTTTAATACAAATTCGTGTTAAGTTTAAAAACAACAAATTTTCACATAAATATTTTTTAAAAGAAAATTTAATTTAAAGTCCGTATAGTAAATAGGGAACGAGTTATGAGGGCTACGTGTACAAAAAAGAATTTAGATATAAAAAAATTTCTTTTCAGTGCTTTCGCTATTTGAAACGCTTAAGCAACAACTTTATGCTTAATAATCAAGTGAAGCAATAACACGCACTTGTAGACACGTAAAGCTTAATGGATATGGATAAGAAAAATATACATATGCATCTTTCTATGGGCGTGTCCCGGTGAACAATCAGAATTATTTATACCGTACACTACTTGTGGCAGAGACTATACTAAGTTTATGCGGACGTTTATTATGCCCAGGGGGGCTTGCTTAAGCTAGATCCCCCTTTTATTGTACCGATCTATTCAGAAAACGATGCTTGTCTGTCTATCGGTCTGTCTGTTCGTCCAATGTAGGTCCATGTACTTTATTGTCCAACCTACAGATCGCAATTTTTGAGCGCTGATGTGCTTTGACCTAAGGACGAACTCTATTGAAAATAGTTTGAATCGGTCCAGTTTTTCGACGACTCGCCAAATAAAAAATTGCAATTTTCAAAATTTTTCGTCAAAGCTCGCTCAGCAATATTTTATTCCCTTCGACATTCGAAATTGGTACGAAAAATGCAGTTCAACTTGAGGTAAATTTTGCGAACCCGCTATCACATAACCGTTCTTACGAACTCCGAAAGGATCTAATTTTCAATATTTCATGGTGAAAATGGGTACATGATAGTAAGTTGACATATAAATCAACCTTACCGGATTTGGATCACATAGGTTTCTCCCGACATACAAACCCTTATATATCGGAAACGCCTAATTTTTTATGTTTTATGATGAAAATTTGTTCATGATAGTAGTTTGACATAATAATTAAGTGGACCAAATCTGAACCACATGAGTCTATTTCTTGGACACTACTTCGTATAAGGTTTCTCATGATTAATAAGTCATTCAGAGGAAGGTTTAATTTTTAATATTTTATAGTGCACGTTGCTCTAGAGTAGCGATTTAGCAAAAAAACAAAATAAATGGGGGAGGGGGAGTGGGGTATTTGGATCAGGGAAGTCAATTTTTTAGATTGCATTATATTTAGGATTTATCAAGCAAAGCAAGCCCTTTATTATGGAAATTGAAAAATAATAAAGTTTTTGGAGAGTAAATTAAGTTTGCTAAATTTGGATCATGTCATGTTATGTTTCTGGCATCTTCCGATAAGCGATCTTTCATGACAAGAATGCCTTTGCTTGAGAATAATTTTTTCGATTATCAAAGCTAATGAATAATTGCATTAAACGAAGTGGTGTAGGGTGTCTAACAGTCAACCTTGCCCGACTATAATGTCTTTACTTGTTTTTAGATAAATCGCCATTTCAGAGCATTATCTGCCAGAGACACTACAGTCTCGAATTCAGTCCTTTGCGGGGAAAAGCAGAAAGAATTCACTTTAGCGGTTTGCAATCCTGCGTAAGTTTTTTCAAGAGAAATGTATTTGAAGGAAAATGCAATGAAAGGGAAAATGGCAGCCAAGACCTATACATAGAAAGAAGATTTTTATTCTAAACAAACACATCTACAATGTTTTGAAAAATGCTTGCGCCTTCATCCGTTAAGTACACACATAACTTGACCAATGCACGCATGGAATTATTATCAAATCTCGAAACATTAATCGTCGCCTGTCACTTTCAAAGCCCTTGAATTACATTTGTTAGGTAACAATTTTTGTCTCAGTTACTTTTTATATACATAAGAAGACTCCAGAAGAATCCAAACTGCCTTCATTTCCATAGCCTATCAAGCAGGTAAGAAAATATCACGGAAGTGGGGGAAGACAATGCCCAAGAATATCCATTTGCAACTTGTGCAGTTTGCACGTCCATTTTCAATAGGTCTGACAAAAGCCAGCGTTGAGAGCCTCACGATAATTGTTTATAGCAAAGTTTTTGTCGGAACTAAACACTTTGACTTCGTAAGCCAGCGAAGGTTTTGCAAGCAAATTTTCCATTTCATTTATGAGTAAACGTGCATATCCCTGCAGAGAGCCATTGGAAATGGATTCATTAACAAAAATGTATTCCTAAGCCAAAAATAGATTCAAAAGCCGTCTATTCATTCAAAAACTTTGGATAGATGGCTTTTAAGGCTATTTTTACTTTGTGAATTTATTGTGTGAATCTACTATTGTCCCCTTTTTGGATTGCGAATCCGTTTTTTGACTGATGAGTCCATTTTTGACTGGTGTATCCATTTTTTGACTGATGAATCCATTTTTGATAGGTGGTTCCTTTTTTTGACCTATGAATCCATTTTTGACTGATGTACACATTGCTTGACTTATCAATCCATTTTTGATAGATGTATTCATTTCTTGACTTATGAATCCATTTTTGCCTGGTGTACCCATTTCTCGACTTATCCTTTCATCAATTTTTGAATCCATTTTTTGCTTACGAGTCAATTTTTTAGGATATGTATTCGCTTTTAGCTTATGAATGTAATCTAATGCGATGGGCACTCTGCAATGACGGGCGTAATGTAATTCATCTCCGTCCGCATGTTCTTTTAAAGGTTTTACCAACAATTGGTCACGTTTTGCTTCGTCATTGTATACAGTTTGTTGAATTTCCGATTCAACAAAATTTTTTTCGCAGCTTATAGTCTCTTGTAACATTAGATGATTCTTTAATAAAGTAGTGAAACACTCTGTCTGTCTCGGCCAATTCAAACTAAAGAATGTTTTTCCTCAACATTGAATTTATCGAGATCTTCACATTTATTAATGTAAATATCCAAAGCATTAATACTTCTTATATTGATATACATAGTTAAATTTTACATTTTAAATTAAATCAAGTCACAAGTAAAAATGTTTCCGAAGGAAGGCATCAAATGGGCCCAATAAATCATCTTAAGAAATATCTACATTCGCATTGCCAGAATCAGTTTGCTCATACTCCCTCATGTGGATTGATTCAGTCATTAAAATAATCCTCAAGACTTTTAAATCTATTGGCAAAACCAAATTCCTGAAATAAAGCAAAATATATTTTACATAAATGCAATTTATGTAAAAAAACAATTAAGTGCTTTTTGCGCTTACTTGTGCAATTTTTTATCATTTTCTCATTTGTCTGAAATTGCTTGAAAATAACGTGTACACATAAATATATATATGTATATGAAATTTGATTTTTTAATGTTCACCACACTTGCATGAATTATGATCAAAACAGCTTCTACTAACAAACAGATTGAAACATCTTAACATAGATAGTAAAAAAAAAAAATCGTTTTCAAGCTCTGCAGCGCTTGCTTTACTGAATAAGTACATTCAAATAATACTGTCCACAATTGTACGATTATATGCATAGGAAAACGTAACTGTTAAATAACATCACGAACGTGCTGCTTTCTGTTAAATAACAGCACCATCATATATTTTTTTATTTAATATGCATAATTGAGCATTTTGGACACAAACCAAGCTGCTTATTCATTTTGCTGCTGGCAATATATCAATTCCGCCATTCCTCCCGGTTACGATACTTACGATACAAATGAGAAACAAAAATATGTTATACGAAATTATAATAAGAGGAAGTTTCATTTTGTAAAGCTTTTTCTGTGTATTTGTGTTGTAAAGCTAATGCCGTGCGTGTTTATCGTTGCAAATTCCGATTTCTACTTGTTGATATGTTCAGAAACTCGCGAAAACAGCTGATCGCTACTTCTTGATATTTCTGAGAGATTTAAAAAAATTGATAAATTTCAATAAATGTTAAAGAAGCGTATTTACACTTACAATTTGGAAGATACCATATGGTAATTACGATTTGTTTATTCGCTCCCCTTCGATAAAATAAAAATTGGAGGCATTTTTAAAAAAATAATTAAAAATGCCGCACAAGAAAAATAAAAGCAAACGTAAATGTGTAAAATAAATTCGTGTAAAATAGAGTAAATACGCATTATTTATACAAAATGATCACACAAATGTACATAATAATATTATGATCAGAATATACGACCAATATTCAAGTTAAAAAAAGCATGTAACTTCTACACCTTCGTTCTAATCACCTTAGTAAATATACGTTGTATTTTGAATTAAATCTTAAATTTCGTGCGAGGAAACAATAAAAGTATGTTACCAATACGGATAAAAAGCGGTTGAATTTTGTACCAATTTTATCCGTAAATAATGTACAGGAGAAAATGCAAGCAAGTTGCTTTACCTGACATCACAAAAACCACGTCCGACACGAAGTTTTATAGAGCATATACTTCTGCAGGTAATGCAAGGGAGAGTGACGGCGAGAACATAATATTTTTTTAATCGATCAACCTCGGTTCTAAAAAGAGTTGTAAAATGTAAGATAATTCCGATAAGGTAGTTTGTAAACCATTTCTGTTATCCATTGCGTAACGTATAACAGAGTTAGCACCTTCATTCTCAAACTTTAACAGAAATAGCGCGTTAATTCTCAAACTGTGAACATGTCATTATTTCGTATATTTTTGTTCATATTCGGTCAAAGCGTTGCCATTTATTGAAAGCAACTCTGTTCTCTCTCTATTCTCAACCCATATTACTTTTTTTTTATAAAACTTGTAAAGGATAAAACCAGCTAACGGGTTTTTGCGAGAAATCAAAGAAATCTTTATAAGTGCACAAGAACTTGCAACAAAATATAAATCAAGTAAAAAATTGCCAAAAAGATTAAAAAATTTTTTAAAAAATACGTAGAAAAAATAACTATTGTGTGTTTATTATGTTCAACAAATACAAGAAATGTGTGAAAAATTAAAAGTCAGTATTTTTTGTCCTATTCACTCACCGCCCAAAATGTCTAAGCTTCCAATTTCAACAATATTAACATCCATCATGTCTAACTTAGACTTTCCAACAAGTTGATCGCCGAAAGTGCAGATGGTGTCGAAGTGAAGATAAATGTAAGAACTCCGATTATGGTAATGTGTTCCTTCATAGCTTAAATAAAATGCAAATCGATCAAGAGGTAAGCGGCGAACTGTTAAGTCCACAGTAATGGATTCTAGCATGTAATTATTTGATATTACACAATTGCGACTTTTCTTTGGAAGTAGATGGCGAAACTATGTACGTCCTGAGCCCACTGAGTGGCCCTTGCTGTTGCTTCTCCCTGTTTCACGGCAATATTCAAAAGTATGTGATTTTACCTATTTTTTTCGAACATGCTTTAACAACATTCTAAAATTTTTGCAGATGATACGAAAGAAAATGCAATTGGATCGATTAAGTTCGCAAGTATACGAAGCATATAAAAGTTTACTGTTTTTCAGAAAAACCACCCTTCAAAGAACGCTACGAGTGCAGATGCAACTGCATTTTACAAATCTTCAATAAACTAGTCCATGAGGAGGAATTGTTACGAGTATCGTTTGAGGAGGTAGGTAGACGACTGAAGCATGACTTTCAGTCTCATAGGTCATTGACATAGCAAAAGTCAAAGACAAGACCAAAGGTTGTTGTTTAGAGCTGTTTGTACTCATATTAAAAGAATATTAACGAAGGTTCTCGGAATAATGATTGGGGAACCATTGCGTTCTCATTTAGACTATATAGTCATTTAGCCTTGCCTCTGCCCACTTAAGACTTCATTGACGTCATGATCAAGATATTACAAACACAATTTAATCTTGGTTCAACTCTGTCCGTCTTATAGTATTCATATATTCGTTGGAGACAAACCCTTAATAGCGTTAGAATTTTCGCTTTCACTTAGATAGATCTCAATAGAGTACACGTCCCGGAAAATCGCTTTCCCAAAGGGCTTTTCAAAGTGCCACACCAGCCTATAACCATCACTCCACATCACTACACTTTTCCCTGATATGCAACGAAAGAATTGACACGGACTCGTTGAGGGATGACTTCATAACTTCTTTATCAAAGTTAAATTGCGTGTCCGATCAAACGAATTTTTTATTTCTTGTCCAGATTAGAATCTCATATCCACATTTAGCTCGAGTTCTCTTCATCCGTTTGCTTTCCGCGCCATCATTCAAACACTATCATCAGTACATTTCGAACGTTACGAACTTTATCCTTCATCTGTTTTAATATTTTCAGATTGAAGAATTGGTACGAGACGACCGACTTGCAGTGGCGTTTGAAGACAATGCATTCAAAGCCATAATGAAGTGGGTTAAGCACGATCTGGAGGAGTGAAAAGGCTATTTCGCCGAGTTAATGAGTCTTATAAGGTTCCCTTTTATTAGAAATGAATTCCTAAGAGGTCACGTCATTAATGAAACCTTGCTTAAGAACGATCCGCATTGCAACGAATTTTTAACTCAATCCTTACATAATCAGTTAACACCAGTGAGAAAACGGCAATACATCCATACATACGGCTCGCTGGTGGTGTAGATGTAGACGCTTGAGGGACGCATCGTTTTAGTATCGTTGCTTGCAGGCGCTTGACGCAAGGTTTACGATGTAACCAACAGCAGATCTTACAGCAGCATATTCCGTAATTTCTTTAAACGATGTTGTGTATTCGGTGGGAGGACATAACGGAGACAGTTTGAAGCGTTGAAAGCTAGAATGCTTCAACTGACAAATGGTATGCGTGCCCAAATACACCTGTTGCATACGAGTGGCAGTGTCGCGCAACTGTAGTGGAAAATAGCATTTATAGTTTGGGTCGTGGAACTGATAGCATTACTTCGTGTATTCATTTCGATCCGAGAGAGGGTCAATGGTATAAATTGAATGAAATCCACGGACGTCCACCGAATGGAGTTGAACTGTTCTCTTACGATCGATCGTTGTTTTTTATCGAAGAGAAATGCGCGCGAACAAATTAATGGGATTCGATGCTTTCTATGCTCTCCCGCTGCCGTCATAGCAGACGACATATGCGTGTTCGGTGGTGGCTTGGATGTGGGATCACGTGTAGAGCATATCAGGAGCGTAGAACGCTACAACATGCATAATAATGAATGGAGAACCGTTGATACAATTGAAGCGCAGTTGCACTGATTAGCGGTGATTTTAATTTGGACTAAATCAAGAAAGCGAAAAATTATTCTCTCTAGTCTGCCATTTACTTTTTAACATAATTGTTTTAAGAGAAGTTAAAACTTTAAATAAAGAAATGTTTGACGTAAATATTCATTGCCAGAAATAAATTTGTTTTCATCAGCTAGATTTGGCTACCAAGGTCGCCTTACTTTGGTGATAACTACTTTTTATTTCGAAAGCGAGTAACTATATATATATAATTGTGTTTGGCCGGCGTTCATCGATGGGACGTATGGAAGTGCAAAAGTAAACAATTGTTCCTGCTTCAAACCTCTCTTCGTTACAGTCTTCATGAACGTCGTGATCCAAACTGTTGAGAGTAGAAAGGCGAGTCTCTCTCTGTCATTGAACGTAAACAGTACCTTCACTGTAGCTGGAAGTCCAAGTTTTTATACTAAACTCCATATTTTTACATCTGGAATTTCTTTCATATATAAGAGACAAAGCTCCAAGACAAGTAATTAATGTGTCAAGTCATTGAATGCTCAAGCATTGCTGATGCATGACCATAAAGTTATTTACAATACTCATTCAGGCGATGCGTCCTGCACCTGTAACGAAAGATTTTATTAAAGAAATGCGAAGAGAAGAGAGAGAGAGATGTGTGCCCCATCGGTAAATATCATGAATTTATCGGCCAACCAACCATGATAGCTATGGCTCTACACCAATCACGATTAATATTTTGAATGATTCGGCAACAATTTCAATTTGCTCAGCGGCGAAGCGCTAAGATATGTGTTCCATTAACAATCGTCACTGAAATAAAATGCCTGCTGAAGGCATCCATCATTCTGTTAAACAAAAAGGTAATTGGCATAGGTTCTACAAAATAATTCGTGTTTGTGTTCTTACTTTCTATATCATATGAAAAAAAAAAAGTATTTTCCCCATGGTGGGTATAAAAGAAATTGTACTTATTTTTAACAATTTTTTACTGAAGTGAAGATAGCCCACCAAGATAACCCATGTTTATACGGTTCGTGTCCTCGCTAAGTTACGCTTTATTTTTTTAACTAATATATATGGAGAGAGCAGGTTTTTGGCAGATATAGTTCCGCGGAACCAATATACCGCGTTATAGGAAAACGCGTTGTAGGAGTATTCCCTTATATATATAACGTGGGCAATCCCCGCGTTGTACGGGGGAAAACACGTGTTATACGAAGGACTTGAAATCGCGTAATATGGAAACGCGTTATAAGGGTACCGCATTAAAGGGGGAATTACTGTAATAAACTACGGTAATAAACTATGATATATTTCTGCTCAGATGTCTGTTAGACGGCTTAATAATAAGTTAATAAAACATTTGATGCCAGGGGAAAGGAACAATTAACACATTACTGAAAAACGTCCCATGGAAATTAATTGACAATAAACTGCATAAATTCGAAAAAAGGAAGGATCAGGCGTAGGAAGGTAAAGGCATAGATATTAATAAACGAAAATTCTGCTAAGGTTCAAGTCTTAAAAAAAGGGTAACAAAAATGTAAATGAAAAGAATAAAGAAACTTATATGTCAATTATAGTAACGTGGACTCGCTTTGGTCCCACACTTGGACGTAAGGGTAGCATACGTATTTAGCGTTTAAGCTATTTTTTGCGCATTCTTATCTTTCTCTATATATATATATCGTAGTAGGTAGGTGAAGTTCAAGCTATTTTTACTCATTGTGAACTTTTCCCATATACACTATTAGTTAGGATTTGCCCGCGGATGGTTGTTTATTTAATGCTTGCACTCAGGAATAACATCACCGAAATATACCCGCTATCCGTAAGCGTCCGTAATGGTTCCGATTAGGCGGAATTCCTCTACTTATCCCGTCCCAATAGACTGAAAATACAAACATGAAGAATGCCTGGAAATTCCGTTGAGGCTTATGTTGGCAAAGGAAATAAAAATAATTTTTTCCGAACAAGAAAAAGAACAATCTTTACAATGTTTGCTTGACACCCTTAAGACAATAAATAGAATACAAAAAATGAAAAAAATATATTTACGTTTATATATATTATGTACATATATGTGATTGTTTAATATATAATAGGAGGAGTTAAAAATAACAAACAACCGTGAAAATATCCCACACTTTCCAACACACGCAATGTATAAATTCTTTAATACTAAACACATCGTCATTGCACGTATGTATGTTCCGTTTACCTTTCATTCATATATTCCTGTCGCCATCCGCGAAAGGACAGTAAGATAATTGAACTCACTTTAAAATTCATGCAGCACTATCTGTCCTTTTGCCCGTTGATCTCACTTGTTGTTGTTAGACATGAAACAACCAAAGAAATCTATGGATTTGTTGTTGGGCGAGTTGCAAGACCTGAACAGAGTTTTATTATTTATGCTGTGTCGATCAAATTTATGACTAACATCAACCCATTGTATACTATGCCTAAGGACACTGCTCAGTTTATGTTTTAGTTACAAAAATAAATGAAAGGACGAACTGTGTAGTCGTGTGTTATATGCATGCGTTTCATTTTTTAAGTACAATCATAATGTTTTTACCATTCACAGATGAATGGGATTAGACTAAATTTGCCCTTCAATTTCCTTTCAATATTTGTGCAAAACGAAGTACATTCGATCATTGTTGGACTCTAAGCCTGCTTAGTTATGCTTATCTGTAGGCATAAGCTTGCGACGATATACGAAACATATTCCCATAATCAAGAGTAGGAAAAAAGGATCAAGGAGAGCCCAATGAGAGATCGTCAATTCCGTTCATTCAACTAACGTCAGAAGAAAGACAACATTTTTTGCTGGAGCACAAAACCCATCACATACGTAACAAATAAGGAAACTCTAAGAATAGTTTATAATACTCAACACATCAAACTAATACACACAAATTGTAAAGCGTTCTCGCAACCGTGAACACACTTTGACAAATACACCAAAGCTCGCTACGACGTATACCTTTGAGTGCAAGTATAAGCATAAGCAGGTACGTCAGCTTTTTGCTGCAATGGATAGTAAAAGTTATTTTATTCCTTTTCTAACGGAAAATTCTCAGCATATTTTCGTCGGTATCGACAAATGAAACGTTCATATTTTACGATCCCTTGATAGCCTCAAAAGAATATAGTAACAACAACAAGCAACACAAGAATATAGTAATAATGTTTGTATGTGTGCATGGAACAAGAGCCAGCTAGAAAAGACAAACCTACCATACCCTAAATCACTTGCGACACAAGATGTATTAAGCTTGTGCGCATGGGGCAAGCATAGACACACTTTTTATTACACCGATCGATTCGGATTGTCTGTCCCGTCGTCCGTTTGATCACTGTGACCAACCCACAAGCCATACAACCGTAAATGAAAGAAAAAAAACAACGGTGGCCTGTCGTTTTTAAAATACATTAGCCTGACAGACATTTCGTCATTTTAGTAACGGAGGTTTTTACGACTGCAATATTAATAACAACTTTGCAAGCCAGCAAGAAACAGGTAGAAAGGATAAACACTGAATATCCTCAGCTGAAAGATAACCAAATATGTTTCCATGTAACACAAAACTCAACAGAAAAGAAGAAACATATTTTAACAAAATTTCCATCGAAACGCGTCATAAAAGAAAGAACTAGAGGTTCTCAGCATTGGATTAGTGCGAATTTGTATACGGAAGTAGAAAATCCTCGAATTCACGATAGAGAAAATAGAAATTCTCTTCAACTCCATTACATAGAAGCGGAATTTTACTACATAATATAAACGAATAAAGTGAAGAATATTTTCGTAAGACACTCAGTAGAAACCTTTACTTCGTCGAGTACGGGTTAGAACTTACTGTCAGCACAAGCGAGTAGAAACGATCTAAAGTTTTTAGTCATCAATCGTTTAAGGATTAATTTTCAATCGAAATACATTTAAATTATTTTAATTCGCAGCAGCATTAACTCCACCTACAGTAAGTGAAGACCAATCTGGTGAAAGTACAGAAATAGTTTGGTTTTATATCAACTTTGATAACCTGGAATGAACATTTTTCATGGGTCGTATGACATTCATCCGTTTAGTCATCTTCGTAACTTTCCTTCAAAACATCAGTTCATTCCAGGCTGCTTTCTATTAATCAAATTCGGAAGTGTACGGGAGTTGGCCTTCTTTGCTTTAGGCGCTCGTTGTAATTTACTCCTATTCTGATTGTGAAGTGATCTGGAATTGAAATTCTATCCAAAAGCCATCTCCTTCTGCTCGCAAATGATTCAAATGGCTTTGCATTCGGTCGATCTCTTGCCTCACTAAGCAATGCCTTTTTTGGATTCGTGTTCCGCGCATAATCAAATCCCAATTGCTTTACAAATCCAAACGAGGTATCGCATGCTTTTAATAAAACTCATTGATTGAACGCAATCTGATCTCTCTCTCTCTCTCTCTCTCTCTCTCTCTCTCTCTCTCTCTCTCTCTCTCTATCAAAGTTTAACACAATTCCTTTTTATATATTCTCTGGAAATCGAATTTCAGTTTAAGTTAAGACAAAGTCTGAACTTTATTTTACGTCGTTTATTTAACTATAGCGGAAGTTACTTGAATTCTTTTCTCATTTTACTGAACATAATCCAGTTGGCATTAAGGTAAACTTCTCCGAATAGGTTCACTTTTTAGTTTTTATACTGAGCTCGACATTTTGTTGTAGAAGTGTTGCTAACAAACTGCACTTGATTGGTGTAGAAATCCTTCGTTGCCCTTTAATAGACACGCCTTGTATTTTGAATTTAAAACATATCCAGAACTAAACCTTAAACCTCGTCAGCAGAAGCAATAGAGGTAAGTTGCAGATGCGAATAAAAAGTAGTCGATAAAACTTCGATACCATTTTACCAATAAATCCAAAGACGAATTGCAGTCAAATTTCTTTCCTTAATACTATGAAGAACAGATACTAGCCCTTGTGAAATTCATCTAGCTACCGAAAGCAAGAGTGGCATATAGAGAAAAAATCATTCATTTTGTCTTAAATTGTGGTACTAGGACTGCTAGGACTGCTAGGACTGCTTTCTTGATTTCGAATCTATGACATTAATGTCTTTTTAATTTAGAATTTCCAACAAGATGATCGCTGGACAATTCGTTGAAGATAAATGGAAGAACTGTGATTACGGTAACGACTTCCTTCATAAGTTAAATCAAATGCGAATCAATCAAGAGGTAAGTGACAAGCCGTGCAGCCAACGTTAATGGATTGTAGCATACAACTATATCTGACGTTACAGAATTGCGACTTTTCTTTGGAAGTGGGTGGCGAAACCTTGTATGTCCACCGGGTTGCCATGGCCGTTACTTCTCCCTATTTCGCGGCAATGTTCAGGAGTATGTGGTTTCACATAGTCGTCGAATAACGATTTATTGCAACGATTTAAAAACTTTCCAAAAATTTTTACAGATAATACGAAAGAGAAAGCAATGGGTTCAATGGAACTTGAAGATAATGACGCAACTGCAGTAAAAGCTATTATTGACTACATCTACTGCGGCGAGATAACACTAACTGAGGAAAACGTACAGTTAGTTTATTTAACGGCTGATTACTTTCAGATCGAATGGATAAAGAAAAAGTGCGTGGAATTTTTTAAAAGCAAACTGAACCCAACGAATTGCTTTCAGATGCGGAGATTTGTCGGTGAGTCCATAGATCTTTGCAAGCTTACGAAGCTTATCAACGTTTATTGCCTCTTAGATAAGCCACCCTTCGAGGAACTCTATGAATGCAGCCACAACTACATCTTAAAACACTTTGATAAATTGATCCATAAGGAGGAGTTGTTACGACTGTCGTTTGAGGAGGTAGGTAGACAACTTAACCATAAGCATATGCGTGTCATTGACATGCATTGTTTCAAAGCTAAGAGCAGAAGTTGTTTTAGAGTTGTTTGTGTTCATATGAAAAGGATATTAAGGAACGTTCTTGGAATTGTGATTGGAGAACGGTTGCTCTGGGTTAGCTGCGAGATGTGGTTGAACGCAGGCGACCGTATCCTGTTTGCACTTAGAATTTTTTGATCTAGCGAGCGGATTATAGAATACATTAGCCGTAGACGGACTTTCAAGGGCTTTTTTTTATCCGCCATTAGTCATTTCCATGTTTCCATTATATACAGTTTATTGTTGGTTCAGCACTGGCCGCCTTATAGGAATTATATATTCATTGGAGACAAACCCTTAATAGCGTTAGAATTTTCGCTTTCACTTAGATCTCAATAGAGGACATGTCTCGGAAAACCTCTTTCTCAAAGGACTTTTCAAAGTGTCACACCAGCCTATAACCATCACTCCCCGCTTTTCCCTGATATGCAACGGAACATTGGACACCGAATCGTTGAGGAGTGAAATTCATAACTTCTTTATCAAACTTAAATCCGATCCGAGTATCCGATCAAATGAATCTTTTATTTCTTGTCCAGATTAGAATCTCATGTCCATATTTAGTTCGAGTACTCTTCATCCATTTGCGTTCCACGAAGTAACTTATGCGATGTGAACCCTTCAAACACTATCGTCAGTACATTTCATACAAACTGTATCCTTGATCTTTTCTAATATTTTCAGATTGAAGAATTGGTAAAAGATGACCGACTTGCAGTGGCGTTTGAAGACAATGCATTCAAAGCCATAATGAAATGGGTTAAGTACGATCTGGAGGAGCGAAAAGACTATCTCGCCGAGTTAATAAGCCTTATAAGGTTCCCTTTTATTAGAAATGAATTTCTAAGAGATCACGTCGTTAATGAAACCTTGCTTAAGAACGATCCGCACTGTAACGAATTTTTAAGTCAACTTTGCACACATCGCTTAACATCAGTGAGCAAACGATCACACGATCAAACCAGAAATATACCTAAAAATCGAAATGCAAGGTTTCACGTACTACTCAGTGGTGGTGAAGATGTAAAAACTGGGTGGTCACAACGCAAGTGCAGAGTATTTAACGTAAGCAACGGCAAAATATGTTCCATCTCAGACATGGTAGATCGAAGAAACGGAAATTCCGTAATTTCTTTGAACGATGTTGTGTACTCCGTGGGAGGATATGACGAAGATGTTCTGGAAAGTGCGGAGTATTATGATCAGGTTAGTAGGAAATGGATCCACATTGAACCTATGAACAGAGGTCGGGTTTACTTTGGGATCTGTGCTCATAATAGTCTTATTTACGCCATTGGCGGTGCGCACCTTTCAAGCGTTGAAAGTTACAATGCTTCAACTGGCAAATGGTATGCATGCCCAAATACACCCGTTACCTACGAGTGGTGGTGCCGCGCAACTGTAGTGGAAAATAGCATTTATAGTTTGGGTCGTGGGACTGATGGCGTTACCTCGTGCATCCGCTTCGATCCGAGGGAGGGTGGTTGGTATAAATTGAATGAAATCTCCGGACGTCCACTGAACGGATTTGAACTGTTCTCTTACGATCGATCGTTGTTTTTTATTGAAGAGAAATGCGCGCGCCTTGATATACGAACAAATAAATGGGATTCGATGCTTTCCATGCTCTCCCAAAGGTTTTACTATTCCGCTGCCGTCATAGCAGACGACATATACGTGTTTGGTGGAGGCTTGAATGTGGGATCACGTGTGGAGCATATCAAGAGCGTAGAACGCTACAACATGCACAATAATGAATGGACAACCGTCGATACAATTGAAATTGAATCATTTGGTGGCGCAGCTGCGCTGATTACCGGGGATTTTAACTTGGACTAAATCAAGAAAACGAGAAATTAACCTTCATTTTCTTTAGTTTGTAATTTAATTTTTATTTATTATTATTATTACACATAATTCTCTTTTTACACGATAGATACGTTCCCAAAAAATACGTGTAAAAAAATTCGTGTAAAAAGAGAATTAGGTGTAAACAATATTAAAAACTTGTTGTTAGAGTTTACTTATTTTTTTCGTGCTTACACATTTTAATTCATTAAATATTTTATTAAAAATAACTTCTACTTTGGAAAAGAAAATTCCTGGAATATTAAAAATCGTGTTAAAACAAAATAATTCGTGTAAAAAAAGAAATTTTTTTTCTTTTGAACTCGTGTTAAATCAAATTCGTGTAAAAAATCGTGTAAAAAGAGAATTAGGTGTATTATTATTATAAATTTAGCCAGAGAATAAAATTCTAAGACTAAAGTCTTAAAGCACTAGCATCTAAGGCTTTCGGCTTTATTTTTATTAATATTATTATTATTATTATTCTTATTATTATTATTACTATTTATTATTAAAAACTCTACTGCACTTGAGGTTTGATCCCACGACCATTGAATTACTAGTCGAGATCCTTGCCTACTCGGCCACTCAGGCGAATGTATTTAGTTTTTAACATAATTGTTTTAAGAGAACTTAAGACTTTAAATAAAGAAATGTTTGACGTAAATATTCATTGCCAGAAATAAATTTGTTTTCATCAGGTAGATATGATTTGGTTACCAAGGTCGCCTTACTTTGCCGACAACTACTTTTTATTTCGAAGGAGACTAACTATATATGATTGTGTGCGGCCGGCGTGCATCGATGGGACGTAGGGAAGTGCAAAAGTAAACAATTGTTTCTGTTTCAAATCACTCTTCGTTACAGTCTTCATGAACAATGTGATCCAAACTATTGAGAGTAGAAAGGCGAGTCTCTCTCTGTCATTGAACATAAACAGTACCTTCACTGTAGCTGCAGGTCCAAGTTTTTACTCTAAACTCCATATTTTTACATCTGGTCTTTCTTTCATATATTAGAGGCAAGGCTTCAAGGTAAGTAATTAATGTGTTAAGTCATTGAATGCTCTAAGCATTGCTGATGCCTGGGCATAAAGTTATTTACGTTACTCATTCAGGGGATGCGTCCTGCACGTTTAACGAAAGATTATATTAAAGAAATGCGAAGAGGAGAGAGAGAGAGATGAATAATATTTTAAATGATTCGGCAAGAATTTCAATTTGCTCAGCGGCGAAGCGCCAAGATATCTGCTCCACACCAATCACGAATAATATTTTCAATGATCCGGTAAGTATTTTAATTTGCTCAGCGCTCAAGCGCCAAGATATCTGTTCCAAATATGCTACTGAAATAAAATGTATGTGATCGCGTTCGACCATCATTCCGTTGAGAAAAATGGTAATTTATTAAAGCATGACTAGGTTCTATAAAATAATTTGTGTTTGTGTTCTTCTTTCTTCTATGTCTTCAATTACACTTGCGCTAATAAAGATTACATGCAAACGTTATAGACATGATATATATATATATATATACAATATATGATTTAGCACAATAAACGAGTGATCTAATAAGACTATAAGTCACTTACAGTCGCTCAGTCAGTTAACATAATTAAGTGCTACACTAGAAAGTTACTTGAACAATGTCACTGGTTAAAAATACTCCTGTAGCTTGAAATTTAAAGTACGGGTATATGGTTGGGCAGTTGCAAGAAATAAGAGAAAACTAGAAATGAAAAACTCAATCAAGCTTAGAAGCAAAAAGCATTTACAATCGGCTCGACAGATTGACTGACTATTTGGTAGGTTTATAACCTTAATAAAGACAGTTTTGAAGATGTAGAGTATCTGTGTTTGTAGTTCTTTCAAGTCTAACAAACGTCAACTTGTCATAGAGACTCCTCGACTCTTGCGCTACGTTTTAAGTACTCATTCAAATCTAATTCCAGAATTCTCAATGAGAATTGAGATATGCGCACTTATTTATGGCAGGTCGTAATTTATTTTTTGAATTTTAATAAGGACTGCCAGCCATACACTTGCTTACAACGATGTTGTGCCGATCTATACCTTGATCTGTAATGCCTTTTTTTGAAATATTCAGATTAGAGGGCGGAATATGAAAAAAGATGGGCTTAGTTTCGCTATTTCTGTTTAGTCTAAGTGCTTAAATAAATCTAAGGAATTTCATCCTGCCTACGCCTCACTCAACTTTGGATATTATATCATATTTCACTTCGTGAAAGCAACCTTCTACGACGCCATTAGTAGGATTAAATGAATTACTATGGCCATCAGAAATTATAGAAGATCACAAATATGGGCAAATATGGCGCGTAGTGTTTCAAAAAATATTCTACAAAATCTGGTGAATAAAACGAGTCATTAAAATTAAAATCTGCGGATAGACTGCGGAATTTCCTCAAAAATTTTATAACAATCATTATAAAATAACGAATCTTTGTGTGTTGAAACACACTTGTTGCCGTTGTATATGGCATCTACTTGCGCCCGCATATCACGATCAAAGTCCTGTGGATTATCCTGCGACGTCGAAAGGCGCTGTTACCCGTGCCTTTTCTCTTTTTCTTAAATATTTCTAAAGCTGTAGCTTCTGTGCACATCTCATCTAAATGCGATAGATTCACTAATCACAATTTCTTCCAATTTTAAAAAGGTTGTAAGATGCTTTTGCACATAAAGCTCTTGCAAAATGCCTAAACCAAAACTTGAACCTATCCTATGAAGTGACCAAGAAGGCAAATTTAAAATACCGATGAACCTGTTTTTTATTCACTGTTTCTACTTTCAATCATATATTTTTTTTAAAATGAGTAAAACATAATTTAAAAACTATTTTCTCTGTCACTGAATTTTCATTCCTTTCTAGCTTTTCATAACAAAAATGTAAATAAGAAATTATATTGCACTTGTTCCAGTGAAGCATTGGTCCATTGATAACGGTCCTGCTGAAATCCGTAACAATTGTTGTGAAACGAGGCCGACTTCCTTTTTTCTCACACACAATTGTTGGAATTTCATTAGCCATTTGCCGATTAGCCCGAACCCGCGCCTTTCTTTTCTACTACCGGGTTATTTTTGCCTCGATGATTGGTTATAACCAAAGCATAATAAAATATGTAGCTTCTAACATCCCGTAATGTGTAATCTTAAAGATATATACAGATGTTGAATAAAGACACAAAACGTTATGTATATAAATTCTAACATTTTATTAGCAACAAAAACAAAAACATTATTTATAGAACATCACATATTTCAGTATCAACATTATTGCTACATTTTGTGTTTAGTGTCTTGTGTATAGGGAGAGGACAGACTTGGCGCACATTCGGTGGCGATGAATCCTGGAAATGGTAAGGAAATCAGATTTTTCTGATAGGTTTTATCAAAAATCTATAGTCGCGCAATGGCTTTGAAAATTGTTATAACACGATGTGTTTGCATATGTTGCATTCTTTCTCAAAACACTTCAAAACTGCGCAGAGTTGAACATCAAACAATGAAAACCTTATTAAACATTATTAAACAGACTTAAACAGTCTTAAAAAATCGATGTAATGCCGACGCCTCGATAATCACGAAATTACATTTCGCAATAAAGTCAGGTAACCACTAACGCCTACTAGTCAAATCACCTGAAAAATTGGAATCGATGAAACAATCAAGCACGAGCTTATTAATTTTGGTTTTTCGAACATTTCCCATTCTCCACACATGCCTTTTCTTAAAAACTTTAGTGTTTGTACTGTAAGTTTGCATGAGATTTAGTTGCGCTAACTTAGTTTAAATCATAACTTAGCAAAGACTTATTTAGCAAAGACGCGAAGCTTAAAAATATAGGTTAAAAATATAGGTTATCTTAATGGGCTGTCTTCACTTTAGCGCAAATATATGGAATTTCGATATTATTGTGCTTAAGAATGCAAACGTATCGCATGACAAATATTGCATGGTGAATATAATTTCATGATAAATATGTTGCATGATACTTTTTGTTCATTTGTGCTACTTGTACATATTTTTTTAATGATAAGACACATTTTTAGATATCTTGGCGCTCAAAACCAATTAGAAAACATATATCACCATCTTTTTTGGAAAGGGAGTTTTTTTATTTATTCAAAAATCTTCCAACTGGTAAAATGTTGAGAATGAAATTATTGGATCATACTTTTCGTGTGAATTGAAAGCAAAAATTTAGAAAACACGAAATTTAACGAAGAAATGATTTTGCAATGAATCTGACAATAAATGAATATTGCCTTCCATGTTGAAGGAACCTTTTAATTAAAACTTCATCCGCATGGTTTGGAGAGCTTTTCGAAAACCATTGATAGAATAAAAAAATTTACTAATTAAAGCAAAAAATGTAATTAGCTTGAATGAGAGTAGAGTAAAAAATAAAATCTCGGATATTCCTTTTACCATTTTCACTAGTGGAGCTTTTCAATTAGCCTTACATTCGAAAATAAACAACGTATCATACCAAATATATATATATATATTGTAGTATTATTGTGCGACACATTTTACTACTATTATCTTACGAAAGCTTTATTAAGGCATCACGACGTTTTAATATCTCGTCTTTAGCTCTCCAGCGAAATCCTTTTCACATTTGCGTTTAGATGATTTACTAAACCAGAGAGCAAAGTAAGAAATAATCAAAATCTTTTTCCTTTTTGCACGTCTTAGTATAGCTTAGGTAATAATATCGTGAGAATATGTGATCATCTGTATTCCGTAATGGGTAGGTAATGAAAGAGAAGATATCAAGAATTTAGACTTGAAAAGGAACTTTCAACTTTTTCAAATCGTTTTAAAGGCATAAACGCCATAGATTAGGAGCAGACATGAAATTGAAATTACTCGTAGCCCCTACATTCCGCAGAAAAAGGTGGTGACTGTACGTACTAATCGGAGTTTGGTCCATAATTAAATAGTAGAAATTCACTTGAAGAAACGTTAGAATAGCATACATTACGACACTAACTCAAATCAATTAACGAAAATAAGTCCGTCGCCCCTTATATGCTAAGTATATATTTATAGTTTGCTTGGATTTATATTTAATTGATATGTGATGTAATTGCAAGTGAAGGCATGAGCTTTATGAGTACACACCATATAGGAATACTGCATGCAATATGCAGGTTATTTTAAGGAATGTGCCTGCAACTAACCGCATAGCTATTTTCATTCAGCTGAGTTCTTCGATATATGTAATCTCAAGCTCAAAGCTGCCGAAATCTTTTAATAGCGCAAAAAGTTGACCTTGAAACAAGGTTAAGAATATCATTTCACATAGTTTTTTACCTAAACATTCCAGCAGTTCTACAGCGTAGGTACAATGCTTTTGCTATCAAAATGGCAAAAGACTATCGATCAAAATGACACATATTTGGTTTAACAAAAAATTTATTTAAAATATATTGAAAATGTATTCGAATTTTGGCGTAAAAATTTTACAAACTTATTACTTTATCTATGTTATAAAGAAATCTTATTAATAGATTTTTATAAAAGAAAAATTTTTGGAATATATTTTTCTTTTTAAAAATTTATAAAAAATCAGACTTTATGAAAACAATTTACAAAAACGTTTATCAAAAAAAAAATTTTAAAAATAAGTAATTCACAAAAAAAATACAATGCTTTTTGGAGGACGTTTACAATTTTTTTTTTACAATTTTTGAATATTTTTTTTTTTTTAGTTAAAATCAGTTCCTTTCTTAGAATAAATTTTTATCAAAATAAATCAAACTTTATTGCGAATGTAAGTCAATCTTATTTTTTTTCTATGTTTTTTCTTACTTCAATTATTGCGTGTACGCCTCTTAAACATACATAGTAACGATAATTGATAAAATTACAATGATTTTCTTAAGCATTTTTCGCTTTTGATAACAAAGTCTTATGGAATAACAATATTTTCGTAGTTTTTTACTCTCCTTAAAAAAAAGAAAAACAAGTAATTTTTTATACCCATCACCGTTATCATAGAAGAGATTAGAAATAAGGCAAAAGAACTTCATTTTCATATTCTATAGCATGGGTGGGCGCGGCTGATTTTTTCTGCTTCCAGAATCAAAGTGGATATTTACATGGTGTGTGTGTTGTACTTCATGAGTAACAAGGGAAAAAACACAGAAAGCAAAAGTGTTCACGGTTTTTGTTGCTTAGACGTGCTAGTGTTGTAGGCGTGTCGTTTGGCCGGTTCTCTCCAATTTTGTAGGCGATATCTTCATTTTTGCGAACAGAAGAATGTGTTTACCACAGATACTAAGCAGTAGGCCAGGCGGACAGATGGACTGTCGAAGAGACGGACATGCCTATGTCCATTTGAAATTTGCCAAGAATTTATATAATTTCTTTGAGTTTTTGAATTTTGATTCTACGCATTGTCAAGGTTTGGAGAACAAAATTTTTATTTTGATACACCGTTGAGTATTCTTACAGATATTACTGCATCGCCTATAGAATAGACATTCAAGTGTTTGTAGACTTATCCGCTGTACTTTACGAGTAATGAGGAAAAAAAAAACATTTTTTTTATCTCTTAAAACACAAAAGTGTGCGCAATTTACGTGTAATAGAGTAGACGTATCCTTCGACCAATTTGGGCCATGTTCACTACCAACCTCCGTCCACGAACTTCTAACGTTCTATGTTTGAAATCGATATTTGTATTTTTGCCGCCAAGGGAATGTTTAGAACACACATTACGCGGACGGACAGACATGCTCAAATGATATCAGAATTTGAAATTGATCAGGAATGTATATCTTTTATGGTGTCTCTGAAGCTTACTTCTGGTCGTTGCAAACGTTTTAATAAAATGAATATATCCCTCATCCTTCGGTGATGGCTATAAAAAGACTTTTTTACACATAAAGCTTTATTTTGAAAAACCAATACATTATCTAACACTTGCAAATTTATTTTAGGAAGGTGTTTGGTTAGTAAGAACCATGATCATTCTTCAATTCATCTTTTATTCGATTTTTTCCTAAAATCTTTAGTCTCTAATTCTCTATATATAATGTTTCTATAAGCTATAGGTGTAATATTTTTAAAATTTTATGAAATTCATGATAGAAACCTGTCATCAATAAATGCAAAAGATCAACCCCAAGTTATATGTGGTATGTTTTACAAGATTTCAAGATTGAATTCTTGGTATATAAAGAGAGAAGATTTTCTAATTAATATAAAAAAAAATTTCTTGAAAAAATAAAAAAAATATGAAACCTTACAGGTCGTTCATGGGACGATTCATATATATATTCAAATAGAATAAAAAAAAAATTTAATATAAGTGTAACAATAAAAAAAAAAATAATAATAATAATAATAATAATAAAAATAAATATTTCGAGATTTAATTTTTGGTTTAATAAAGATTGAAAGCTTTAAACATATTCTTAAAATATATATAAAATTTGCAATCAAAATAAAATATTGCACAAGATGTAACAACGAAAGAAAAGCGGAAAAATTACGTTAATCACAGTTTTTTCTGGAGCCGGTTCAAACATATATTTTATTTATCTTAGATACTTTCTTTGAGGGGTATATGTGTATATGTATATACGGTGTCAAAAAATTTACGCCAGATTTGAATTAAATAGAAAACAGAGCGATTTTTTTTTTCAATTATAATTTCTTGATTGAATCGTAATGCACATAGGAAAGGTGTATTCGTGAAACAGCATATCGGACAAATGATCTTCCCATCCTTACTGGCATATGGGCGTTTTTTTTATAAAAATTCTAAACACCGAAGCGAGAGATTACACGAACAAGGAATGTCTCATGCGGTAATTGATTTGTTTCATGGGATTTATAGCAAGAGGCATAAGTCTTGTTGAAACCACGTGTCGTTCATTTTGATATATCATCCGAATAAGGCAGAAAGAACTGTGTTTTCATAGCGCGATATCGTGCATAAGTAATAGCCATTACTTGACCAATCTCATATGGCCAAACTTCTATTATTTCTGAAATATTTTGCTCAACAATGAAAACGTTTTACTCTCGCATGCAATGCTTTATTTTTACTAACCTTAAACTCTTTTTTGTTTTTCTTAATTGCCAATGACACCAAATTCAAATTTTGCGTAAATTTTGAGACACCCTTTATATGCACATATGCACATATGTATTTCTGATCGATGTGAAGAGTTAAATCCATTTAGCTACGTCCGCCTGCCCATCTGATATGCTATAAAAATTGATTACTTGTCCAAGTGTTTGCTTGCTCGCATGCTATAAATAAATTTCGCTACAAATATTATTCGTTGTATGGACGTTTTCCGATCTAAGCATAAAAAAATGCTTGTCTCTGGGGGATACATTCGTGCATATGGTGATAAGTATTCCTGCAGATTTCAGATATTTTGAATGCATACTTCTTGTTTGGCACTCGTTGGAATGAGTTGATACGAGTGTTGTGGTGAAAATGGATAGCGTATCGAGCTACCATTGATCCCCCTAAGCTGTCGAGTAGGTAAGAACCAAGTCAGTATTCGCGGGTTCAAATCTCAAATGCAGTAGAGTTTTCCTTGGTCGCAGCTATAGTGAATGCTTAGTCGGTAAAGGTACAATAATAAATTGAGTACAATCCTTACCGATTGGGAACAAACCCACTAGAATGCGGTCGCTATTCTGATGACATTTGGGTTAGCTCAATTGAAACGTGGCCGTACCAGGCTTAGTAATAGTAAATCTTCGGACAAAACCTCTAACTACCGACTGACGAAAATGGCGATCTTTTCACTAAGTGAGTTTATACGACCATTGAATTAAATTTAAAGAGACAGCAGGCGCTATAATTATGTTTAAAGAACATATTTGTTACATATTGAGCAAAGATGTAAATGTGTGAGGAAACACATGACCGCACGTTGGGTGCAGCAATCTTACTTAGAGTCGAACAAAAAGTTAGAATGGCAAAATTGCATCAACGGAAGTTGAGTTTGTTGAAACCGAACCTCAAGAAAATAGATTTAGTTGCAGTGGCGAGATCATTGTTGCATTTCAAACTTTTTTAGGGGATCATGTCTTGGCAAATGTACGTAAATGTTAGAGAGAACTTTCGGATTAAAAGTATCATGCTTAAACGAGCCTATGTTGGTCACATATTTTTTCTTACTTAAATCGGAAACATTTTAAGAGATCCCTCGTATCTTATGTTCCGTTCATTTCAATTAGACGAAAAGTAACGAAAGATATTTAAGTTCTATCTAAATGCAATAAGTGGCTTCATAACCAATAACAAGTTGATTTAATAAACCTCAGGACATATGTGAAAGTATGTTTAACTCAAATTAAATTTATGCAGAATAACTTTCTACAAAAATTAGAATAGAGCCCTTTAAAGGAAAATAGAATCAGCGATTCAACAGATAGGTAGGGGTCAATGAAAATGGGAAATGTAGAAGAAGTAAATTTTTGGAGAAAAGTTTCGCAAATATTGTTAATCAAAATAAAAACAAAAAATTGAATACCCTGTGCCGCTTGGGGTATATTAAGTTTGGCAGGACGTATGTAACACTCAGAAGCGCTTAAGATAGATCCACATTTTATTGTACCGATCGATTCAGAAGCATTTTCTGAATTGATTTAAAGTTGTCTGTCCGTCTGTCTACGTATTTTTGAATTCAATCTACCGGACGCAATTCTTGAGTTATTTTGATGCAATTTGGTACGCTGACATTTGGCTCAAGAACTGTTGAAAGTTGTTCAAATCGGTCCACTCTTTCCAACACTCTCTGTATAACGCCTTGTTTTGTAAAGCGTTCGTATGGAAGAAAATTGCAATTTTCGAAATTTCTCCACAAATGTTAGTGAGTAACAGTATTTCGATGTTCTAAACTTATGTGAAAAATGTGAAGAGAAAAAAAAGAAACGGTAGGAAATTCGGGTCAGATAGGTCTATTTTCTAACTCCTAATAGACATAGGGATTATCATGAAGAACAAGCCCATATGCGGAAACAAAGTCTAATTGTTTGTAGTTTTCTATGACGGAAACTGAAGTTTGCTTAACTGGGATTCCGTCACTCCAATATGTGGACTTTCGTAAAACGTACGCCTTTGCATGAAAATAATGTGTAATTTTGGATGCATTACTACCAAAACGAGAGAATAACTGTACTAGGTGAAGTGACGTGGGATATCTAATGGTCGGCCTTGCCCGACTACAATGTTGCTACTTCATCATCATATGGATTTATTGTTAAAATCATTCTACCAGGCCGAATATCTGTAACCAACATGGAATCGTGGCCCAATAAGCAAACTCTAGAACTATATATACTATAAAATTCTACATCTGTATACATATCATCATCATCATCATCAATGAAATGCAATCTTTTAGATTGGGCTCAAGGGTTTGTTATTCGTGGATAGGCAAGTAAAACTTGTTATCGGCAACTTAAGATAAAGCATTGAAGTATTTCGATCGGCTCATAGTCGATTGTATCGTTGCAAAATAAAATCCAGTTTTTCAAGATTTTTTGGAAGAAGGACATATTCACGATACAGTTTCATTCGATTGGCATTTTCCATCATATTTATAAATTCACTTCAGAAGAGTTCATTGCGAATTGATCATTTTTGATGATGAAATACTCGAGAGGAAACATAACACGGAGACATGGATGGATATCATCATTGAAATTAACGTATACTTTCATATTTTTGCAGATAATAACTGAAGTTAAAGAAAAGTGCAACTGACGCTAAAAATTTTATCTCACGAGAGTAAGTCAACTGCGTGGCGGTAATCACGACAGAGTGAATCTACGCTCCACACTGCCTCTAACGTTTTAAAGGATCGTAGGAAATATTTATACCAAGTTTATACCAACATCTCTTAAATGAACCGAAAAGTCAATGTTTTCTGCCCCTTGTCCTTACGTCCATTATTCTATATATATATAGATATAAAGACTTGAACTAACAGAAGGATTACATAGCAACATAAACAATAGCCGACAAATGGGCGCAACAGTTCATTATTGTACGTTCCTCAAGAATATATATATACATACGTTTTATATGAGGAAGAGAGAGAGAGAGATGATTGATACATATATATACAGTATATATATACATATGTTTTATATGGGGAAGAGACAGAGAGAGGGAGAGAGAAAGATGATTGATACATATATATACAAATATCTATATGAGAGAGAGAGAGAGAGAGAGAGATGATTGATAAATATATATACAAACAAATATACATACATATATATATGTACATATACCCACATGAATTTAGCAGTTAGACAAACGGACGCAGATAAATCAAAAAATATTTTTTTTGTTTAGGCTAAACAGAAATTGAACCAGCTTTTGAAAAAACATTCTCACACTTAGTTATTAATACGACACTCACGGTGTTCTTAGAGAAAGTAATCTGTTTTTGGCAGACGTTATGTACAAAATATATTCGACTCCCAAATGTGATTAGCTTTCTATTCATCCACCTTTTCTTTATCATCTGAACCTGTTTCGTCTGAATCGTCATTTCCATATAGAATTGGAAATTTTATTTGAAATGCTGTTACATCTTTCTCTAAGGCTACTTCGAATCGTTCGTAATCAATATCATGCAATTCCATTATGTATTCATAATTCAAGAGTGGATTATAAATCACAAACTTTAGAATTTTTTTTCCAGTTAGTTTGTAGTAAGCGAATGAATATAAAATCAATTGGACAAATTTCCTACGAGATATCACCTCACGATTACTCTCCAATGATTTTAATTTCGAAACTTTAATTTGAAAGACTACTTCACCATCGAATATAATATTCGGTTCGGCTCGAAAGTATTCGCAATCGATTTTCGGATTAATTTCAACCGTATTGTAGACCAAGCTATCCAAATACTTGACGATGGCCACCAGATTATCATAATAAGCATCGAATTCGGTTTCGGGTACTGGTTCACGGAAAGATATTCCATGCGAAAGCGAAACCACTTTAATGCTATAGGAAATATCAATGGCTTTCGTATTTCTATCAGTAAATATTTTATAATGTTTCTCAATAGCTGCCTTTAGTTTAGGGTTTGTCCCTGTCTCAAAGCACTCAGAATGTTCGATCACTTGCTCTACACGGCGGTCCCTAAGCTCGATATCATGTTTAGTAGCTAGATGTTTTCTTATAAAGTAATTTATATATAAACTGTGAGAAGTGAAAGTCTTATTATAATAGACACTCGGATGATAATTAAAACTTGCGCCAACTCGATTTATCTCGATTTCGATATCTTTTACTACATTGAAAAGAAATTTATGTACCTTTGGAAAGAGATGCGGAAAATCGTTCGAAATAGTCGTAGCGTTCGGCATTAACTTAAATCGTCTCTTTACTTTTCCTTCTTCTTCTTCTTCTACGTGTTTTTCTTTTTCTGCTTCTGCTTCCGCTTCTTTCTCTGCTTCTCTCTCTTCTTTTTCTCCTTCGTCTGCTTTTTCATCAGATTCACCATATGTTCCTACACTTGATTCTTTCTCACTTTTGGTTTGTGTGGTGTCATCTTTAAATTCTTCATTTAAATTTTCATCTATTTTTTCGGGCTTCAAGTTCTATAACGAAAGTAAGAAGAGATTATTAACTGTTTTCTACCAATAACTATAGGATTAACTCTCTCTCTCTCTCTCTCTCTCTCTCTCTCTCTCTCTCTCTCTCTCTCTCTCTTTCAATTACTTGAACTTTTCCTCATAGACATCACAGTTGCATACAGTTTCACTTTTTTTGTTTCACTTGAATAAGTTCTGTAAATCAGGGATGGATCAGGACTGAGAGGAGCCAGAGCCGCATCCTTAACGCTTTTAAATATTTATATAAAAAGTTATAAGTGCGCTTTGCAATTTTTTTTAATAAATCAGTAATTTGTTCGTAGATGGAAAGGAAACTTTATCCTTAAAAATTTATTAAAACAAATTAAGTTAGTTAAACAAATCTCAAAAAACGAAATTTTTAGAAAAAATTTATGTAATTTTTTTATAAATGCAATTTTTTGGTTTTTTTCGAAATTTTCTTTAAAAGAAACATTTGCTTTTAAAAATTTACTAAAAATATTCTGTTATAAACAATTTAAAAAAAAAGGAAATTATTAGAAAATTTTTTTTATAAATTTTTACAAATATATGTAAACACTAAATTTTTATATATATATTTTTCAACTTTTTTTTTACAATTTCTTGTAATTTTTTTTAAATTTTGTGTTTAAAATTTTATCTTCCTCTTTAAAAATTTTTTATAATTTTTTATAAACAAATTCAAAAAAAAGTTTTTACAACAAATTTGTGTAATTATTTATAAATGCAATATATATACATATATATTTTTGGGTGTTTTATAAATTTTTTTAAATTTTTTACATCTTTCTTTCAACGTTTTATGAAAGAAAAAGTTATTCTTCAAAATGTTGTAAAATATTTTTTTATAATTTTTAATAAAAAAATTTAGTTTTTACAAATATATATACACACACATCATGTTTCAGTTTTTTACAAAATTTTGTTTTTCACTTTTTTTAATATTTTTTGTAATTTTTTCTAAATCTTTTTTTATAACTTTATCAAACAGTCTTTTTCCGTAAAAATTTATTATAAATATTTTTTTATAATTTTTTATTAAAAAAATTTAAAAAAAAAATTTTATATAATTTTTTATAAAAACATTATATATACATACAAATTTTTAGGTTTTTTTTAAAAATTTTTATTTTTTATAATATTTTATAAATTTGTTCTTGTAAAAAACTGTATAAATTCTAAAAAAATTGCATTCTAAAGAAATTAAAAAAAACTTTTATGGAAAATATCGCCACGGGAAATTTATAAAATATATATAACTTATGTAAAAATTTAAAAAAGAAAATTTATAAAATTAATACAAATTAAATCAAACTAATCAATATGCAAAAATCAATTGAAATAAATCAGATTGATGTAAGCATAAATCAGTCCAGTCAGAAAGGGGAGAGTTTTATTAAGTTTTCATGTAGTATGTGGACCCTGGAGCCTCCTACTCATACATCGTAATGTGCGAAAAACTCACCGTCATTTTTTTTTAGCATTGTTACTCTTGGAAGAATTCCTTTTCTTTAATCCTTCTCTCCATGGAAATCAACAATTTTCTTAAAATAAATGCTAATTTATTGCATGACAATAAAAGAAAAAGCTAATTTATTGCATGGGAGTACCGGATTTTAAAACGTTTTCAAAGGAAAATTCCTTCAAAAGCCACTTTGGAATGAAGGAGCAAATTTTTATACATGAAACCAGGTCTTGGGTTCCATTAAATAAAAATTGCGGGAGCCCAATGAAGAATCGTTCGAAGGGATAGTTTTCTAAGTTTTTATGAATTCAGCCCCCCCCCCCCCCCCCCCCCCCCCCCCCTCTTAGGTCGCCAAAAAAAAAGAAAGAAAAGAAGAAAATAAGTGGAACAATAAATGTAAATATAAAATTTATAAACTTTTATTGCCCATATGCTGGAATATTAAAGATTACATTGTTTTGTGATGTTCTCTTTTCCACATCACTCACTGTGTATGCTTTTGGTATAAAATTGCAAGCTTTAAACTTTCTCTTAAAATAAAAAATATAATAAAGATTGCAAAGCAAATAAAATATTGTACAAAATGTTTAAAAAAAAAGACAATGAAAAAAATATTGCTTTAATTACTCTTACTCTACTCTATGCTTAATCGTAAAGCTGATTCAAACAAACATTGTCCACCTTATTGGGGAATTTTTGAAAACTCTACATATTTCTAATTAAATTCTAAGAATTTTTGCAGATTATTAAAAAGAAAATAAGCCGACTTCGTTATTCGTGTTATGTTTATCGGAAATTTTATTTTAATTGTATTACTTGGTCGCACACGGATGTCCGTACATAATTATACTATCAGCGCCACCATACATATTATAACATTAGCAGATCTAATTTACTTTCCAAAAATACATATGATTTCTTCTCATATAAGCATTTTCTCGCAGAATTTGTAAAAATCAAACGTAGAATTACTCAAATTAGTAAAAATCAAATGTAGAGACTGTAAAAATGAAGAAAAACCACTCAGAAAGTAGTGTATGAGAAAAAATACATATTGTGGAATGGAATCCTTACGTACCAATCATAGCTCAGTGCAATTGCGGTACTTTATTTAGAACGTTCTAGCCTGGCACGAGCAACAACCGCCACCAGACAAATGAAATAATAGTTCTATGGGCAATCCGGTTGTTATAACAAAAGCTTAGTCTATTTCAAATCCGGCTCTGGATTTTGCCCACTATTGCCTACTCTTAACATCACTCTTACCATAATTAATGTCGGATAGTATTAGTATTTTATGGTGAAATTTAATCCACGTAAAATTTTCATTCCATAAACAAGTTTAACGATTTTGGTGGCAAATTTGTTATATATAGTTTTACTTTTTAAGGTTTCTCAAAAGGAGTAAGTCTTTACAGGGTAACTAATTTTTGGTATTGTGTGAAAAAATAAGTGAAAATGCTATAGTCGAGCAAAGCCCGTTCATTCAACACTCTACGCCATGTTGCCTAATATGACGAAGATAAAGGTGTAAGTGAAGGTGTGTAGATTATTGGTCGGTCTTGCCCGACTAACGTTTTACCTCGTGTTTTTCAAGTTTTTATAATCTAATTTAATGTAGGGTGCTGCATACATAATCGTTGCTTTGTTAACTTTACTTTGTCATTGTGTTCGTATCGCCCAATAGCTTTTTTTTTCTTTTTTTTTTTACTCACTACATTTGCCGGAGTTAATGCGATATGAAAGCATGTAAGCGAATTGCATTTGAATTTATTTTAAATTTCGTGCATTTAAATTTTCTTCTCCTTCTTCTTGTTCAGGTTTATTTTAATCAGAGAAAAATTTCAACCTTTTGAGTTTTTGTTTCTATTTTTTTTTTTTTTTTTTAATCAGTAATTTGAAAGAAACGTTTCAAGCAAATTTTTGTGAAGATAACAACAAAAGAAAAACAAAATTGAAGCAACAAGAACAAAGTAACAATTATATCCATAGCACCCTACCTTAAACCACCATTATGAACGTGGAAGAATAAAACTATATTTACGTATATATATACATATATAGAACCGACATATATCGTGTATATATATACTACATATATACTATATGTGTGTATGTTTGTATATATATTATATATGCATATACAAATATAGATGTATATATATTATATTTATGTATATAGATGTGTGTGTGTTTGCATATACATGAGATTTAGATCCATACGCCTATAAAACGGAAAAGCTAAACTTGAGAGGAGTCTGTCTAATACCTGGCTCTAGTCACTTGAAGTCACAAGTCAAACTTGATTATAGGGATGAACTGTTATCGCACGGCAAAAACTGTAGCCTACAACTTAGAGAAGATAGTGAATTGAAATTTGTTACAAATATTTAACAAAGTCATCAAAAATGCCAAGGTAAAGCTCGTGGGTGTGACTAAATGTTACGTATTAGTCTTCAAATTTAATGCGTTATTTCGAAGTAATATTTGTATGTCACTGTTTAGAATTGTTTACTTGAAGTTAATAATTTTTACTGATAAAATATTCGAAGAATAACATGCACACACATGCATAATAACATAAACACTTGGATTATTGTACAAAACATGATAATGAGTAAATTTTTGGTTTCCACATTTTTCGAGATAATAACTAAAGGTAAGGGCATTAAGACTTTACCTGACGAGAGCAAACAAATTACAAGGATATATATAATCTTTGATATCCTCTAGCTCTTGTTGCTTTCACCTTTTAAGGGGGCTGTACGAAATATTTGAATTTTGGCTTAACATCTCTTAAAAGGACCGTAAATCTGGATTTGTATTGGCCTCACGTCCTTAGTTTACTTTTTAGTTTACTTTTTAGTTTAACATCTGCTTTGGGTTGTAAAGATATTAGACTAAAATGAAGACAAATATTTTGAACAAGGCAACAGACGGACAAACAACATTTAAATCAATATTAGTTTTGAAGCTAATCAAAAATCGAACCGTCGTCTAATGCTATACCAAAAGGTATGCCTAAGATATAAAAAAACAAATCAATTTTCGTACATTACACGCAAGCAAATCCACTGGGAATGATTATTTGATTTCTTTTTCCTCTGATTTTTTCGTATCATCTGAATCGTCACTTTCAGATGACATGGGGAATAATAATTGTAATAGTGTCACGTCTCGGTCTAAGGCCTCTTCGAATTGCTCATAATCGATATCGTTCAATTGCAGTACGTATTCACAACCCAAGAGCGGATTGTAGATAACAAGCTTTAAAATTTTCTTGCCAGTTCTTTTATAATAACCAAACGAATATAAAGCTAATTGTGAGAATTTTTCTTTCCTTATAAAGGGATCGTTAGAATCTAATGAGAAGAATCTGGAGGTTTTTATTTGAAAAACTACTTCACCATCGAATATGATATTTGCATCGCCATTAAAATATTCACAGCCTGTGCAGGGGTTAATTTCAACAGTATTATAGACCAAACTGTCCAAATACTTAACGATAGCCAGTAGATTTTCGTAATAAGCATGGAATTCACCTTTCGGTATTTCATAATGGAAAAATATCGAATGTGAAAGAGAAACCACTTTCACACTATAGTGAACATCAATAGCTTTCGTATTTCTATCAGTGAATATTTTATAGTGTTTCTCAATAGCTGCCTTTAGTTCCGGATTTGTCCCTGTCTCAAAGCGATCGGGTTCTTCGATCACCGTCTCAGTACGATGGTCCGTGAGCTCCACATCATGTTTAGTAGCTAAATGTTTTCTTACAAAATAATTTAGGTATAGACTGTGACAACTGTGAGCCTTATAAAGATACACACTAGGATGATATGGAAAATTTGGTCCAACTCGATTTATCTCGATTTCGATGTCTTTTACCAGATTGAAATAGAATCGATATACCTTTGGAAAGAGATGCGGATGATCGTTCGAAATGGTAGTCGCATTCGGTACAATTCTAAATCTGCCTTCTTCTTCTTCATCATCTGATTCATCGTCTGGTTCTGTAGTTGCTTTTTTCTCGATATCTTTCTTGCTTTCCAATTCCATGGCATCTTTATTTTCTTCATTTAAATTTTTCTCCATTTTCTTAGACATAAAACTCTATAAGAAAAATAAAAAAAGACTCTTAATAGTACTTAAATATCTACTATTGTCTTCATTAATAAATGTACTGCTAAAATTTTCCTTCTTGCATTTTCCTCGCGAGCAAAAAGAGTGAATAATTCATTCTTTATAGCTGTATCTCCATAAGTTTGATAAGCTTGACAAGTCATAGTTTATCGAACTGCTTTGCAATGCCGTTTATGAAAGCAAGTGATCTAAATACATTTAGATAATTCATTCATAAGGAAATTCAGTTATTCATTCGTGTAAATATTTTCTTTTATGAAAAATATGCTTAATAGTAATTTATTCTGGCCTAAAAACTAGCAAAAACAAACGAAAAAATTAAGAATTCTGTATTTCCCCTTAATTGATTAAAAAACACAAAAACAAAAACATACTTACATTATAAGTTAATAAGGGACAACGAAACGTTTCAAGTGGTGACCTGGCAATGTAAAAACATTTAGATGGAATAATTTAATTGTGTTTCATTTATATATCACCGTAAGCAACAAAAGAATCTCGTTGAAAAAATAATTCTTTAAATTTGAAGGTGTAAAAAAACCCAAAAAAAAAAGAAAATATCTAGCAACTAAACTCAATTAAACTCTTTGCTGATAACAGGTTGAAAGAAATCAAAGAAATGCAATTTAGCACAGGGTAAATTATATTACTATAAAAATTAACAAAAATGTAACAACATTTTACCCAATAAAGTTGCGAAAAATTTCTAATAAGAAAATTTCTTGCAAAAATTTCGTGGGATCAAACGTGAGTTATTAAAATTTTATACAGTTCTGGCAACACTAACGGTAATAAGGAGAAGAAAAGATTTTTTCACAAAAATAGAATTAATTTTATTTATTATGCATTAATAAAACGTTTGAAAAATTTGGTTAACAACGAATTCCATATAGTGTGCGTACGATTAAGTGAGAATAGAGTAGAAAAACTTCTAGAAAATAAGTGATTTTAGTGGAAAAAAGCATGTGGAAAATTTTTTCTTATTCTATACTTGCTCGTCATTTTTTATTCTTTTTTTTTTTTTTTTTTTTTCTTTACAAAGCAGAGAAGTAGCAGCAATGCTGTTGCCTTTGCTGCTCCTTTGTATTCTCTCGCTCTTTATGAATTAGAATATGTGTGAGTGTGTGCTTTGCGAGAGTTTTGTGTTGGATGACAGAATAGAGAACTATTGCAAACCGAAAGTATTAAAGAAAAAAGATAAACTGTTTGCGAAAATATAGTTCATTTCAATATTTTTCAATAAAATAAATAAGTGAAAGTAAAAAGGAAATATGAGATTATTAAAAAGTGCAAAATGTAGATCGTCTAAAATAAAAATAAATAAATTGGATAATGTGTACATTGTAAAAAAACGTAATGAAAGTTAGTCCTGTCTGTGTAGTTGTGTAGTGGGCAGGAACAGTGGACTTTGCAATAAATACTCCGTTGACCGGTTAATAGCAAAAAGACAAAATTTTATAGAAAATCGGAAAAAAGTAACAATGGATTATGAAGTCCGTTCTATAGTCCCGATCTTGGTGAAAAAGAAAATAGCAAACATCGAATCAGCCATTTGGATTTTAAGGAAATAATTATAGTCCTACCATTTGTTTAAGAAAGGATATGAAAAAATTGGTCCGCTTATTGCATAGTGTTCTTTACTTGTTTTCGGTTTTTCAGCTCCGCAACCTCCAGTTTTTTTCGTTCCATAACTTTAATATTAGAGAAAAATAATATCAAATTGTACCCTTCAGCTGTTATAGGATACCACATTACAGAAAATGGCAGCAAATTCTGATTTTCAGCTGTTCTTTGTTTATAAAATGCGGAAGAACACAATTAAATATATTAAAAATGAGTTTTGCCTTAATTTCATTGGTTGAAAGGACAGAGATGATCATTGATTCGATGCACGTAGTTTTTATTTTAATAAATTGCAAACATATTAAAAAGATGAAAGTTCTTGGACGGCAGGGAGTTCTGTTAAGTGAACAAAATATGGGGTAATTCAGTTTGTTTCCCATTCAGTATTTTTTTTAAGACCTCGCCCTGTAATGTGTGTGTTCATCTCTGTAAAGTATATGCATATGTGTTGTGTGTGTGGGTTTATATGCACGCAGCAGCGAGTACGTTTTATTATAAGAGAGCGTTTTATTATAAAAAACCAGAGAAAAAAGGAAAACGTATTGTTTACTTTTTTTTGTGAGGGTGGCAATGCCGCCAATTTATAACAGTGTTCTCTTTCTTATGCATTCTATCTCCCAATTAGAACAAACGTCAGTCAAATTTTTATTTGCCGTTTTCCTTATTATTCAGAATTTTTCACAATTCATTAATAAGTTTTCCCTTATGTGCGCGTACGTTTTTTCTAATTGTGTTGATATAATTTTATTATTAAAGAAGTCATATTTAAATGCAAACTTGTGTAGATTACAAAATAACAGAAGTAATAACAAATTATGTGATTGTGTGCGTGAAAGCTTGTGGTGTCGGTATGTATATATAAGCGGCGTAATGTAAACAAACAGTAAAAAATTCTTTTTCTTAAAACATTTCGTATTTTTCTATCGCAATTTTTTAAAACTGTGTTTTAAAATAGAAGCAATTCATATATTTATATTCACGTGTTTAAATATTAAAAAGAAAAACAAACAGTAAAGTGATTAATATTTACAATTTCAAAAAAAAAAAAATAAATAAATAAATAAATAAATAAATGATTAAACTAAATTAGTTTATATATATGTATAGTTATGTTTAGTTCTGTCCCAACGGCAAAGAATATTGTTCTTCAGGGATCTACTATCCGTATAAAGTATAAAAGCCAAACTAACACTAAAAATAATAACTAATTCTTTAATTTCCTAAATAAAAAAGTTATTTATTTAAATTAAAGCTTTAATTATAATGAAAATTCAAAAAGAAAATGAACAAGAAACAAAAAAATAAGTAAAAATTTTAAATAACTTTTTTATACATATTTTGTACATTAAAGTTTAATTAATAATAAACTTCGCAATAACAACTTCGTTTTTACCGGTAAGTAAAAACTAATTCAAAAGTTATGTAAAAAAGAAAAGTACATTAAACAAATTTTCATTAAGAACGATTTCCCTTAACTTCGCATGTGATAAGTCAATGCCATCGAAACATTCCTTCTACAGCATATTCTTCAACATCTTATTGGCGCGGAAAATTATAAAGTTTCCAAAGGGATTAAAATTTTTTTATACTGTTTTGATTTATATGTCTAAGTGGATTATTTCCGACTGCGATACAATGTTTTCATGACAGCATGTGAATTTCGGCAGAAATTTTACATAACTTGGAAATATTGCAAAAGTATATAATATGATTGAACGTTGAATTAGGACAAGTTAAGAGAGCAGAAGAAGATTGAAAGGAATGTTTATAGTAATGAAAATGCTTTGCTTGTTTCTTCTATTTTATAAAGACTTTTTCTATGATTATTTTTTGTAGGTTATATCATTGTTTGTTTTGGCCGATTCTCGGGATTTCTCACCATGCTATCAAGAAAAGATTCCTCTCACAGTAAGTGATGTCTTCTGGTGGTCTTCTGTTTAGTAATGATCTTTAAATATTGATGATACAACAATCGCGAACGGATTTAGTTCAGAGGCAAATTGTTTTAACAGTTGGTTTCATATTCCAAGTCAGCGAAGACCCAAAACAGGACTGGAGGTATAGCAATGCACCATGTTACAAGGGGGAAGGCCTAGTAACTAGATTATAACCTTTAATTCTTTAGCTATCTTTCGTTGTTGTTGCTGTTAGTTGAAGCAAATACTGCGATAAGCGCTGCGTTAAGGAAACACATCCCTTTCGAATTGAATACAGATTCCTCTTATAGCATTCATAAATTGCATTAGTTCTCAAAAGCAACAATTTTCTATCTAGAGAAAATCACGAGTTTTTTTAAAAGGAAAAGCCTCTTCTCTCTGATGACTTTCTTAACTTAATTTCTTTCTACACCGAATTTGCGAATATCTTTGAAAAAGACATCACCAGGAAGAGAAATAACTTGCCTTTTTTGACATGTTACCATTTCCCAACAGCAAACAAGATATGCAGTCGAAAATTCTTCTCCTCTCCACGGCAATGTTAGCGATATGTCAATAGAAAAATTGCCATTAAGAAATAAGATTTTACTAATAAATATCGTCAGTCTTCGTGACAAAATCTTTGTGAAAATTTGGAAGAGTGCTTCTTTAGTAAGTCCTTGCGGGACTCGATATTGAACATCACTCCTTTCACCTGCCGTTTCATGTGCTCTACCATTTAAAATACTCTGACACAACTCATATATCCTTGATTTCATTCGATTATGTCTGCATTGAGTGATTTGCCTTCTTCTTGAAGCATTTCCTATATATTTGATGACATTTCCGGCAGATGGTGCACGTCACCGCAAGTCAGGTTACTAGATAATACTGAGCCAACTCGACATGAATGTATTATTTTAACGCTTTACCTTATCGAAGTTTCACAAGTTTTCAAAACTGCAAAAAACACTCGCCGCGGGAATTATTACTTTGTTTCCCCCCTTAATTTAAAGAAAAACGGTGTAAAAGAAAATAGAGACAAAGTCCGAAAAGCAGAAAACCATGGCGAAGGTTGGATGAACTATCAACAACCACCAACCAACGAGATAGTTTGTTCATGGCATGAGGAAAGTATCGTGTCTCGGGAGCTTCCAAAACGCAAAGAAACCATCATCTGTTGTCGTCAACATTCGACTAAATATTAAAAAACGAAATCATTATCGCTTGTTCCGACCGATATTAGTAGAGCCGATACATTTACGAAAAGCTTTATACTTTTTTATTAGGTACCAAATGTGTAGCACCTAATGATTACTGATGAATCTCCCCAAATAGGCCGTTCTGGTGAACCTTATTGTTGTCGCCGTTTTTCCCTATCACTGCACTTGAAAACTTCATAAAAAGCTGATTAAAGCAGAAATACTCTGAGTTTTCGAAAAAACTTTCTTTCGATCGGTCAGTTGTTAAACACCCCATCAATTGGTTTCCAATTTTCATTTCCCGAAATTTCATATTTCTAAGCAGAGTAATGGAAAGGAGAAGGCATTCATTGCCTGCTCTCAGGTCAAATCCATATCTAGAATAAATATCGTTTAACAGTAAGATCACTTACATGGATGAAATGGGATAATAATGTTGTTGCTGCTGCTATTGTTGTCGCTGTTGTTGTCGGTGTTGTTGTCGGTGTTGTTGTTGTTGTTGTTGTTGTTGTTGTCACAATTGTGCTTTTATGCATTTAATTGATTTATATTACATTATATGCATGATTTGCATGCATTAATAAACTTGAAGGAATGTCTTCCCTTATCAACATAATTAATGATACATGATAAACGCAAGCGAGCCAGCACACTTACGCACATATATATATAAACATAAAGAGAGAAATAAAAGCAAACAATAAACCGCATACTCCGCACATCTTCTCTCTCACCTAACTTCCCATTGATAAAGCAATTAACGATAATAGAGAACAATTTTTATTTTACACAAACTCGCTCATACAATGTAGGAAATCATTTTAAATTTATCGAAAGGTTTGCAATGCTAAAATAATGCATCAATGATTTTGTTTCGCTTTAACTTTTAACTAATGCAAGCAAGTTACCCAATATTATGCAAGAAGTAAGGCCGTTACTCAGGGTAGTCTAGGGCTTTCTACTTATTTTCTTATCTTATTTACTTCTTATTGGGCGAACACTTACTTTTCCTGCCGAATTTAGAGCATGGTGTTGCTAAGCTTTGCTTTTCTGAAAGATGAAATGTGAATGCGTTGCGACACGGAATGCTCAAATAACTACGATGAAGGGTAGGAGAACCGTTAACATCGACGATAGAGGGAAATATCTACAACTGCCACATTTGGGTGAGGGGGAGGGTTTGGGAGTGAGCTGTTTATTGTGTTTTTTTCCAACCAAACGAAACCACTACTGAGGTGTACTGCCAACAATAATTGATCCAGTTGCGATAAAGAATGCGAATCATAAGCCAAAAGTCATATAGCTCGCCGTTGTAATCAGCAGACATTGCTCCTTCTCATTATGGCTTTCCTCGATCGATGGCACATAGTCTGTTTGATCAGCTTTTCACATTCCATGAAGATACCGAAAATTGGTTTCGTGGTAGCCTTAAAAGTTGAAGAGCGTGGTATGCGATTGTTGCCAGTAAAACGGGAAAAACCAGTGGCTAGTGATGGATCTTCTACTTTGAAAAAAAAACATAATGTAGCGTTTTTTCACAAAAAATTTTTAATTTTTGGTAGAAAAAAGAGAGAAATTGACATCTATTTTCCGTTGAAGACTTTGAAAAGTTAAAGTTCACCCTAAACAACGTCAGCCACTTCACCAGGATCACGTGGCAGCGGGACCTAATGGCTATCTTGCAGTCTCGTTGCGATTCTCAGAGCGGAGGCCTGTTAAGACTGCTATGATCGTAACAAAGAGGTTTTCTAAGCAGGCCACCATTTACAGGGTAAGGCTTCAGTGTTGTTGACTCTGTTAAGTGCAGCAATTTTTCTTGAAAGAATGCAGAAAGTTTTCGGTGAAAAGTAAACGTTGAGGCCTACAAGCAGCTGAGCTGGGTAGGTCGATTTTAGAACTGCAATTCCTATATCCTTGACTATACCTGGCTTTAGTTCTTAAGCCAACATTATCTTGTGACCACGCAATGTTAAATATGGTACGATAGGATTGAATAAAAATTCATATTCAACTTGAAATGTAAGATTGATTATGACGCGATAAACATTTTTGGACAAGTTCTCCATAAGCCGGATAAGGATTTTACAGAAAACAAAATTAATCGCAAATAGGCGTAGCATTAAATCACAAAATCCGAAACAACACATCAATCATTATTCAAATACCTTATAGTTTAGGCGTCGAACACAATGAATGCATATTCTTTTTTTTCTTTCTTAATAAGGAGCAACCGCTTACACATATTCGATAGTGATCAGAAAGAAGTGAGACAAAAAAAAGAGGTGTGGAGGTACATTATCGATTACCGATTGACCGCATGATGCGCGATGAACCATCTCTCAGATTGTTTATAATTGCACGTATAGCTTGCACTGCATTGCTATAGTAAAAATCATAACAAAAAATATTGTGCATTCAGCATTGCGTTCAGCGTATCAGTTCTCCACAGTAACTTTCCTAATTCCTCTGCTTCAACTTTACATGTTTTTGGTATGGGAATAGGAGAAAGTGCATGGGTCGTATTGAATGCTTTTCACAAGACTTTCAATTGTTCAAAGAAAAGAAATTAAATAAAAAATTTCGATAATGCTTCGAGATTTTGGAAATAGAAGGGAGCTTTAAAAGAGAGAAGAAGAATCAGCAGTGCCCTATCCTATCCCTAAGAGGCATCTTAGAATGGTGTCATAATAATTATTCTAAATCACTAAAACTGAGGCCTTTATAATAAATACGAGCATATTCGTTTTACATTTGTCTTTGCATAGATTTTGAAAGGGAGAAAGAGGACCACTCTTGCCTTATCCCTAAAAGGCATCTTAGAATGTTCTCATAATTTTATCAGTAAAACTTAAGAGCACATGCAGAGTCGAACAATTGGCCTGATATTGGCGAAGATATTCGTTTTCGATTGATTCTCATGTCTTTGCATAGATTTTGAAAGGGAGAGAGAGGACCACTACTGCCTTATCCCTAGGAGGCATCTTAGAATATTCTCATAATTTTATCACTAAAACTTAAGAGCGCATGCCAAGTCGATCAATTGGCCTGAGGCCTTTGTAATAAATGCGAGGATATTCGTTTTCGATTTATTATCATGTCTTTGTATAGATTTTGAAAGAGAGAAAGAGGACCACTACTGCCNTGAGGCCTTTGTAATAAATGCGAGGATATTCGTTTTCGATTTATTATCATGTCTTTGTATAGATTTTGAAAGAGAGAAAGAGGACCACTACTGCCTTATCCCTAAGAGGCATCTTAAAATGATATCATAATAATTATTTTTATCACTAAAACATAAGAGCGCATGCCAAGTCGATCAATTGGCCTGAGGCCTTTATAATAAATGCGAGCACATTCGTTTTCGATTGACTCTCATGTCCGTCTATTGAGTAAACCGCATAAAAATCTCAAGCTGCTGATCTCATGCTTTGCATAGATTTTTCTTCTTCTTCTTTATTTTCGTAAGTTATTTGTATTACTTTCAGTTTGCGAATAAAAATGAACTAAACCTTTTCATACTACGTACTTAGTACTCAGTTGGATTAATCATCGTTCGTGCAATGTTTTCGTTTATTATTTAAAATTTTGTCTTTCATCTCGCGATCTAATCAAAAGTATTTAGTTAGTGATGAACGTGTTGATACCTTTTTCAGATTATTATTTTTCGTAACGCATATTATCGTAACGCATGCATTTGTTAATATTATTTAGCCTCACGTGAATTCATTTAATCTAATCGCTTGACCCCAAAATCTATCTCCCGCGCACAATGGCGGCGTATCTTGTTTTCTTCTAATATGTGCTTCAAAAGCAAGTGCGTTGCAAAGTTTGTTTACACAATTCGCGTTTTTTTTTTTTTAATTTCAATAAGACTTGTTGTTCTTGTCTTTAATATTCTTTTAAACACAAATTGTTTTCCTTTATAAGCTTTTTATTTATACATTAGGTTATGTAAAAAATCTTCGCGGTTTTTTCCGCAGGATAGTATTAATGCCGATATATATCGGGCAACACTCACATGATTGTCTCAAGCGAACATCTGCTTAAAAGGTGACATTTCAACTTATATTTTTTGTCCAGAGAATCTTCCAATTTTCTTCGCTCGTGGAAAAAGTTGTACTGTTTTGAAAATGAGTGAAAGATCTGAAGAAATACGCTATATAATGCTTTTTTACTAAAAAAAGCTAAAAACTATGCATCACAAAGAAAAAGAATTTCTGAAATGTAAGGTGTAAGAATACTTGATTCCGTTCCGGAAATTTCGATGTTAAAAATGCACCTCGCTTTGGTCGAAAAGTCGATGAAATTATGCAACAGACTGAGCAAGACCGGCACGTAAGAGTTCAGGAATAACGGAGGCACCAAACATCAACCGCATGACTGTTTGGAATCGTTTGAAAAGAGTAGACTACAAAAAGAAGCTCGAAACCGCAGAAAAGCCGCAGAGACTTTTCACATGACCTAATATAATATATATGCGATGTTACATAATGTTTTTATAAAAATTTGTTTTTAATTTTTCCCTTTATTTGTTTTCATTTACAAAAAAAACTTTACTTTGCAACGAAGTGAATAATATATATATTAGGTTGGCGGAAAAGTTCTTTCGTACTGTAAATAAAAACACTTGAATTTGAAGAGGTTTTATGTGTTCCTCACCAAGCGAATAGTAGATGCCGATTTCCTACTCAAAGACAAAGTAGTTAGCTGGATGTGGGTTACTCTCTCTCTGACGTGGATGGCAAAATGTTATAGTCTTTGAGTCTGCAGCCTCTGGGATTTTTGACAGATCCAAACTTATACAACTTTCTGAAACTGCATACCACATGCAGTGTTTTGAACAAACTTTATTCTTTGCCACAGGCAAATGGTTAGATGTGACATTATTATCGGTTAGATCGACCATTTTCTTTGAGTTTGCAATAGATCCAAGCTAATACAGCTTCACTTCCCAATGTGTCGCATAAAATTTTTCGTTGCTTCTGGAAACTCTTACAATATGTAGGGTCTTGAATGGATTGTATCCATTGCATTTTATTAACTTTGCACTCCTTAGCTAACTGATGAAAGTTATTGACAGTGGCGCTCTTACACTCAACGACATATTCATTAAATAATGACGTTTTCTACCTTTTCGGTTTGACGTAACAAGCAAAATTACCTGTAGGTACTAAGATACGATAGAACGTTCCCTCCAACCCATTATATTTATATGCATACAAAGTTTAAATGATTGTTTTTGTTTTTCTAGATCTTATTGAATTGATTGATAATATTTTTAATATTTAGAAAAATACCATCAAAAGGGACCGAATAGTATTCATTTTCGCATTCCCCCGCATAGGAGGAGAGATTGTATCAGATTTCTTAAACGTTTATGACATACTGAAGACTCCGAAGATGATTAGCGTAGGGAGCATTGTTGTGCGAATCCGATCAGCTTACTCGTTAGGTTTAATATAACTTTCATTAAAAGTCGGGCTTAAGATATTCTATGATAACGGTTTTTTTTGGACGTTCAATAACAAATTTTTTTTTTTTTTCCGAAAGAGGGAAGAGGTCAAGTGAGAGAGAAATGTACAAATTTATCATTACACAATTTCTGTCGTTCTCTGTATTATACGAGCTCCTTTCAGTGTATCATACGCGACTTTTTCGCCATCTTATACAGATCGGTCTTACAAATGCTGTAGTGCTAACTCTCTTATCGCACAGAAGTAGTTATGAACATCAGATTTATCTTTAGTAAAAGAACAAAGGCAAAATGAAAGATAATAATGTGTTCTATATACGCCGCCTACATCTGGAGAATATTAGAATACAATTCCGGGATGGAAGCTATCAGCACCTTCTGTCTCTCTCTCTTTCTCGAGCGCCTATAGCGATTAAGAATATGTCCAACACTGTTGACAATTCCTTTGCTTACGTAAAAGGCACGACAATAGTTAGTGTTCTCTAGAGATAAAATAGTTTTCCCCAATATTCACACTTTTTATTGCACCTGCTTGGTTTTCTTATTCTCAACCTTCTCGCCCTGATATTCCTTGCACACAAATCAAAATAGTTAACATCGCTTTGTACAGAATTTTATAATATTTTTGTGATATCATATCGAGAGAACTTATATTAATTTGGCAGCATCTCACCCACTGACCCATTTTCGCACTTCTTCAACTTTGCAGAGCTGCGTGGCAGCCAAAGGATGCTGCATCAATCCGAACAAGTGGTAATCAGGAGGTGTCATATGTGATGAGTACACTGGATGTGGCACAACTTCCTGTGTTTCGAGCAGAAACACTGTATCCTGGACAACTCTTGCACCAAGTGCCGAAAAAATGACATTTTCAGTCAATTCGTGTCGTGAATTTTAAATCGTTGAACCGAAAACCCACAATCGGGATATGTTGGAGCAGCATCGTCATAAGCCTCTGAAGGTGTTTGGTGGGCTTGGGCAGAAGATTTCTTCAAACAAATAACAAAAGTATTGAATTTGGAAGAAGAAGAATTTTGAGCGCTCCATGATTAGCGTCGGCATTAAATGGAAATCTTTTATTTTACATAAAGAAAGGTCAAAACCTTCGAATTCGACCGTTATGTACACTAGTATTTCGCATTTCTTTACCGTTTTTGTTTGTGGAAGTCGCTGACCAAAATTTGTGCAAACACCTAATATTTAAGGAATTCATTCCAACTCGATTTTTGTTTCTCTCCTTTGCTATTATTGCTCTAGACCTCCCCTCCTACGAATTGCCTTTATTCATTTTCAGCTACATTTCAGGCAGACCCGGTTGATACTGAAGCCGGGCTTATATATGCTTTGTCGGAATGAACCAAAATAAAAGCGAAATTTTACTCTAAATTGGCCGGATTTACCAAAACTGTCGCTAGCTTGTACACGACTACAATATTGAATTGAAAAATAGAGCACAGAGCATAAATATATTGATCCGGATGTCGTATTTTAAATATCACATATTTCAACTTGTGTGTGTGTGTATGCGACTTGAAAATACTTGATAGCTTGATAGCTTGGATGGTTTATTTATAGTCAATTATTGGATTATTCCAGTAGAGCTTCTTAGCGAACTTTCTCTGAATCGCAAACGCGACATGAAGCCTTCATTCATAATAAAATTTTGGACATTAAAAGATCGATTTTTCGAATTTAATCGGAACAGAGCGATAAAAACAGCAACAACAAGTGAAGCTTACTCTTCTAGAACGAACTCCAATGTGAAGAAAAGCAAAGTAGGCACATATGACTTCAATCGATTTTTAGTTTCGATATTCAGAAGAAGAAGAGTGTGAACTTGTATTTAAATATAGTTAGCGAGGAGATACCAAAAATTTTAGCACTGGTCTGTTAAGCCATTAACAGAGTTCTGTTACATGAAGTCCCGAAGGGAGGGAACTTAAATCAATATACAGTTAAAATATAATTTTTCCAAGAAATATTATAAGCGAACACATGTTAGTTAATTAAAAATTCGGTAAAAAAAAAATTTTACTTAATTACTGCTAAGAAATGGAACTAATGTTGTGTGAATCAATAATCATTCCAACGTTATATAGTTTGTCTTTGTTCTCGGTTTAATTTGTTCTATGAATATGTCCTTGGATCGATTTCGGCCATTTTCAATATCAACCGGCCTGACATAATAGGCAATGTTTTTGTCAAATTTGAAGTCTTTATCATAACTTATGCGATCGGTGTAGAGCTTACCATAAAAATCCATGGAGACGTAGCGACGGTAACGCCTACATCTCCCGGTAGTGTTTGAAAATGTATTTCTTTTGGATGCTGGAAACATTCTGAAAAATGAATATATGTCCATTCCTCGGCACTGTATACTGTATATGCAAGATGAGTCTATTTTGCTGTATTTTGCTTGTTAAGATTTGCATTTAAAGGAATCTTCTTCGCTACGAAGTCGTTATCATTCATTCTCGTTATTTTCAATAGCAAACAAGCCAAAGTAAACGATAGGGGCGTGATATCTGATTTCATTTTGCTAAAGCTTTTATAATATTAATAAAAATGAGCTGAGAATAATGTCAAGATATCCGTAATTCATGGAAGGCATGGGCAAACGATAAGAAAAAGAATAATTTTTCATTCTTAGGACGTTTGCGGTACAAGGGTATGTTAAGTTTGTGCGAAAGCATGCAACGGACGAAAAAGTCTAAGATGGATTCTTGCTTTATTATATCAATGTTCCTATACTCTCGTGTTCAACCCACACAGGTATCCATCCATAGCTTGCAAGCCAAGTAACGCCCTATTGAAAATTAATTGAAGCGAATTATCGTTTGCGATATTTCCTCAAATAACATCACACTTTCTTATTTATTTATTTGTATAATTAATTTATTTTTTTTTTAAATTAAATTAAAGTCTAAAATGAATAATAATTAATAACTATACGGTATAAAAGTACGACTACAACACATTGATAGAATGATAAACTTACATTTACTTTGCAATAAGGAAAACAAGTAAAAAGATTACAGTTCGACACGACCCGCCATTAAATACCACACTCCACTTTGCTTACGACCTTTCGAAATAAGACTTTTTATATTAAAAATATTCGAAAAAGTGCTTCGATCCGAACCATTTTCAATAGCGTTGGTAGTTGGGCCAAAGTTGTCGATGCACCAAATTCTATCAAATTATCTCGAAAAGTGCGATCTATAGGTTGAAAACAAGAAACCGAGATGGAAAGACGGACGGACGGACGGGCAGACATGATCAGGACCATTCAGAGAGTAACTCGAGTCAATCAATATAGTGAAAGATGTTTCTATTTCAAGCCGTGAGTATTGCCTACGTCCGCACAAACTTAATACACCTTTGCACTGCAAGTGGCTTAAGCCAATAAACAAAAGGAAGAATTGAAAACATAAGGTTACAATTCTCACAATAAAGTCCAATAATTGAAAAAAAAACAAAAGAACGTATGCTTAGATAAAAAAAAACATTAATTTAAAACAAGTAAGAAAGCTATATGCGGTGGGTGACGAATCTCACATACCCACCACTACGCTTTTCGCAATCTATTCTCCAAGTTCTTTTATTTGATGCCCATATCGCTGGTATTATTAAGAAAAAATTAATCCACCACTATCGCGGTGTCTCCCATAATGATTTTAAAATTAACCCGTTTCTAGGCAGACAATATATCTTCATTTGAGGAGTGTATAAAATAGTTTTAAACATTCTGTTTTGTTTTGCTTATGATAATTAAGCACTAAATCTCAAAGGAACGGCATGGCCGTTTTTTTCCATTTTTGCACGTGGAGGCTAGAGGGCTTCGTGAAGTAAATGTGGGAGCTTTTCAACCTTCTAACTTTTATGATTCCTGAGTAACGAGTAAAAACCCAGAAAGTTTCGTTAAGAAAATCGGAGTCGCGTTCACTACGGGCTTGTAGACTAATCAATTTAGCCTATTTTTAATACCAACCTTTGTGCAGAAATTTTCAATGGTCCTACTAAATTTGAAGGCTCTATCTTCATTTTTCCAACCAAGAATGCCAATAACAAGTACCACAAAGACGGACAGAGATGGCTTAATCAATGTCACGCTAATTAAGAATATAAATACTTTATAGGGTCTCTGAAGCTTTCTTTTGCTAAACGCAAAATTTAAGGAAAGAAGAAAGAAAACTGTGCTACTTGACAAAAATGGAATAAAAATTTACATTGCCTTACGTAACAGACATAAGTTCAAAACAATGGCGAATTGATTTTAGATGGAGTTGCAAGTGAAACAGATATTCCAAGGTCAAGCAGTTCACATATTCTCTGATCTGGATAACGCTACATACACTAGCCATTGGCTTATATTAATTGGACAAAGTTTTATTGTCATCATAGGTGTAGAAGAACCTTTTAGAAAACTCTAACCAATATTTCAATAGCATCTCTTAGATGCCCTTGAACTACGTTACCAGAAACGTGTAGGCTAAAGCAATCATCATTAACAATAAGATTTTGATAAGCAGAACAACCCCCAGTAACCAAAATTTTTATCCCGTTCAACCTGTTTGTCACTATTTCGGTCGCAGTGACATTCACATCCACGCTTCATTCTATTTTGTATCTCCATTTTAACCGGGGTCGTCAGACTCGCTATACAATAACTCCTCTTGGTAAAAGTTTCACCAGCTTTGACTAGAGGTAGCTACTGTTGCTTTGACATGGCTTACAGGCAGCTGCTTTCTCTCTTTTCCATTCGGAATTGAACTTCTCACGCGACTACATTGGCAGAAGAATTCTGTATTTGAATTTGCTGCGCATGCAACTAAGCCGTAGCTTGATGGTCCAATAGGCTGACTCAAGGCGTACAATCTGCAACTGCAGGTCTTAGTTGAATCTTGATAAAATCTTCTTGTGGAATGCAATTGGAATTTTTTACTCGAGCTCTCACTCTTTTTTTGGCCCCTTTACGCCTAGTGCGCATAGTTTTCCTTTCTGTAATTTACCTCCGCTTTGGTTCTTTGTGACATATTTACTTCTTATGAGGTATTTACTTCATCTTAACACTCTTCTTATTGGCGATCCCTTTTTTGATTTGTTTCTGCATTATTACTGTAAACGTCGTACTGCCTTAGATTCATAACGTGCTACTACGTATTAGGGCAACCCATTCAGTTCATCTATCTCATCATTTAGGTGATTTGTTACATTACTGTAGTTTGTTCCTGATTCCAATATATTGATGAAGCCCCCATTTACAAAGAGTCTCGATAGTTGATAGTCTGTGGTGCTGTCATTATATTCGGGTCTGTTCTCCATAGGTTGGCCGTCATTTTTGCGGGTTTCCAATGTAATTAAGCGTTATATTAATGGGGAGTGATCAGTCCACTACAATTCTCAAGTGACTAACTCCACTTCAGAAATATGTAAATGAAATTTACGGTATGATGTAATAACGCAGTGAAATATTGTAGTCTATGCACCTTTTATGCTGTGAAGATCGTTACTCTAGTGGTCGGTATATATATTATTTCAAATTTAACAAACATGATAGGTGGCTTATAACACATAACCTACGCATACGAGGAAACTTCAATTACATTATTATTTTTCGTTAAGTGTTACTTGAAGGGTAAGTAGGGTGTTCTTTCTGTTTTATAAGGAAAATATTATCGAAATGTTAGTATTTCGGTTTGAATTTCCATGCGTTAGTATATTCGCTGAACGGGTTACTTACAGTACCTGCCAGCTTTTACCTCAAGAGCCTACTGCTATGTTGCGTCCTGAGTTCTGGTTCGATTAGCGTCTTGTTTTGACTTTTAGTAGACGCCGCCGTATATTCCCCCCTACTTTCCCATTGTATCATTTTACTGTTGCCTCGTATTAGAGAAACGCAATCCCTTTAGACGAATCCTACAGTCGTTAATTAAGTCTTCTTGAATAAAATTCACTATTTTATTAGTTATTATTTTAGGAAAGACAAAGGAAATATTGCTCTCCATCTTCCACTAAATTCTTTCTATTCGATCGTATGTATCTCTTATTTACAACAAAACAAAAACAAAATTTACTTCTGATCGGACGGACATTGACAATGCTGCAGCAAAAGCCACTTTCGAAAGGTTGGCCTCGCCAAGCATCAACTAAAGCGTCAGCGGATTGACTTACTTTGAATGTGAGAACCCCATCGTCACGATGTTCTTTAACTTTTAACTTAACCTACGCTAAATACATGCAAATCTTCATGGGCAGCCGAGTACATAAAAACTAGAACTGCCAGGTCAATGCTCATGGCAGTAGTTCACAGTGTTCTCTTGCAGCTAAGTACGGAACTAAAACAGTAAAAAAATAAAAAGCTATGCATGTAATATATCTGCGCATTGAAAGACACACAGACAGACAGAAGAGTACTTTCCTTCAATCCTCCTGGGTAATAGACATAATATTTAAAAATTTTAAATTATTACTATTCTAAACCGCACTTACATACATAGGTATGTACATATGTGTATTCTATATATTGATTTGGTTTTTGTGTGTGTGTGTGTGTGTGAAAATTCTCAAGTGTCATATTACTGTCCATTGTTATGTTATTACAAATTTCTTTTACATTCATTGACTTTTTTAATAAAAAGAAAAAACAGAAACGAAGAACAACAACAACTTTTTAAAAATTTACACAAAAGAGCAAAAATTTGATATACAAAGGAAATTTTCATTATATAGAATAACCGCATATATAAATGGTACTATAAATGTTGCAATGAATTTATGTATCTGGGTTATAAAGCCAATGGTTTTTTACCGCCCCTACGAAAGGATTGCGATATACAAATTTTGTCACATCTTCGGCAACATTAGGAAAATATATTTGTAAATAAAAGTGAAATGTTGATGGTTTTTTTTATTTCTATTTTACTGCAGCAATGTAGGCGGGACTCGAGTTCAATTGGTTCGCCAACGTAAAGATGGACAAACGGATTTTTTTCTTTAGCAGTCATTTATATAATAAACATAAAGACTTAAGTATAGTTTTGGAAAACATTGTCCCATATAACACAATACTCAATAAGTTCGTAGGATGACATATGGATCTAGGATAACGATTGACAAATTCATGTGTTGTTTCAATAATCGCAACTTTCCAACGAGAAGTAACGAAATTTAATGACATTCTGACCATTCAGATGGACACAAGTTACAGTTGTCTTAATAAAGCTATACATGAAGATCAGGCTAAAAGAACTATAAATTATGAACTGATTGTGCGAATGTTATGAAATTTCGACAAATTCACGTTTGAAGTTTGTACGATTCGTCAATAGCAACGTTTGTATGTCATCCTACGAACTTATTGAGTGTTGTGTTACATATACGCAGTTGTGCACATCGATTTCGTCACTTGCCGTCTCCTGTCAGTCCGAGCGTGTCAGTCTTTCTAAAGTCGAAAGTCGTAAAATTGAGAAAAGAAAACAAAGAATTACAGATCAATTTTTTTGGTGATCCATACCGAACAATAATTGTAATTAAACCCCCAAGTCTACGAATAACTATCTCCGCCACAGCTGAATATGAAAGAGTATTTCCATTAATAAGCTCAGATCCAAAAAAAAGGTAACGATTCCAAAGTAAGTATTCTGTACTGAGGGTCCTTCAAAACTTTACTAAAAACTTGATACCGACTGTGAAAATTTATGCCCCTATAGCTAACAAATATTTTTCGAATTTTCTTTTTGTTATTGATTGTACCACTGCTCCTTATTTCCCCATTCTTTTTTGAGAATAAATCTCGAATGACGAAAGCCGTGCATAACTGACAACCAAATGGCTTTCAAAGTACGCCGCCCAAATGAGAACTAGTTAACCATGTAATGTAAATCTTGGTTTAAAGTGGTTCGATAAACAAAAGTGAGCAGTTAGTTGCCTTACGTTTCGTACTACCTATCGCCGGACAAGTGTCACATCGACATCTAAAAATACGTAAAAGCGTCCCATCAAGAATTTCTCCATCTGTTTGTCTTCAAAACAGCAAACAGAAGTAAATAACTACATTTTACAATACCCAGAAGATATAGGTCTGAGACTTGAGAACCATGTCACCATCATTTTCATTGAAAGGGAGAAATTGATCTGCCAACAAAGGTGAACAATGGGCAAAGAATCTTAAGTTAAAGCTTATAGAAGATATTGGTCGCTTCGAACTATTTCTTAAGGCTGGCAATATCCACCCAGGGATGTCGATCTCGATCTTGATTGACACGCCCCCATATCTTTTCTAATTTTCTTAAATTCGTATCAATACTCAAAAAAAGGTGAACGGTGGTTGAGGTAAAAAGGGATGAAAGTAATGAATGTTACTAAAGATGTTATAAGAAGACGATATCACTTGTCAATGGTAGGGTAAACAATGAGTATTACTTCAATACTTATGTAGTACGATGTACAATCTATTGCACTGAGTATAACAACAATAGGACGAGGCAGACAGTCTCTTTTGTTCAATATGTGACTCATGGATAAAACACTTTATCCAAAACGAATGTTGCATAAAAGTATAACATTTATAAAGAAAACTGACACCCAATTAAAAGCAATGAACGAAAAGATTTACAGTTGGTCGCCGTAATATTACTAATGTTATAAAGTTGACATATAAATCGCGGCCACGAGGTACACGATCCGCTCGACGTTAAAGATTGTTATACGTCTTTACAACAATATCGCTAAGAACGCAAAGTTGACTACACATATAGCAGACATAAATAAGCGTAAAACATGTGGCCAATTGGGGATTACTAAGCTACTAAGTTAAGTCAAAGGCTTGCAATTGGTGTGACGGTGCCGCACCTTTGCATAAGACTTTCCTTTGTTCAATGAGAAAGACAAAAGAGTCAGTGATCCCAACAACTCTCAATACCTATTTTGCCGAACCATCAAGATATCGAATTAACAGTATTTACTGCGCATTCTTTTAGTGTACATTCAAGTCATCCTGGAAAGGATAATGCCGCCCTGATCTCTTCATTGAAAAGAGCAAGACAAGGGTCCGCCCTTAAATGACAGTTGTTTATAAAAATTCAAAGTAAGGCACTATTCAGGAAGTTGTCGAAAGATTGGTTCGATCCCAACCGTTTTTGCCGTTGGACCGAAACACGTCGGTGTACCAAAATTTATCTTAAAAATTTGCAACCCCTAAGTTCAACACAAGAATACATGGACGGAGAGACAGACAAGCCCAGATCGATTCAGAAAGTGATTCCGCTTATACCTATCGATATAAGAAAATATAAGTCTATCCCATTTATAAGTGGTGTAGTGCTTAATTGTGTATAATTAATTGCAATGGATAGAAAGGACGGTCATATAGGCCCACATGGATTGAAAAAGTTATTCTAAATCTATCGGTATAATAAAAGATGGAGGTCTATCTGAAGTTTTTCTGCATTTTATATACCTACTATATACTGTACTACATACATACCGTATATATATTATATACAATATACAAATGGTGCAGGGTATAATTAAAAATCATTTGCAATAGATAAGAAGAACGGACAGCCAAGCTTAGGTCCATTCAAAAAGTGATTCTAAATAGATTAGTATAACAAAAAGTGGGTCTATCTGAAGTCTTTCTGGGTATCGTATACATCCGCATTACCTTAATGTACCATATACAAGTGGTGTAGGGTATAATTAGAAATCATTTGCACTAAGTAGGAAGTAGGGTCAAATAGGCTTATATCGAATCAAAAAGTGATGCTAAATCGATGGGTATAATAAAAGATGGGCATATCTCAAGTCCTTCTAGGCTTTATATACATAAGCGTAAACTTTAATATACTCCATGTAAGTGATGCAGGGTATAAAAATCATTTGCAATCGATGAGTATAAGAAATGTTGTACGCAGTGGCACACAGGCATAATATACCCTTAGAACAGGTGACTTGTGTTATAAAGGTAGATGGACGGACGTTAGCACCATAGTTAAATTTGACTTTTATCATTTCGATCCTTTGCCTAAGATACCAAAGTTTTTCTAATGCTAATCAAAGTATTAAATCAATAGTAATATTGAACTTCATCCGTAAATGAAAACAATTTCCATCTTTTCCATCGACCTAATAATAAACAATAAGAACAAAAAACTACTATTACGTTACGTACGTGAGTCCGCCTGGCCTCATAAATTCTTATTGATTATAATTAGTAGCTAAGTGCAACAGAAAAATCACAAGCTTCTGCTAACTTAGAGCATTCATATGCCACTCATTAGTAACGACGCGAACGTCTCTTCTTATTAATGTAAATCAATGTTAGCGCAGAAAACCAAAGAAAGGCAACGAACATGCAACTTTGGTAATAAATGGAAAAAAAAGAGAAAGGGAATCGTTTTCCAGTATTCGTTAATTAGATTTATAATAAATAAGCAAACATTTTTAGTTATTTATTGTCAATAAGATGATGTGTCCAGTCCAGTGATCATAAATAATTTGATTAAGAAGTTTATAAATTGGAAACATTCTTCCCGATTACTTTATCGAAATCGATCTTTGCTTCGGCCTTTAATGTTCTCTTATCGCCCTATAAAATACTTAAACGCGATTAACGAAAAAATATTCATTAGTTAAGTTTGGTCGACCTTTTTGCGCATTTTGCATATTGCGGAAGACTCGTCACTTGCAAAAAAAACTCTATCTGTGCTTTTAGCGAATTCTTCGAATTGCTTTTGACTAGTTTTCAGAAAGTGGTGGCAAAGCAAGAAGTTGTACAGTTGTCACGGATCGCTTTGATCATATCCGATTGTAATCTGGCTACAATTTTTCTTTCTTACAATTTCTCATAAGGTATTCCTTCGTTCGCATATATGAGAATACCCCCGGAAAATTGTTAGGAACCCCCTTATGCTTTTGAAACTTTTAAAGTTTCAGTTATTGGCTTAAAGGCTCGACACCACAACCTTTCATCCAATATTCCTTGGCTTTCAAATTCTCGCAATCGTCTTAAAAACCCTTTATCTGCAATCCTCAAGATCGCTAATTTTCTCTACACTAACACCAAAACATTTCCAATATTGCGATAATGGGTTCCTTAAGTTTTTCTTTGGTAATCGATAAAATTCACATCAAAGAAAGAAAGTAAGTACGACAATAATAATCAGCTGAAGCTTGTTCTTACGTACCCACCACTCATTCATTCATTTACTGGGCCATGTGTCCTATGTTTCTACCAAATTTGAAGACAATATTTTCATTTTTGCGGACAATACGCATAGAACACGGACATGGCTAGTTTGATCCTCATTTTCACGCTGGTTAGTGGGGCCTTTGAAGCTTCCTTTTGGCTGTTGCAAGCAGTATGACAATATGAGAGGCACCTCCATCTCTTTCTTAGTGGTGAACATAATAATAATATCGATTTTTTGATGCCTTTGAGCGGAAAACTGAAGCGCAAATCACTTTCACAGATCTGTTGCAAAGTGGACTTTGCGTTCTTCAGGGCGTTCCAGAGAGAGCCAACGAATAACTGATAATCGAACTTGGCAAGATCCGAGCCGTATGTCAGCCAAATTCTCGTTCACTTTCGCAGAGTCATTGAACTTGCGTGCAATCTGGCTTATAATCCTTATGGAAGACGAGACCTTTCCTATGGAACAGTTATGAACACTTGGCCTCTATTTCGCCCTTCAGTCGCATTAGATTTTAACAGTAAAGAGTGCAGTCATAATTCACAATTTTTCAGGGATGTGTTCGTTAAGCAAGTTTCCTAATACATCGATTATTATCCCCTTCAGACGGCGAGGTGCGTCGTCTGTGTTGTGTCTGCAATCGTAAGCCGAAAACATTCAGTATTTTCGAATTGGTTTTGATAAAAATTCCATAGACTAGACGTAGAGGTACTCAATTTCGATTCCTCTAGCTATCGTCATTGTAGGGTTGAGTGCTTGGGAAAGAATAAAATCGGATGACCAAAAATACTTTCGCGTGCGGATATCTCTCTGCCTCAGGCAGTTCTACTTGTTATTGGCAGAAAAAATATTGGAAATTTAATGAGCCTGATCAAGTTTCTTTAGGCGACGCAATCATTCACCGACGAGGACAATTCTGAGGATTCTTAGATAAGCGATATGTTCGTAAAATTGCCATGACTCGAGGCAAATTTTGATGAATCGATGCATAAATGCCACTAAAACGATAATCATTGTCCCCTAATTGCCTGATAAAGTTAAACATAACCTCAAAATAAAGCGCTAAACCGAAATTATTGCTCCTTTGGACAAGAGAACAAGGTTGGCTTAAGGCCGCAAAACTCTTGTGGATGGACACCCTCTGCAATCTTCCAGCCCTGCAGTTCTTGCTTTAACTAATTTTTTTCCATTCATATTACATACAAGAAGCCGAACGCATGTATCGAGTAATCCGAACGTAAGCTAAGACTGCATAAATAGAAAAAGTGGTGTCGAAGATTCCGCTTAAACCTGACCAACAACAGTAAATTTTGTTTATAAATTATTGCTTCGTTAAGACATATTCTCCTAACAGTAGTAAACACATTATTAACAACGTATTATAAAGTGTCTTGTTGAACTTTATAAGAACCTTGCCGTTGGTAGACAATGGCCGAAGTTCAAATACAATTGGATTATCATGTCTTTCCCTGTGCCCTAATGACGATGTATGTGTTGCTTAAAATTTCGAACCTATTGTTTATTATGAACGAAAGAGATTCGATATACGGAAATAGGAATCATACGTCAGAGTATATGGCTACGAAAGCAAACCCCCCCCCCCCCCCCCCCCCCGACAATGAACGCGACAAATTTTCATTTACGAAGAGAAGAAGCCTTACATTTCTATATTAATAGTTGGAAAGTGTAGCCTTTAGGAAAAGAAAAGCTGCGGAAAAGAAAAATAACAAATCGTTTCAATGAATAGCGAACGTTTCTCATTCTCAGGCCTTACATTAGTTTTCTACTTTTTTTTTTGTTCTTCATTTCGGTTCAAGAAAGGTAGAGGTGAAGGTGGGACACCTTAACTTATTGGAAAGTATGTTGAAAATTTGTTTTTCTCAGAACAAGAAAAACACAAAAAAAAAACAACCAATCTAGTCACTAGCTAAAGCTCAGTCCGTCAATGCGGTTCGATGCAGTTAAGCGGGAGACAAAGTAATTCGAGAAAATTTTAAGAATTTTATAACAAACCCATAAAAAAAAAACTTGAAAAAGAAATGATATAACATCTCTTCTCTTATTCTTCTTTTATTTTATTTTAGAGGTTTTATGGAATTTGTTGAATTACTATCAGTGATCATCATTTTAAGAAGACGACATAACCAATAAACAACAAACAAACAAACAAACAAATTATATTAAAACTATTTAAAAAGTAAATGATAATAAAACAGTAGTAGTTGCAGCAGCAGCAGATGTTACAACAACAATAAAAAACCTCTCCAGCATTCAATGTCTGAAAGGACTTTGACACCAGCATTAAGCGTAAACTTTAACAGAACTTGAAACTAATTGAAAATATAAAAATAATTATAAAAGAAAAGCAAACGAGGGGAAGCAAGAAGAAGAAAAAGTAATAGCAAGCAATGCTTTAGCATTCTTTTGAACTTCGTAGCCAACAGTCAGCCAGCCAGCCAGCCAATCAGTCAGCAGTAAATCAAACCGATAATCAATCTACTCGATGCCACTTTGAATGCTATTCCTCAGCTGGCATTAGAAGCGAAAAGGCAAGCATAAGAAGAAGTGCAGAGCGCAAGAGAGAAAGAGAAAGAAGGAGAAAGAACGAACGAGAATAAGTAAACGTTGGACTCTTCATCAATCTCTTATCATCACATCCTTACCGCCGTTCCATTGCTATTGAATGCAACCAAATAAAGATCGAAATAGTTCCAATTGATAGAATCTTGACAAGCGCCCACAAATATAAGAAATTATAAAAATTTGAATAGGTGAAAAAGAAATAAACAAATACAAAAGGAGATAAAAAGGAGAAAGGAAAAACTTTTCCCAAACATTTCAATCCCTATTCGTAATAATTATTACAATAATTAAAAGTCATCATCTAATCAACCTGAGGCGGCTTCTAAGCAGCGTAAGCGGCTTTAAATTTAGTTAGTATGGAGTGCTGTCTGTCGGAAGAGGCCAAAGAACAGAAACGCATCAATCAAGAAATCGAACGCCAACTGCGTAGAGATAAACGTGATGCGCGAAGAGAACTCAAGCTATTGCTACTGGGTAAGTTATTCTATGCAAACGTAAGCATATTTATTTTTAAATAACCGAAGAAGAAGAAAAAATATATGTCTTTTTTATTGCCATCTCCTCGAATTCCCTAAACAATCGATACGAGAATAAGAGTCAATTTTTCCTTAGATATTGAAAGATAATAAGAAAACTTTTTAAATTTCAAATTTTACTCCAAATTTTTTTTTCTTTTCGATAAATTATGGTTTCTCTCAAAATCTGATGTTAAAACAGTAGAATCTTTTAAGGGGACCACGGCTTACCATTATATATCTTGCAGCGGCCTACCGTTATTCGATATAATGACTTTTCGAAATGACGCAATATATGCGAAGTCGTGGAAAAATGGACGAAACGGGCCAAACCACGTTTATGGACCAAATTCCATCAAAATATGTCAACTTTTCGGGCCTGTACATACGAAAAAACCAGAACGGACACACTGACAGACAAGCTTAAATTGATTCGAAGGGTAATCCTGAATCGACCGGTATAAGAAAAGGCGATTCCGAGCGTTGCATACATCCGCACAAACTTAACACAGCCTTGTACCACAAGCCGTGTAGGGTATAAAACTTTTTCTGAAAAAAAAAATTGTGGATATTGCACGTTCTTTTTTTTTTTTTTTTTTTTTTTTGATAAGTTTACCTGGACACTTGAGTGCCGTATTAACGTTCCTTGAATAAGTTTTGCAACATGCAGACATGCGCGTTGTTCGCGCATTTCGACCGCTTTACCTTTAATCATTGAACCAGTTGTTCGCATAACTCTCACTCAAAGTACGAAGTATGAGCATGACGCCATGAATATTCTTCGACTTTGCTCTTAAATGGTTTCTCTGGCTTGGGTCACTATTTTCTAAGCTTTGGATTATCGCAACGAGTCAATTTTTTATCGACCCGCCTTTCCTCCTTATAAAACCGGAAAACTAATCCTTCCCGTCAACACACACATAAGTCGAAGTATTTAAAGCCAAAGAAACGGACAAGATACTGTCGCCTTGATAGGAAGAGGACGCGACATTATCAATAGAACAGTCCTCTCTTGTTCTTTTCGTCTCTTCCTCTTGTCCTCTCTTGAAAATCTTACCAAACTTAATTACATATCCAGTAAATATAAACTGATGTTGCATGAACTTGATCTAGAATTTTTCGTCTTCTCGCCACTCGTTATGCGAAAATTTGCTCCTTTCTCTGGCAAGTTGTTTGTGCAGCGAATTGATCTGAAATTAAAGAACACTTTTACCAATTGATTACAGCAGTCGTTTGGACTTATTTCAACGTCGTCAGAAGTGCATACTCTTTCAGAACTACATTTTCCAGAGCTATCTCAGCCAAATTTAAGTTTGTCGAAATATTCTATATTTTTGAAAGTAATAAGACGACGGTTTAGGTCACTTAGGTGCAACAAAAGAAGTAAATTCAACAAATTAAAAAAATATATATATTAAATAAAAATTACAAAAACAAGTGAAAAAACTACCCTACAACATTTTAATGTACGACGTTATATGAAGAGCGGTTGAAAAAGTAATCCGATCCGAATCATTTTCAATAGCATTCATCGTTGGGCCAAAAAACATGTTTGTGTACCACGTGTTATTATTAAAATACCTTAACAATTGCGGACTATAGGCTGAACGCATAAAGACAAGACGGACAGAGAGACAGACGTACTATTCAGAAAATGATTCCAAAACAAGCGCTGGAATAAGAGATGATTCAATCTTAAGTCTTTCTATACCGTTCCATCGCCATACATACCACAAGTGGTATAGAGTGTAAGAAGAAAAAATCCTTCTTGCCTTCAAAACCTTCCAATTAGAACATTGTCTCCCGTTCAACAATTCTTTCGACTTTAAATTTTTAATTTAAAGAATTCGTAATGTTCTACCTTAAGGGATCCTCTGCCTGCAGTGCAATTGAGTATGACTCACCTCTCATAAGTTAAGTTTACATCGATTTTTATTTAATTTCTTAATATTTGTGTGTTAATTGAATTTACTTACATATGTTATTGTTCTGTAGGGTGAGTACTAAGCGTATGTACATAAAAACATACACAAGCGAATAAATAAATAAATATTTATCTATATATATAACAGACGTATATGTATAAATATATATATATATATAACAGATGTATATATATATTTACTGCAAGCGTTGATTTTGTTTTGGAAACCTTAAGAGTGTGTTTTTGTAAACATAAAATGAATGCAAGCTATTAAGTGACACATGTGTTATTATATATATATACTTACGAATAATAATCGAACTTATGTTTTTCGTTAACAAAATGTTTTAAGATAAAAAAATATATATATAATAATAATAATAATAAAAATAAAAATAAATTATATTCTTATTTACACACAGGTACCGGTGAATCGGGTAAATCCACATTTATCAAACAGATGCGTATTATTCACGGAAGCGGTTATTCGGACGAAGATAAACGTGGTTATATAAAATTAGTCTTTCAAAATATATTCATGGCTATGCAGTCGATGATCAAAGCTATGGATATGTTACGAATTTCCTATGGCAAAGAAGAACATAGTGTATGTGTCTGTTTTACTTTACCATATATATATACATAAATATATATATTTTTTATTTTTTTATTTTTTTTTTTTTTGGAAATTTCAGGAACTTGCTGCCCTCATTATGAGCATTGATTACGAAACAGTGACTACATTTGAAGATCCATATTTGTCAGCCATTAAAACGTTATGGGCCGATACGGGTATACAAGAATGCTATGATCGACGAAGAGAATACCAATTGACAGATTCAGCTAAATAGTAAGTTATGTCTTGACTTGAACGAATTCCTTCAAATTGGACGACAATTGGACGTTTGTGTACTGCTTGTTGTACTTCTTACCGATGCGTATATCATTATCATTTTAATTATACTTTTCGATATAATAATTTCTTTAGTTATCTAATGGATCTTGATCGTGTGGCTCAACCTGACTATTTACCAACGGTGCAGGATATATTACGTGTTCGTGTGCCGACAACGGGGATCATTGAATATCCTTTCGATTTAGAAGAAATACGTTTTAGGTATATCCTCTTTTTCTTCTCTTTCTACACTTTAATTATTACTTTGCCCTTATTTCTAACACTCTTCTTCTCAAGCATGCTTTTTCTCTATATACATATATATATATATATATATATATATGTATGTTTACGTTCTGTTCAAATTGTTAATTTTTCTTCGAAATTTGCATGTTTTGTAATACGTTCGTGAATAAAACTTTCTTTAGACTTGGAGCTCAAAATCTAAAGCTAAAAGCTTGTTGTTATATTAGGTCAGGACATAAGCAATTTCCGATGCAGTTAGATAGAATCTAATGTTCGCGTTTACCCACTATAAGTCACCGAAACAAGCAAGTTTTTATTCTCACTCTATAGGTGAGGATTCAGTTAGTCTTCTGTCAAGTGTTTTATGTGATGCATGTTACACTCGATCGTTTTTTTTATCCTCTGAAATGGAGGGCCAAAAAGTGCATATTCGACATATAAGAGTTTGGAAGCAAGGCAATAGCGCTAAGACGACAACTAAAAAAATCTGCAGCTTGTAAGGTGAAGCACTGATAAGTAATCGGGCAGTTAGAAATCGGTCAATCTGCAGATACGACCGGTAAGGACGGGACGTTCTTCCGACTTTGACGACAACCTTTTAAGGGGAACATTGGAGCAAAATCCACAACAATCAACAGCAAGTATAGCAAAAAGTTTGAATACGTCACAGTTAAGTTAATATAATTTTGTTATTCAATGAAAACAAAAAAAAAGTCTGACAGAAAAACGGAAGCTGCTTGTGGCTCGACCTAATATAAAAGAGAAATTCCACAAAAAAAATTATATATTTTTTTTTATGGAAAATGTCAAGAAACCAAGAGGTATATAGCGTTTTCAAATTGAAGAAGCAGGAGATTTATATCCTCCATGGCGGGAATCGTTGAGACATCCTTTAGGTTCAACTAATAGATGAAAATTGAAACTTACTAAGATTACACTTGTTTAGATAAAACTATTTTTTCTATAAATTGTAAGACGTGTTCAGCTCAGATAATCAAACCCAAAATATTGGTTGCATAAAAATTGCAAAGTGTTTTTTTTTTCACTCATCACCAAAGGATGAGGGATATATTCATTTTGTCAAAACACTTGCAAAGCCCAGAAGGCAGCACCAGAGATCCCACAAAGTGTACATATACTCGATCGACATCAAATTCTAAATCAAGTTAAGCATGTCCGTCTGTCTGTCTATGTAATATGTGTGACCGCAAAAATGAAGACATCGACTTGAAATTTATCAGAAATCTTGCAAATTCTTGCACGCAGGTTGGTGTTGAAAGTGAGCGAAATCGATCGAAGAACATGCTCACGGTACCACAGAAAATGAGAACACCTCTGTTTTTCGTAAGGAATAAAGAATTGGTTTCTTACTTATTTGATCTACGAAAATTTATATGCATATTCCACGGGCGATGCAGTGTACTACTGCAGTTACTCTGTACAAAAAATCGACCACGCCTACCCAATATTACAGTGTATCAATTTTTATTTATTTATTTTTTTTTTTTCAATACCTTTATAACGCGCAGAGACAAGCTGCAAAAACCCCATAAAGTACATAAATTCTTGGACGAGTTTCAAAATTGGAATACACCTAAGCACGCCTGTCTGTTCGTCTGTTTGTCTATATATAAACATTCTCCCGTTCGCAAAAATAAATATATCGCTTAAAAATTTTCAAAAGAATTTGGAAGTGACCTAAACTTTTTACAGGACACGCCTACAACGCCCACATGCCTATACGATAAAAACTTTTACTTTGAAAATACAAATAATCTTCTAAAATTCGCCCGACTCCCGTTAGAGGACTTTCTTTTGAAACTCGAGTTAAAATCCAATAATTAAAAAAGCCAATGATAGTCCGATCTTGTAGAACATAAAAAAAAAAATGCGTTTAAAGTTCCAAATTCAATTTTAGAGAAACTTTTGTTTTACCTTTATTCTCCCACGCCTGTATCCGACAGTGTATTTAATGGCACTGAAGGCTCCTATGGTGGTACATTTGTGTTTAAACTCTATTTTCCATCAATTGTCTTTTATTCCATTCAAGTAAATAGGGTCCAACTAAACTCTGTGTTCAGAATATCAATTTTACTATCACTAGATTGATTGTTGGAAAATATTTAGAGGGTCATTTAAGTCAATAAAGGAAAAAATGGCTTGTTCAGGTTACCCCTTAACCTTGACTCTATTTTCCCTGTGGCGTCTTAATTTATTTCTTTCCACTTATCTATTTTCCCTAGTCCACTTCTGGTACAAGGTACTTGTGTTAAGTTTGTACTGATGGGTGAAACGTCCAGAAGGACTTGAGATAAATCTACCTTTTATTATACCGATCGATTCAAAATTACTTTCTGAAGCTTGCCTGTCCAGATGTCCGTCTTGTTTTCTTGTGTTCCACGTACTTGTTTTGATGAAATTCAAAATTACTTTCCGAATCCAACTAGGCTTATCAGCCTATGTGTCTTCTGATCTTCTTGTATCTTGGCTACAGGTCGTACTTTCTGAGATATTTTGATGAAATTTGGTACACGGAGGGGTTTTGGCCCAAAGAGGAACACTGTTGAAAATGATCCGAATTGGACCACTTTTTCGACCGTTCCCCATGTAAAGCCTTATTTTTAAAAGTTGTTATGCGGTGAATAACTGTACTAAACGAAGTGGTGTAGGATATTTAATGATAGGCCGCGTTAGCCTATAGTGTTTTCACTTGTTTTGCTTTCAAAAATGGGCACAAAATTTATTTGCTTATTACAAAATGAAAAAAGATGACGATCTTCTTATTATATGCTCGATTTGAAAGACATGTCTTGTGTACTACGATTTTAACGGATTCTATTTTCAGAATTTTTTATAAAACGAAATAATTCTTTTCATCATCTCGTTATTTGCTTAATTTTAATTTTTTCATTCTGACTGGACGGTCTCTTGGAAACAGAATTTTTCTAATATTGCGGAAAATAAATTTATATTTTATAAAAATTATTTAATTTAGCTATATAAGTGATATACCACGTATCGAGCAAGCAGATTATTTACCGACTGAACAAGATATTCTGCGTGCTCGTGTTCCTACTACCGGTATACTGGAATATCCATTCGATTTGGATGGCATTGTATTTAGGTACTTTTTTTCACATTTTCAAAAGCTCAACTTTTAGGATAAAATGTATGATGCTCTGCTAGGATTTGTATGCTAGAGAAAGTAAAAAAAAAAGCAAAACAATCGCTTCAAATATCCCATTATTGTCATTGAAATTGTAGAGAAAATTGAGAGTAAAAAATGCTTTTTATGTGTTTGTTAAAATTTAAAGCCTGTGTTAAATTAACTTTTAATTAATTTTTCATATTTTTATTAAAAAGAAATGTTAATTATTTCAATTAAAATAAATTTTCAATATTGAATAGAATGGTAGACGTGGGCGGCCAGCGTTCGGAGAGAAGAAAATGGATTCATTGCTTTGAAAATGTAACATCCATTATATTTTTGGTTGCCCTATCGGAATATGATCAAATTTTATTCGAATCTGATAATGAGGTTCGCATTAAGAGAATAATTAATTTTTTTCGTTCTTCTCTTTTCAATTTACTGAATTTTCTTTCTTCTATTCTCGAACAGAATCGTATGGAAGAATCCAAAGCTTTATTTAGAACTATAATTACGTATCCATGGTTCCAAAACTCATCCGTTATTCTTTTCTTAAATAAGAAAGACTTGTTAGAAGAAAAAATTATGTATTCGCATTTGGTGGACTATTTTCCTGAATATGATGGTAAGTTTTCTTTGTTATTGTTGTCTTAATGAGAATTTTTTTTTTTTTTTTTTTGTATTTGCTTTAATGAGAAACTTAAAAAATAATTATTGCAAAAGGTCCTAAATGCGATCACGCTGCCGCCAAACAGTTTGTATTAAAAAAATATTTAGCAGCAAATCCTGATCCAGATCGTCAATGTTACTCTCATTTTACTACAGCCACAGGTTAATTTTATTTATCTATTAAAACAAATAAGAATAATATTTTCGCTTTACGAGCGAAACGTTTTGTACCCACCAGCGTAAAAAGTTATTGTAGAATTTTCTCAAAACATATGTCCGTGAGAAAGCTATGTTGGAAGTGGGTGCCGTGTCGGCTCACTTTTGACAACAACATGTAATGACAAGGATTTTTCATGCGAGATGTGGCAATGGATGACACACGTGTTTGTCACGATACTCCAAAGTCAATTTAGCAGTTAGTCAATCGGCGGAAACCGTCCCAGCGACTGTCCAAATAACTGTAACTAGTAAATATCATCAAATACTACTATCCACAATCATAGGGGTCTACTGCTACTATCCACAAATCATAGGGGTCTGTCAAGAATTTTGGCCAGACCAGAGACTTATTGAGTGATGTGATGTGACAAAAAACGCAAACTAGTGTTTAAATGTACGCGCACATCCACCATTTGGGATAAAATTTTAGATAGTTACTTACTTTTTAGATCATACATCAATCGAAAATGTGTATTAAAAGTTGTTACAGTACGTATGAATTTCAGAGGGCGGATTGCGGATGTTCATCTGCAAGCTTGATTGTTGAAATTGTAACAAATCTTGAAATTTATTATTTCTTGACGTGTTGGGTACAAAAGTAAAATTTGAAAAATTTATTACAGATCAGCGTGAAGTAGTAAAATCATGAGATCTTCATATTAAATAAGTGTGCAGATGTTTTATTTCTTTTTTCTTTTTTTTTATGGGAAAATTATCGCTATAACGTGTGACTTTAGAAAAACGCTTTTATTTATTTTTTATTATATGCTGCTACTTGTTGTTGTACATAATAGATAATATATTCCTTAAAAATTTGCTTATAGGTCCACAAAGAGACGCTATAGCCGCCCGTGAGTTTATATTGCGTATGTTTGTAGATTTAAATCCCGATTCTGAAAAAATCATTTATTCTCATTTTACATGTGCTACAGGTAAGTGAAGAAGAAATCCCCAAAGAATTCTTACACTACATACCCATTATACACTATTTTTTTTTTTGTTCAAAAAAAGGATTTTAAAGACTATCTCTGTGCACTTCGAATTTGAAAAATTCTCTGTGGTAAGGCGTTTAAGAAGGGAATATTTTTGTTATTTTACAAATGCTCTCTATAGTAGTTTACGTTTGCTTTGTCCTTCATTTACATTTTGCTAGAAATTGCTTTTTTGATAGTAGTATTGCTCGTCGACAACCATTTTTTTTTCTCTATGAATTGAAATAATTTAATATTTGGCCTTGTCTTCACTTTTACTCTGCGTGAATTCTGGAATTCGTGTGCTGTTTGTGTATGTCGCTCTTCAAAACAGATACTGAAAATATTAAACTTGTATTTTGCGCCGTCAAGGATACCATTATGCAAAATGCTCTTAAGGAATTCAATTTGGGTTAAGTATTTTCTGGTTTCCTTTTTCTACATTTACTCACCGCCACTTCAGTTGTCCACTATGACTCGTTCTAAGTAATTATTGGCTATGTTATGAAAATGAAATTATATCAAATTAGTAAAAAAAAAAACAAAAACAAAAATTAAATTATTCTAAAATATATCCTATGTACTATATGACCAAGAAGAAAACAAGGAATAATAAATGCATTAAAATTTGTCTATTGTTTTATTGATCAAAAAAAAAAAAACCTAACTGTTTCGCTCTCTTTGGAAAATGCTTCGCAAGTTGAACGCCAGTAGATACGCGACTAGTTAGCAACGTTACATATTCGATGTTTAAGTGAACGAATCCCTGAATCCCTTTTATTTCGACTCGGCCTGAAGTTCAATATTTCAAACATCTTGAACATTAGGCATGCATTTGAGTTTTCACATAAATTGTCCCTACTTACTATTCATGACGAATATAGTCGTCTTACTTTCGTTTATACTTTTCTCATGACGAGTATATTTATAAAAAAAACAGGTAACTGGTTCGTTTCACATTATGTATGTTTTCGTAATTTCTCAAGTATGCATCCAATGTAAGGCACGATTTCTAAGTCCTTTTTCTTGTATTAACAATCATTCTTCTGTATCTAATGTGTGCCATTTCCATCGTATTATTTCTATCCCCTGTACGTCTTCGGCAGATAACCATTGCGCAAGCTTTGCAAGTGACTACTGCAATAATTTCTGAGGGAACTTTATCAACTGAGTTTGCTTTCCTGAGTGTACGGCATTCTATGCTATTTCATGTTTCAATTCTTGAATTATTTATTTATCGGATGCGAGTGCCATTTCTTAACATTAATAACCGTCTCTACTTTAAGCAACATAAACTCCTAAACATGGGAACGTTGTCGATGTCGAGTTTGCCCTTGTGGTTGATAGTTCTCGATAACGACAATTGAGATGATGGTAACCCCACAGCGTTCTTTTGTTCTACGCGGACTTATGATATCACAAGGAGTCCATTGTAAGCAGAACGAATGAGAAACGCAACTCGATAAGAACTCAATCGCGTACCATCGACTTAAAATGCGATCGTATCGTTCGATAGCTCAACCGCAAACCGGCCCCTGATTTTTTAATTTGCACATATCGCAAGTTTTGGCTATTGAATCGCTTTGGTAATACTCCGTTGTACACGCTTTACGAATCTTTGTTGTTGATGAGTTTCTTCTTTGTGAGAATACAATCCTCCGTTCTTGCTTTGCTTGCTAATTGTTTGGAGCTCACGTCGGGCAAGTTTAGAATCTTGATTTCATTTAACTGCTGTGACCCTTATATTCTTGATAACATTGAATAAGCCATGGGATAACCAATTGGACTTGTTTTGCTAATTGTTTACTATACAGACATTTACAGGTCTCACGTATCATGAACATGTTTACACATACGACGGTTCAGTAATACAATCCATTCGTACCGGGACAATAAGCATTTAGTATCTCTTGCATAAGTAGTATTGCCTTCGACAAGGACTTGGATTGTGGATGTGGATGTGTGAAATCTGAAGATTAATATTATCTCTATTTGAAAGACCCAAATGCCGATCTTCCTTGTTCAGTCGATTCCCAAAATTGCTGCAAGGGAGATAGAATCCTGAACTAATAACACGCTTTTGCAAAATATTAATACATTCTCTAGTAATTCTCATCATGGTTCCTTGTGGAAAAGAGGCCAAACTGCCCTGTCCAGTTCAAAATGTTAATAGTATTGTCGTCGAGAGACATGTGAATATAGGAATTAACATTTATTTGCAATCGTTTACCGCCCACGATTTTCGGCATCACCGGTGTTCTTATGGCTTTGTTTAAATCGAAAAATGGTCGTTTTCGGCGGAGAAGAGTTGCCATAATGCAGTTCAAGTTTATGCTCAATTTGAACAATGAATTTGGGCGTTTATAGTGTCGCCAATATCTATAACGGATCATGGTATCCACCAAAAACTCGCTCCACGTGGAACAATTGTCTCCGCAACGCAGGTGGATCGCTTTGTCTAGAGCAGAAAAAGTAAGATGGTCCTTGCCCGCTTTACTATTCTTGTGCTGCATGAACAATATGACCCTCAATTGACGGGGAACGTTGTCCTCACTGTGCCGGGCGCCGGCTGCTGTTTCATATTTAACCCATGTGTCATCGGGCGCCATAGAATTATACTTTGGTGTGCGGATGTAAACACACAGAGACAGCTGTACTGGAAGTCATTGGTACCAAAGTCAATTCACGGTTTTCCGCCTGCGAACAAAGAACTGCTGATGCCGAAGGACTAGGAAAGACGATTGCATTTTTTCTCATTTCTTATCTTGTGTACAGGCCGTAATACTCCCTACATTTTTCAAGCTTCGCTATTTTCTTCATATCGGCACATTGTTAAGAGGCTGTTCGAATCTTGCGTCTCTGCTCCCTAAACTAGATTTTTTAGGTAGCCGTAATAATCAAGCGTTCGCTAAAAAGTTTGACTTATAATAATTTGTAAACATTGCTAAGGAGGTGTGGCAAGTTTACTACGTTAGGTGACAAACATATGTGAACTTTCTCCCGTAAAAATGTGGCTGCCGAGGACATTCACATTTTAAGATATGCTTCATACGGACATGCTCTGGAGTCCGTCGACTGGTCGCTAGTCATAAGCGAAGGCAATGCGTCTTCTTGTCTGATTTTTCAACTCTTGTTTTTTGGTATTTCGGAACAATAGTTAAAATGAAACTCGCTTATACCAATTTTCATATATAACAACCAACGCTGGTCACTGTGCTCACGAAAACCACAAAAAAGCAATGCATACGACTCACTTGTGACATGTCTGTGATAAGCGAAACCGTCCCTTCTGCTTCGCTTAGAAAATGCAAAACTTATGTGGTTACAGTTAGTTGCTATTCCTGCGCGCATACCCTAAAAAACTGTAAATTGTTCGGTTCTCTCTAAAGATGACCCTACAACAAATATTGATCAAAAAGAAGCAAATGTTAAAAGAGGTAGTTCGCCATCTGTAAGCTTTTATGGTTAACCACAATTTCCTTTCAAGCAAATGTAACTTTGGTCAAATATAGCTCTTTATGAACAATAAATAGGAGACTAAAAAATGACGTCTCAGAGACTATCTATTTTCTACCTTCCTTAAGGCGGATGCAATTTGTGTTTTATACCCTACAGCACTTGTTACACAAAAATAAAGGTATATGAAGTTTGTGCAGATGTATGCAATACTCAGAAGGACTTGAGATAAAGCCAACTTTCATTACGTCGATCTAATGTATGTTCTGAATCGAATAACTTTTTGCATCGATCTAAGCTTGTCTATCCATCCGTATGTCTTGATTTCGTATCAGCTATGTACAGGAGGGAAATTTTTGAAATATTTTGCTTAAATTCAATACACTGATGTGTTTTTGCCCAAGGACGCGTTCTGTTGAAATTCGCTAGCGGAATCGGACCGCCTTTTCGACCACTTCCTAGAAAACGCTTTATTTTAAAAAGTTAAATGAGCAACTAACCGTATGGCGGTGCACTTTTTTTTAATTGTTCCTTTTTTTTTATGCCTACCACCGAAAGTTAGTTCTGCATTTAGAAAATCGAAAGCATTACATCAAACAAAAGAAATCCCTATAGATAAACCCTACAAAGTAAACATATTCTTGCTCAGGATGAAACTATGAATCGATCTAAGCATGTCTATCCGTCCGTCTGTAGGAATATGTGTGGTAAACATTTCTTTTTTTCAATATTTTGGAACAAACCATATGCTCAGATGCACACAGGTTGTTATTGAAACGGGGCCAGGCCATATCGATCAAAATACAAAAAACAAAATTAGGTTTTTGCTTATCTTGCCCCATATTGGTAATTACTTTTTTTCGCCTTCTCTGAGATAAAAGTGGTGGGTGTCAACAGCTCGGCCATTAGCAAAAATTCTTTTCTCATTTGTTCCTTTTCTTTTTTTTGTTTTCTCCGATTTACTTTTCCTTTTTCAATAACTTATTATTAATAACGTATTTCATTTTGATTTAGATACGGAAAATATACGATTTGTGTTTGCAGCTGTTAAGGATACTATACTCCAATCAAATCTAAAGGAATACAATTTGGTCTAAACTGGACTTTAGATCGTCGTCTAGAGAGCAAGAAAAACGAAGAGAGAAACACCCAAACGTTTTTTGTGATTTTTATTATATTATTCATAATTCCTTTTTTATATGTATGCATAAACAAGAAAAAAGAATAATAAAACCAAGCATATAAGTCAAACAACAGCAGTTTAAGAGAAACGTATATAAAAATAATTATATTAAAAAAAAAGAAAACAAAAAAAGCAGTTGACAAAAAGAAAGAGAAAACTCCGTATGAAACGTCAAAATACGCACTTAAAAATCAACAAAAAAGAAAACAAAAAAAAAAAACAAAACAAAGAACAACTTTTTATAATTTGATAATAATACAAGATATAGAAGAAAAAGAAGAACAACAAGAAAAAGAAACCAATACTAATTAAATTAATGATAAATGAAATATAAAAAAAAGGAAGATTTTTGTAACGCTAATTATAACAGAATATATACTTTATATATACAAATAAAAAAGAAAAAGAGAAAAAACAAAACACAGCAAGCAACTACACAGAAATAGAGGAAAAAAAATACTTAAAAGAAATTGAAAAGAATTAAAACAATACCAGAGAAGTGGACACGTAGTTGAAAGTTAGCTTTCGCTTTTATATTTCATTCGAAAGCTAAATTTTTCATACGTGTTTACCCTCCCACCACGGAATTTTGGCAAACAAAACAGATTCTGATAGATAAGTAATTTTTTTTTCTCTTTTTCTCTTACAGCACTCAAATACAAATGCAAATACAAAAACTATATTACATCTGCGAGAGTAAAAATAGCAATAAACGTAAAATTGGCATTAACATAAAAACACACATTATTCATTGGAAATACGGCTATATTTTCTCGAACACATAAATACAAAAATGAAAAAGAAAACTCTGAAATTTAAAGGAAACGCTAAAACAAAAGCGCAACTACTACTAGCGATCGATCGATTTGTACGTGTGTAATAAACTAAATTATTATTTAAAATTAATAAATTATTATATAGTAATAGTGATTTCTCTATTAAAAAAAATATATATATATATATATATATATATATTATAATAATAATAAATAAAAGAAATACAATAAATAAATAAATGCAAAAAAAAAAAAATTTTAAAAACAAAAAAAAAACAATAACAAATTTCAAATGTTATTTATAAGTGTATATCAATCTCAAGTCCAACTTCTCTTAACTATATACAAAAACACACACAAATTCAATGTAAAATTTCTATAAAAACAAACTATTTAAAAAATGATACTAAAAAAAAAACAAAACAAAAAAATGTACACATTTTTCTTTTCGTTAACTCTTAACTTGATCTCTCTCTTTCTTCGACATGAGAAATTTAAATACAAAATTGTAATTGCATTGTTTCCACTACCACTTAACTGTGTAGGATAACGTTTCTGAGCCTCTCCAATGTGAAAACATCTCTCAAATAAAGCATTTTTAGTTAATTTGAAGTAAAATGATTTATTTGTAAAGAGTGTTTTTTATTACTTTAAAAAATTGATTCCCATTTTTCGGACACTGTACAGGCACACGGATCCGTTTACATTTGAAACTACTTACTAACTTTTACTGTCTACCTATTGCTAAGCAATATTTCAAAGTCAACATTATCTTGTAAGCGATTTAAAATTTCTTGTTTCTTTATATTCAAAAAATTCATTTCCATTTTTCAAATTCAGACTCTTTTCTTCATATTCACGTCCCTCAACAGAGCAAGGATTAAAAGGTTAATATGTAAAATTCCATTTGAAACGCAAAGAGATAAGTAATCATTGATACCTTGTCAAGATCGTTCAATACTAGATTGCCGGATATTGGGTATACGCCTATTTTGCATCTAACGTCAAAGTTGAAGATTTTCAAAAAAAAAAGAAAACGTGAAAGAAATATTATGTGACCCAATTTTTACCTATACGAAGAGTGTTTAAAATTCGGATCCTATTTACATTCGATTTTTTTTTTAATTGTGTTGGTGCACATGTCCCCAACATATATTGTCATTATCAGCCATTTTGCATTTTTAGTTTATCTTTGTTTGATACATAGATTAGGCGTGTTTTGGTCTGCTTGGCGATTTTTTGCTGTCGAAAAAAATGGATCTAAGAATCTGTACTAAATTTGATGTGAAAAATAAAAGTAAGTGTTCCAAGCCATTTAAAATGCTGATTGCGGCAATTGGCCAGCCTATTTTGAACAAACGAAGACCGAGTAGGTATTAATGATGATGCCCGCTGTAGACGACCCAGTACGTCGACAACCGATGAAAGCATTGAAACAGTGAAGGATATTGTTTGGAGAATCGCAGTATCACTATTAAGCGTTTGAGTCCCAGTCGATTTTGAAAAAACACTGTCTGGGTATTATGTCGAGAAAACCCAGACAGTTTTGAAATAAAATCTAAACAACGCGATTGCGCTGCTTGGGATTCTTCGACAGTTTTTTTTCAAAACTGTCTCGGTATTCTCGACATGAAATCTGAGCAGCGCGATCGCGCTGCTTTGTACTCAAACGGTTAAAGCAGTTACTGAAGATGTCGACATGTCGGTTAGCTCATGCCAAACGATTTTTTCGGATGTTTTGGTCATGAAACGTGTGAATATTGCAGCTTGACAAAGCGCCACCTCGCAGGTCATACCTTGTTCACAATTTTTGGACCTAAAGCAACACCTTAGCCATGCCTTAGCCATCGTATTCGTCGAACTTGGTCCTCTGCGACTTTTTCCTATTCCCAAAGTTAAAAAGACCCATGAAATGGCGGAGTTCGGCCACAATTAAGATGACATAGACCGTATCGCTGAAAGAACTCAAAGCCATACTAAAAACCGGAAAAGGAGGATTTACTGCTTATATATATTTCATAGTTTTATTAAAAATTAATGCATGCTTTTAAAAAATCATTTTACTTTAGCAATTAAATCGCAAAGGAGTGCAATTGCCTTGTTCCCACAATCTAGTGTTCTCTTCTCCTCTTCTTGAAATGCTGAAAGCAATGATTGCGTAATACGCCACGAAGAATACCAAGAATTGCGTGCTTTGCTAAAGGAAAAGCGTATGGTTAGCGTTTGTCTGCATAAACCTTAGTAAAAAAATACAAAATGAATGAAGTGAAAATTTTTTTAAAATTGATTTTTTTAACACAAAAGAACAAAACTAAGGAAGAAACATTATTTTATTTGAAATAATTTAAGTTTCCTTCCTTGTCGTTCCTTCTTGCTCCAATGACATTCTTTTAGTAAATGCAAACAAAAAAACACTGCAAACACTAAAAAATTAATCATATGATTACGTTTTGTTTTCACGACAATACTGTTTTGTTTGTCAAAAGTTATGCAACCACAAATTTGAGAAGTTTGCCAAAAATTTGCGTTCACGCACAACGCCTAAATTGTGCTCAGTACTTCAGATTAAATCAAGTTTATCATATCTTCTTGAAAACGTGCTTCGAAACCCGCAAATTTCGGAACGCCTTTCAATAGGCCTCGAAAGAACATTAAAAAAAAAAAAATGAAGAGAAAAAGTTTCTCTTGACCTCGCAAGAGCATGAGAGCAATTTTGGAAAAAAAATGTTTGATGAAGAAACTAGACCATGAAGCAGTAGAAACAAAAATTATATGCTTGATTCGAAATCTTGAAATGCTATAAAGCTCCGACATCTCTCGCTTTTAGCAGATGAAGCAAATCAAGATTCTTTTCAATTCAACTCAATTGATAGATGAATTTGTGATTCTAATATTAGCCTAAATTTTTCATTTTTCTAGTTTTGACAATGAAAACTACAATACATAAAATAATTTTCAATTTGCTCACTTATTTAAATTATCGGAGCATTCGAATATAAAAATTCGGCTATTCAGTCATTAATAGCCAGAAACTTGACTCGTACCTTTCCTCCGATTAATTCTTTATTTTATATATGGCAGAACTTGCCGTTCGAACTGCAGCAGCCTATCCTGGATAACTCTTGCAACAAGTGGCTAAAATTGCATTTTCAGTCAAGGTAGACGTTTTTCCTCCTTTTTTAAACCTCTCCCATCGCATGTAAACGTCTAGACAGTTGATTCGTCAACTGCTAAACTTTTCGAAAATTCTTCGAAAGTTTGTGTTAGGTTTCCAGTTTTTTTTCATCAGTCTCGCAATTGATGGTCCTTGAACTTTTTTGGTTCTCCAGGCCGTTTTTTGTCATTGACATCAACGTCGCCACTACTTAAACTGTTGAAACCATTAGAGTAGCATCGCCATAAACTTCTGAATGTGTTTGATGGGTTTCGGCAGCAGATATCTTCAAATCAAACAACAACAAAAATGAATGTCGAAAATGCGATTGTGCGGGTTCCATGATTGCCGTCGGCGTACGCTGAATAGATCAGTAAGATTGAATGGAAAGCTATTATTTTATTTAGAGAAAGGTCAAAACCATCGAATTCAACCTTTATGTGCTCTGGTACTTCCCGTTTCTTTATTTACCTATAGAAGTCGCGGATCAAAATTTTTGCAAACACCTAATATATTAGAAATATACTCATTTTTTTCTTTCTCAAAGAAGAAGAAAGATTTTCAAGTAAATTTTAGTTTTCCTGCTTGTCTATAAGTAAAATTCAAAGTTATCCTCGCTTTTCTACCAATTCTTTTTTTTTTTTTCTGAATTTTGACCGGTCACTTAGGATATGTGATCGATACGTACGTACACTGGGTGATGATCGGGAAGGATTGCTGAAATTTCAAAATTTATATAAACTCTTATGAAAAAAAAAAAAAAAAGGAAATCAATCTTATCGTAATCCTTGAACGACCGACCAAAGGAACTTTAGACGGTTTCCTGGTTATTTTAGAGGAATTTTTTCTTTAGACTCTTCTTAAGCGTTATTAAAAGCGCGATTGGTCCATTGGTCGCACTTTAAACGTACGCTTCGTGAATATCAAAAACTTGTCAATATTTGAAAATTCGTATTCGGAGCATCGAACCCTAAGGATATCTTGAAAATGCCTGAAGAACCGAAGGTTCCCTGAGAAGCATGCGTTCAAACCAGTCGAGGCTTTGATGAATGGTAGGCCAATTTTGTCTTACGATATTCACAAATATGCCTCAAAGATGCTTTAAAAGCATTGGAAACGTGAGTGTCTCGAAAATCAAAGCAAAGCTGAAAACTAATGAGGATTCAAAAAATATGAAATTTTTAGTATATTTTCGTTAAATAGTTTTTCAGTGGAAGCTGCTTTGATCAGTAACTTGTCTAAATTCTTACGAGTGAGGAACAGTGGATGCGCTACGATGCTCAAAGCCTGCATAACCATGATAGAGAGCGAACAAATTATATAAAGCTGAACATAAAGCTGAATGTCCTTGATGACCCTATTTGAGGGAATCAGCTGGGTGTGATGTACTAAAGTTTGTTTTCTACCAAATGAGATCTTCACTAAGGAAAGTCAGTTGCAAGCCTTGATGATATTCCACCAAAAATGGCCGTAATATACCAAAAGACATGACATCGTGAGTTTCTAATTTGAAGGAATCCGGCTCCACGTACCAAACTTGTTCAAAAAGTGTTTGCGGTTCTAACCTGGCATGTCGTATCCTCACCGCCTTTATCAGCAGAAGTTACTCCTTCCGGTTAACACTGATTTCACACGATAACTTATTGCTTATTTCAACAGTGCTTCGATTCTTGTGATGTTTCTTTCAGAGATGGTCTTAAAAAACGAGACGTTTCGAGATGGAATTCGAAAATTCCCTGGAAGATGGGACGCAGTAGTAGCTAACGGACGACACTTTGAATAAAATCCGTTGTGCAAGTTTCTCTGAGTAAAGCTTCAAAGTTAAGAAAAATTCCCAAAATTTATTCGTACACACAAAATATATTGTATTACAAAAATGGGGAAAAGGGAGAAAAAGAGAGAGATATATTCTCACTGCTTTTGTGTTCTATATATGATTTATATACTGCTGATTATAGCTTATATAACCTATCGATTTCTTTTAACTTTTGCAAAATCTTGACTTCACCTAAGTTCTATGTACGTTAAAAATGGAATTGAAATTGTAATACTTTCTCTCTCTCTTTCTCTCTCTCTCGGTTTTGCAAAATTTCTAAGAAGATAATAATTTTATTAAATTCAAATGCACACAACCAAGTAAGAGCTAAGTAATATCACTCATTGCAAAATAATACAATTAAAAATGAGCCATAATAGTATTTTCCGATGAGTGATTTCAATGCAAGTAAGTGGCTAAGTTTTTGAATTCCTTGAAAGGAATTCAGTTCGCTGAGTTTCGAATGCATTTAAATTTAATAAAATTCCTTAAAACGATAAAATTAGAATGAAATCATAAATTAATATTTATGATAAGAGAAGAGAAGAAAAAGAAAAAAATTGAAAAAATTGAAATAAATAAAACACAAAAAGCATTTACATAGAATATACGAGAGACAGATCACTTAATCACTTCTTCTTCAATCAATCATCGCTCGCTAGCAATGCCATATATATATTAGGATAAGAAAACTCACCGTAATATAAAATAAAAACATGCATGCAAAACAGCAACAGAACCCACTACTAATTAATTAGTTGACATAACATAACAGTAAAACATTATATTTTATAATTAATAAAAACCAAAAACCTGAAATAAGTAAGAAATTTATAAAATATCGTGAAAAAAAAAACACAAAAATCATTACACATACCACTTGAAAAAAAAGAAGAAAAAATCAAATCGAAAAATCCTTCAATTTACGCGTGCATACGTACACATATATCCAATGCATACACAAATTAGTAAAAACCACAAGGTAAATAAAGAAATCGGGCCACTCCTTTATAGTAAAAATCCAAGTACTACTGTTACGATTTTTCAAAAAAAAATTTTTAGTTTTTGGGAATGGATATAATTTATTGTTATTTTTTTGTTTAATTTTCAAACTTCGGAAATCAATCACAACATTTACTAACTTTATACCCGCATAAATATGTAAAAAAAAAAAAAAATTAGTACTAAATATAATATTTAAAATATATACCTTTAATTACGTTTTACATATAAGACAACTTGCTAAATAAAAAAATTAAAACAGAAATTATATAAAAGAAGAGAAATCAAATCAATAATAAGGAAATAAACAAAATAAAATAAAATTAAAAAACAAAATGAAAAGGAAAACTTTAAAATATATATAAAAATTCAAAGCGAAAAAAATAATCCAAAATAATTTAAAATTGTTTATAATTGCAAAGGCACTTTCCTACCACATTACGATGCAAAGCAGCGTTGGGCAGCTTTTCATTTTCAAACCGCCACGGGGGCCAGAATAGATCGAATGGATTAACAAAAAGATGAAAGTTAAAATCTATAATGAACATGAACATTTTTGTTGTTGTATTATTAGTATCTAAATGGATATATTAAACATATTACGCACACTTGAATGTAATGGTTTAAATTGGGAACATTTCCGATTTGTTATTACATCACAGAATCATCAGGATTTAATTGGCTGGTAATCGCGTTTACCAAGTCAGTGTTCATGGATTCAAATCTCAAGTACGGCAGAGTTTTCTTTTCGCTGCAGCTATATTTGCTCGCTCCCTGGTTAAAGGCATAACAGTTACTTACATGTGCTAGGCTGCAGGCACCATTTCCCTATGTCGCCGTCCTTCCTGTTCTACTCAGATAAGTAAACATTCTATGAGTAAATGGACATGTAAAAAAAAAAAATATATTCTAAGCTCTGCTTCTTGTAAATTTTATAAATAAATATTTCAAGGTGCAACTATTATTAAAAAGCCGGCATTATACACCAATTTTCCTTCTCTTTAAATCGTTTGTGATTGTATGAGTGCTTGATTAGCTGGCGCCTCAATATGAGATAGTCAGTAAACTCGGTCTACTAAATATTTTTAAAGTATATTTCTGTAAAAGTAAGAGAAGATTCGTCGAAAATATAGAAAATGTAGGTAGAGGAAAATAAATGAACTTACCGCAATAAACCATTGGAACAATTTTTTTCAGATGCGCCTTTTTTGTCGGTCAAATAAATGACAAAACGTAAATCCGTTGAATAATCTTTGTAAGAATTTATTAATTTCTTCAATTTAAAGGCACCTTTTTTTTAAATTTCACTATTTTGAACTCTTTTTATTTGCAATTTTTTTTCTTCTTTTACTATCATTGCACCTCAAAAATGAATTTGAATTATCTTATTTTACCCTTCACCATATGGTAAACACAGAGTTGTTTTTAGTTAATTTGAATTATCTCCTCCACCATATGTTCATCAAAGAGTTGTTTTTAATATGATGTTAATACTGGGATGTTAATACTCATTAGCAACAAATTTTCTTTGAATCTAAACAAAATCAACCCATTTGTGTCTGAAAATTACCAAAAATCAACCCGTTTTTGTCTAAAAATGACAAAATGCATATATTTTTTAATAAACGTAAACAAAGAAAAATTCTCCCCGCAACATTTTTACTTTGTTTGTGTTTCGATGGCACGTGTTTCATCCTGTTGTATGGAATTTTTTACTAAAAACACCTGTAGCATAATTTTCTAATAAAATATATTTTCTTTATTGTATACAAAAACCAAATAAAACGAAAATTTATTTATTTATTTTATTTGGAAATTTTTCAAAGTTTACAGCCAGTTTGACTTATATATAATTTAAAGTGTGACTTGTTATATATTCGTTAGTATTGACATTTCCCCAAAACTTTGACTATAAATTTTAGGAAAGTCACTTATTAAGTTATATTTTATGTGTTTGCAATTACTTTTAAAAAAAATAAATACGGTTTTCTAATACCACCTATCCCCGGATATATTGCGGAAAAATATTGATATAAAAAAGCATATATCATACTCTGCCCTATTAATATGATAAAAACTTGACAAATACTAAATCTAGTCTCAGTGATATGAACAAACAAGTCAGCGAAGTTGAATGACGCACCTGAAATTAGGGCAACTTACAATATATGAAAGTATTCTTTAAAGCCATTTGTTAAACTTACATTTATTACCAAAAATTTGAAATACTTCCCAAGCCTCATAGAAGGCTTTAAAACTAAACAAATACACGCCCACCTTGTTTGGTATTTGAAGGAACGTAAACGGCACACAGTGCAAGAAAAAACTGCAAAATATTATTATAGCTTTAAAGTAAGTTAAATAATGCTGTAGACCTACAAGGGAGCCAGCCATTCAAGATAGCTTATCATGTGTACCTAAGCGAATAATTTTAACAAATCATCGCTTCATGAAAGATTGAAATCTAGTGAAAAATTGCCAAAAAAAATAGCAACCAATTATTAATAAAAAAGTCTTCACTTGCGGTAACCTAAATAGTTATGAGGTATAAATTAAAACATATCCCAGTATGTTATCTCGGTAGCGCACTTGTTTTCGTAGTGCATGAAACTCATTTTTATAAGCTTCACGCTTTTCTCCCCATTAACTTTCCAGATCATTACACAGAGCTGCTTCTTTTGATATATGTTCGTTAAATTCTCCAAACTTCTTTTGTAAATCTTCGATTTTATTATGGTCCTCCGTTGCTTTTTCGATTAACTCTTTGCTCTCATTTTCAAGAGGTGGACAATTGGAGCACCAAATTGAACGTGCAGAAATGACAGGCAGAAGTTAGACTTTTAGCTCTAGACGAAAATTCCAGTAACCTCAAAAGAAGATGAATTCCGTAAGAAAGAAGGCCAAGATCTTCCGAATGAAATAAAATTAGTATTTCACGAGAGAAATCATATCCAAAAGTTCCGCTCATAAGCAAATCCCTCTGATTAATATTCAATGAAGTTTAACGTTTTTATTAGTTTATAATATATAAAACAAAAATTTAATTATTACATGTTCTTTTTTTTTCTTTAATATGCTCATGGATTAGTTTGCACTATTGCATTAGAGCTTTAAACAAAAATGAAGTAACAAAACAATTATTTAAAGACTTTTGAAAGAATGAAAATTTTATAAATCTAAAAAAAAAAAAAAGAAAAAAACACAAAAGTATTTTACTAAAATAAGTCATGACTCATGAGTATCACATCACATTAACTCCCAACATTTAACTCATCAGATAAAAAAATAAAAAAAAATCAAATAACATAACATAAAAAATCAACTCTTACTGAATATCGGAAAGAGGCGAATAACGAAAAGCTTACAGCTATAGTCTTTTTTTTTTTTGGTTTTTCAATTACAATCCAAAAATTTGGCTTTTTTTTTTTACATTATAACAAAATCACTCAGATTGCGTTCTGGTTGAACCATATTTGAAGGCATTAATTTAACAAGCTTGTTAAAGAGAAAGTCACGACGAGCTCTTAACTCATAAATGAAGTCATTGCGCGTTAATTTACCACCCGATTTGCGGTAAGCAGTGTAGGAAGAAGCCAAATCGGAAATGCCCGACGAATGAAAGACGGAAGAACTCTCAGACGATTCCATTGACGAATCTTCGGGTGGTTGTGTACGATCGCTATTGTCTTCTGATTTGGAGCAAGCATCTGCGAACAATTTTAAATTACAAATTTTAAATTAAATTAAATTTATGGCACAAATAAATACCTTCGTCTGTAAGCATCAAATCTGAAGTGGTTTCAAATTTGTCCGTGCCGAAAGATGTGGTAAGCAAACGCGGCCTTTCCATGGCACACTCACTGAAGTTATTATCGTCAGTTCTGAATAGTAAAGAAGCTAATTTATGGAACTATGGAAAATATAATAACATTGTTTATTCTTTAAATATTCTTAAAATTATAAAAAATTATTTCTCTATTTACAAGTATATACAATTACTATATTACTTATCCTACACCACTTACTCATAGAACAAGGACATATTAAGTTTGCGCGGATGTATACAATATACAGAATGACTTAGGATAGACCCAATTTTTATTATATCAATCGATTCAGAATAAGTTTCTGCATCGATCTAAGCTTGTCTGTCCGTCCGATGTCCATCCATGTGTTGTTGTACTGTCCGTCAACCGTCCATTCATATACCTGCCTACAAATTTGGTACATCGATATGTTCCGGTTCAAGAACGAATGCTATTGAAAACAGTTCTCATCTGACCATTTTTTCGACTACTTCCCATATAACGCGTTATGTTGAAAAGTCGATATATTAATAACTGCATTAACCGAAGCGGTGTAGAGTAATTAATGGTGGACCGTAGCCTACTATTATGTTTTTACTTGTTTTTATTCAGTTAATTTTTTATTACAAAAGTTTAGAGATTTATATAATAACAATGTCTTACATGTTGTTGTTGTTCCTTATTATTGTGATCCACAATTTCCCCGACATGTTTTCTAAGATATTGCATCGCTTGATAGGTATCGGAGCGTGCCATCTCCTCATACTTCAATTTACGTATCAGAAAGCGACAATGATTTAAAATCTCTGAGCGTTTAGGCCTTTTTTCATTAAAAGGGAAAAATTTTAAAAAGTTTTTGTAAAATTTTAATTGTATTTCATTAAAATTTTTTACTTTTCTAAACTTAAAATCCAAAAATCGTCCAATCGCAATTGAGGAGACGCTGATCTGCCAGGATTACCACCAAATAGATAATGCAACTGAAAAAAAAGAAAACTTGATGAAAAAGTGAAGAAAGGGTTATGTTCGTCTTAAAGCAAATTTTGAATACGCACAGCGCCAATAACTGAAAATTACTGTTTCATTTTCCTACATGGACTCCCTTCGCAACGGATTTTTATATTACTCCGACATATGTCAAACTTTAGCGTGTAGGTCACCAACATTTTGCAACTGCTTCAGAAGACTACACGCTACTAACATATATATACGGTAAAACCTTACTTTCTATCTCAATTTGCTCAACTTGCGAGTTTTATACTGGTCAAGAATATGCCATAAGCCTATTCCTACTAACACCAAAATGACGTATCTAACAAAAATCGATCCTCTTCGATAATTGGAATTGGGCAATTATTATGAGTACCTTTTCAACCTCATCATAAACAAATTGATGAGCATAACGGGGACAGGGTTCCAAGGGCACATTTGCACGCAAATTCGCCATCTCGGAAGGATTATAATGACACGTATAAATACGAGACCATTTGCGCGAATCTAACGAATACACCCAAAAAGAATTGGAAGCTTCCACATGTTGTATATCACGGCGATCTTTGCTTTTACATAAACTCTGAGATAAAAAAAAGAAAAAATATGTTAATTAAATTTAAAATATTTAAAAAAATTCACATATTGTTACCGAAAAAACATAAATTTCGTCGCGTTCACAGTCTATTGTAGCTCTGAGAGTATAAGTAGGAGAAGGCTCGTTAGTGCCGTCGTTGCACATGCTGGCGTTGACACCGTGATTATTATAGTTATTGTCGTTTTTATTTAAAATTTCTAAAACCTGAGTATCGACATCATAACAGATAAATTCATGAATATCCGTTTTCACACGCTGCCCTCCATATATGTAGAGTTTACGTTTTTTCTTAAATTATAGAAATTAAAAAATTTATCATTAGAAATGCTTTGACTTCGCCTTACATTATGAAAGACCATGCAATGAGTTATTCGAGATTTAACTGACATAACATCCGGCAACGACGCCGACGGATGATGACAATCAACGAGCAATTGCGTCCAAGTATTTGTAGCGATATGATATGAAAACAATCCAGAATACTCTGTCTCGCTGGAAGTGCATGCACTAACACTGCGTGGCGTTAGTACTTTCCCGCCAAAAACATATATCATGCGTTTCTCAGCGTCGATGCACATCTGATGATCATATACAAGTTGCGGGCCACTAACTTGACTGGTATCATCGCATATTTGTAACCAGGTGCCAGCACGTGTATCATACAAATAGAAATCGCTTTTTATGTACTCCTTAGTTCTTATCGAATTGTCCAGATAACGACCCAGCATAAAGATATTTTTACTTACGGGGTCGAAAATCATTTTATGACAAGAGCGCGGTGTAGGTCCATTCATTTGTTCAGAATGGGCACACAATTGTGTCCAACAATTTGTTGTAATCTCAAAAACCCATAAATCACTGAGATCTTGAAAGCCATCCCAGCCCCCGTATAAATAAATTAAACGTTTCTCTGCATCGACAACTAACTGATGACCACCACGATTACCTAATAAAATTTTACAAAATTTAATTTTCCAATTCGTACCGAACGGAATTTTAAATGTTCCCACCGACCTGGTTGTGTTTGTCCCTGAGCTTGCTGCAAACGCCACATGTGCTTATAATCTTGACGACTTAGATATGCATCTACTAGCCCTTCATCTATACAATTGCTCATAAATTCTTCAGCCTTATCAAAATCTCCATTCACGACCAAGCGTTCGTGCAATTCACTCACATGTGGATGTTCCAGATGCACTTGAGTTTCTTCCTGTAAAGCTTTAAACGCAACATCGTAACCTTGCTGGCGGAAATGTTTCAAACACAAACGTACAATTTCCATTTCACGCAACTAAAGAGAAGACGGTGATACAATTGGATACAATTTGTTTTAAATGCAACTAAATAAAACCTTATTATATTCCTTCATGCAGCTATTGGTGTACATCGGATCATCTTGACCCAGCAATTCTATATACCAGATACTATAATTGAACGTAGGGCCCCACGATAGTAAAGGGACGATTTTTAAATACAAGACCGGTAACTTGCTGTAACCATCTTCTGCAATGCAACGCAAGTTGAACATTTCCGGTACATTATCATTTTTCAAGCCCCTATAAAGAAAGAAAAATAGTGACTTACAGGTGTGCACAAAAAAAAAGAAAAGGAAAAAATTCATACCCTTCCAATAGTAATGGCATAAATTCTTCATTTAAACCTCCATATATACGAAATTTTTTTATGTTGCAAACATGAGATTTTTCAAATTTACCGAATTTAATCTTCCGCACTATTGAAGGTCTTCGGAGTTTTAGGGTTAAGTACTGTGGTGGGTTATTAGTATGTGCTGACCAGCGTGATGACTGATCAGAGGGGCAGTCTACTAAAATATTTCTAAAAGAAAACAAAAAAAATTCTATTAAAATTCAATTTTATATTTGTACACAAACGTTACGAGAGTAATGCATTTTCATTTTATCCCTTTTAACTTTGATGACAACCTTGCTTCTCAACTTCATTCCATGACTAAGTATTGGCAACAAGCTTTGAACACTAACGTGATCTATCGTGATCTCTTGGCTAGCATATGTTTTCCATATGCATTGTTTCACACGTTGAAGGTCATAAGTGCTACATCATTACTTCAATTTCCGGTTAAAACGAAAATTTCTTAATATAATGTAAGAAAGCATGAAATTACTTAAACAAATAGTTCAAAAATGACCCTTTCCAGGTTAAGAACCATTGCAAAAGTTAAAATTTGGAAAATGTTTGAAAATCGTCTGGAAATTGAAATGCGCCTTTCCTGAAAACACCATCAATAAATCGCGAAAGATTTGTATACAATATCAGGCGTAGAGATCACATCTCAACATATGGTCATAGCTCACTGAGATGTACCTTTAATTATTTAATTAATTATTTAATTATTTAATTAATTATTACGTCAAATATCGGGATCTAGTTCCCCTTCCAGTAAGTAATAAATTCAGATACTTGCATTTCTCTATATATCTAGAGAGCTCATAGGTTAATCGTTGAAAGGTATTGTGTAGTAAGAGCGGCGCGCAGTTGGAATGGATTACCCCTAGAACTGCGCATCGTCACACATTCTAATGTCTAAAACTCGTTGACTACTTCACTTGTCATCAATCATTCTACCACATGAGATGTATATATAGGCGGATACTTAGGCCGATACTGGTTGGGACCACTGTTGCCCACTGTTGTTGTTTTCTTTTTACTCCTTACCTCCAAAGGTCTACGCTGGGACCAAGACATTTTCCAAAATGACAATGCCAACACTCATTACTAAGCCGATCGAGGGAAATCTTTTGGAGAGGTTTAAAAACTTGCCCTTCTCTCCAGATATTGCCTGTTCCATTTGTTTTGATTATCTTGCTGATAAGTTTAGTTCGTAGAGAAACTTCAATTAATTAACCGTACTTTTGTCGTGGAACAGACTTGTTGTTTAAAACATGGAAAACAATTACTTTAAAATGAACTTTCAAGACAGCAAAAAGAAACATTGGGAAAACATTTCAAACAATCAATATTATCACTATAGCGTTACTAATTGCTTGTTTTCTTTTCTTATCACACTTTCTTCTTTTTTTTTCTTGAAAGTGTGGGAAAGTCACCAACACAAACAATTATAAATATGCATTACTTCTTGCATTTATTTGTGTAACAGTTTGACAACAACAACAATAACAATAATAATAACAACAACAACAAAAGTGTCCAAAGTTATGCAAATTGCAATTTATGCAAAAAAAAATAAACGCCTGCCACACATTTAATTACAACAAAGCTCTTTAACAAAACATAGGACTCTTTAACTCACTCAGGCACATAGTTTGTTGAGAAACTTGAAAAGCGATATATTTCGTAGGGTAAAATTTCTATTTCTTCCAAATTTATAGATTTATTGGCTGCTACTCCATGTTGATTATTTACGCGGTGCTTGACTGGCGATGCAGCATTAGGAATCGATGATGCCATTATTATTAAACAAAATTATTGTCTGATGTCGTTTATAGATTTCTTGTTTTTCCAAAATATTACTCTTTGATTAATTGGTTTATTTAATAAATTCGTTGTTAAAAGAAAATATATAATAACTACTAATCAAAAAAAAAAAAATTTGCAGTCTTATTATGCTTCTTCCTCTTTCACTTTAATATAATATTGCCAACAGCGTTAATTTGCAAGAATTTAACAACAACAAAGAAACAAAATTTACCACTCTTTAAAGCATATTCCTTTAAGCTGATAACAATGTACATTAATTCATATTGCTGGCAATACTTGAATAAAACGATGGTGAAAATTTTTTTGTGTATAAGAAGACATCAAAAAGAGAATTATTTTTGCTCTAACTAGAAAAAATTAAGTGAAAAATCCAATTAGTTATTTAAGTTAAGTAAGAAAATTTTAAACCAGAAAGGTTATTAACCTTAAAAATTTACTTTAAAAGTATAAGAAAATCAAGTGCACAAATAAATCAGTAGACTGAAAGAAGAAAAATAAAGAAAAAAAGAAAAAACGGTCTGTAGTGATAGTAGTAGTGAAAGAAAGAAACGGGGCAAAAAAAAAAAAAAGAAGAAATATTCAAGTGCTGTGAAGTGTGTTTGTCACACAAACATACATATAAAGTGAAATTTTTGTGCAGATTTTTGCGTGTTTTAATTTGCACAGCAAATTCGTATATATATATATATTTTTTAAATTTATTTTTAAGCGCATAGTACTTTAATATAAAGGAAGGAACACCAGGAAAATGGTAAATTTTTGATTTTTTTAATTCCTCTTTCAAAGACCCTATAAAAAACTAGTAGCTTAGGAATGCAGTCGCATATATATATATATATATGTATATATGTGTTTGTATGTGTGCATTTGATTGTTGGTGAAACTGTGTTTCTGGGTTCCCCCTTGTATATTGTATGTGATGCGACCCCGAGCATTGAAAATCCTCAACTTTGCTATCGCATCCCCATTTTGCCCTCTACGCATGCCTTACTAGGCGCCATCGTAACAATAAAAATAAAAAAGAAGAACATATAAGCAACGTAGTTAATTCATATTTTAAACAGCACTTAGTTAAACTAATCGGGAACCAAAAAAGATCTTTCCTCAGCCATTAAATTAAATTCTAACTGCGTCTGGTAAATACTTTCTCACTCGATTTATTAGTAGAATGTAATCTTTAGCATTTAAACGTATTTAAAATTTTCACCATTGTAACTACATTTGTCTGTTATGAAACTTCAAGGCAAGAGTTTTTTTTTTCTTTCGTTTTGTCATTATATTAGAATTTTAAATCTAATTTAATTTAGCTTTCAATTACTTGCTAATGTACACATTTTATATAATTTTTTATAGGGAAATGAAACTTCTCTGCCTATGGAGATGTGCTCCAATTGTAAGTATTTTCTTCTAAATATTATTGAGCTTTATTCAAATCAGTTGCGATCCTTGGGATTTTATAATTTACAGTTTTCAACGCCAACAACAATGACAATTTCTCAAGTCAGTGCATAAAAAATGAAATGATTTACTTGAGAAAGACCGTCATCAACATCACACATCACTTCAGATCAAATTATTTAATGTTGTCACATGTCGCTCACGAAACAAACAAAACAAACCTACATGAGATGAAATTAGTATTCATTTAGAAATTTCATAATTTTTTTAATTTTTTTTTATTTTTTGTTTCTTTCTTTACAAAGTACAGTTATTTATAGATTATTTATCTTGTATTCATCATCGGCAAGTAGCTAATATGCAAAGATTTGTAGTAGAAGATATATTGAAATTCTAGTTATACGTTGATGCACCTTAAGTAGCCTTCACTCAGTTTAAGGTGATTGGCATCGAGAACATAGATGTGTATGTGCGTGTGTATGTATATCGTTTGCATACAATAGAAACATTGTTCATATGTAATTTGAACATATTTTTATGTTCTTTAAAATTATCTTCAACGTATGCACGGCGAACTGTTTCATAAAATTACAATTTCGGCCTTCGGACTTGGTCTAGGCAGCGTGAAATGAACCACTGAAAGATGCTTGTGTGCTAGATTTGTCGTTTCCTGTATTCAAGAAGAAGAAATATCCATAAATTTGATCTACTCTCTGATTTATTCAAATTGTCCATTTACGCTCTTCGTCGCAAATAATACCGAAAAAAAAAGAACAGTTACATTCCCCATAATTCGGAAAATTGAAAAAAAAAAGAATTGAAAGCTCTATACAACGTCCCATCATTAAATACCTTACGTCGCCCTACAGTGAGTCATATAACTATTTCGCAAAATAACGCGGTATATGGAAAGTGATCGAAAAAGTGAACCGATTCGTACTGTTTTCAATAACATTCGTGATCGGGCCAAAACAGGTGCAACAAATTTCACTAAAAGATCTCAAAAATTGCGCTCTGTAGGATGAACCCAAAAAAAGAAATCGGACGAACGGACTGACAGTCTTAGAATCATATGCTGAATCGATCGGTATAGTAAAAGATGGTTCTAGCTCAAATACTTCTGGGTGTTGCATACACCCGCACCAACTTAATATGCTGCTGTGCCACAAATGCTGTAGGGTATAATAGAGAAGTTTGCATTCGATCTGGGACAAAATATGTCGAAACTTGCGTTTTAGTTTGAACCCAAGAAAACAAAACAAGCTTGGGTAGATTCAGAAAGTGGTTTGGAAGGATAAAACATTTAAATGCATTACAATATATAGGCAATGAAAAAATTAAAAAAAAATTTAAAATGTCTTTGTACATAGCTCACGACCGATAGGAACAACGAATTTATATGGGCCATCAAAGCTAGAACGGATGAACCTTATCAAGAGATATTAAGTGTCACCTTATTGATCTTTTTAGAAACTTGTAATAAATGTTGAAATGAAATATTGGGAACTAACACCGATAGCCCTTTTGAGATTGGTTTTTGTATCAAGCACCAAGAGGAGTGAAAACACTATAAAAGTTTACCTGTATCAAATGCTTAATTAATCCACGCATGTCTATCCGTCCACTTGCATGTCTGTCTGCCGTAAACCTTTGTGCAGGGGGAAACATTAAGACATGACCTTAAAATTTGGCATTTCACCGCCAGTTAAATAGATAATGAAAATAGGCAAAATTGATCGAAGAACCGGTCCACAGAGTAAAACAGACTGGGAATACCTAGAAGCAGTCGTCAAAAGCAAAGAGTTTGGGTGTTTACTCGTTGTTCATATACTATAACATACTTCCACGTGTACTCTACAAGCAAAGCTCACAAGCAATGGGAGAAATTGGCCACGCCCACCCAGTATAGTTTGAGTATCGCAATTTATATTTTTTTTAATTCTCATTTTAAGACAAAGGTGATGGATGTAACAGATGCGGATAGAGTCAAAATTATAGTTTTCTTCTTCGTTTTTACTTACTTATGCCAAAGATGTTTAATTGAATGTTATTATCATAAACATATTATAAACTGCATAAAATTTGTTGTCATTTAGAAAATTTCTTCTGTTCTTTTATTGCTTTATATATTTCCTAACTATGCAAATATACCAATAAATTGTATTGGCTTTGGACATGTTAAACTTGATGCTGCATGATGAGATGTGCCTACCAATAATCCCTCGCTATCATTAAATCAGTATAATCACGATTAGTGTGAAGAGCGTAACGGACTCGCTCATGTCCCTGGGTCTGTTTAAATGACCATCGATAACTTCAATATTTGTTTAGGTCTTCAAAGCAATTCTTAATTTCCTTCGCCTTTCATCTTTCCTTGAGATTTGTTGGGAAGCTCATCAATTGAGCCAAATAATTGATATGGAGACTTTTTCAATAAGAGATTCGAGATCAAATGAATTTTCCCGTATCGCCGTCAATGTGAAAAAAACATATCACATTTTTTCGTAATAGTTTTAGTTAGGGGAAAAAATATTGAGAGATTTTTTTTTTATTTTTTTGTTAAATCAGTTTTTTAATGTCTTGCGGCAAAGTTCTGCCCATTCCGGTTACAACGAATTGCAAAAAGCCTACAACAAGCCTGACCTAGTTAGAAGAATGAAGATGAGGTGGTTGTACTAAGTGAACTAAGTTCACTCCCACCATTGTATTTTGTAAAACTTGCAACAAGGAAGAAATGCTACACAAACGTATAGAAATGTCATTGAGAGCGGTTGGTGAGGAGGTGTACTTTCTGATAGAGAATAAGCAGATGATGGTTCGAAAAATTTTCAATAAGTCATTCCGACCTTTCTTATAAACCACCATGCGAACGATCATTTTTGATTGATGACGTTACTGCCAAGATCATGTTAGAGGAAAATCCTGTTTTGACGACATCTGCGATTCCGGAAAGGCTTGATCCAGCCCAATACGCTATTGTGGATCGCATTCGAAACCTTGGAATTCTAAAAGCAGACCTGTTGTCTATAATTTTTTGCATTTTTCAAAGAGTTTCATAATTTCTTTGGTCTGTCGAGGAAAAATTTGACCTGCAGTGGTTTTCACAGGTCCCTTGAAGCTATCTTTACACCATCAAGAGAGAGTTCTCTAGAGGGCGAACAAAAGGTAATCGAAGAGAGACAGGCGCGGTGGAGAAGCGTACGGTCTGATCTTGCTTTGACGGAAGTCAGCACTTGTCCAACCGATCAATAATACCAGCTCTCTCTTAATTATACGTTTGCGCATGCGTTTGTTGCGCTTGTTAACGGCAAAGAATCAATTGTTTGGCCAGGTTAGATCAGGTCATGATACACGAATCCCTTCCAATGCCATCCAACGAAAAGCAATGCCTTACATGGCATCAGCACGGAGTTTGCCATTATTTGTGGACTCGCCTACAACGCTCACAGGCCTACATGACAAAAACTTTTACTTTCGACATAGAAAAAGTCAACCGCGCCCATTCGATATTATAGAACCTTTTACCTTTTGGTCTTTTTCAGGATTACTGCGATGGGTATAAAAGATTCGGTCGCGATCGAATATAATTTACCTACTTGTTTTTTATATGATCAGCAATACGTGCGACGACTATGTTGGTTGGGAAGTGTTAGAGGTAAAGAGAAACGAAAGGGAAAAGAAGAGTAGTGCCTGTGTACGTATGACTTAAAAGTGGAAACATCAGGCATGTTGCTAGTAGATTGTTTCAGACGCGGGCAGTGTGTTTAAAGAACGACAAGTGCGATAGTGTGTCGTAGGATAGGCAAGCAATTACAGGACGAGCGGGCGGGTTCGCCTAAGAAAGCCTTGTGGTCCTTATAAAGGATTTAATAGCGGGAACATGTCTTTTTTAACTCTTTAGAACACTTGCCGCGAATGTGCCTATCATAAGCATGGCACGGCCACAAGTGCCATAACTGTATTTTCTAATAACACATATAATTTAACATAAAGCAATATTTTTATCAATGAAATAAACTGTGCATCTATCGAAAGCATTCGTTTCCACTGAAAAATAATTAAGCCATTGAAACATTCGTACCACACCGAATGAATCTTCTTCCTTATTATGTACATCACTTGTGGTGCAAAGATATATTAAGTTTGTGCCGATGTGTGCAACATCCATAAGAACTTGAGATACACTTATCTTTTATATTACAGATCGATTCAGAATGTCCGTCCGTCTTGTTTTTTGTTTTGCACCTACAGATCGCAATATTAGAGATATTTCAGTAAAAGTTGGTTCACTGCCGTGTTTTGGACCAGGGACAAAATGCAATCAAAATTCGGTGGTTCGCGTGAGTTCACTTTTGCGAGCATTTCCTATATGATGCCCTTGTGCCTATTGTGTGAAATTAAACGAATAGGTGATGTAAGCCTGGTGGTGATGTGCCATGGCACACTAAAGTATTTTCACATGTTTTCAACTGATTTTAGGTAAAAAAATAATTTATCGTTACTATTATTTTCAGTTGATGCCGATGAGATACGACGCTTGGGTAAACGTTTTCGTAAACTCGATTTAGATAATTCGGGTGCCTTGAGTGTCGACGAGTTTATGTCATTGCCTGAATTGCAACAGAATCCTTTGGTGCAGCGTGTAATCGATATATTCGATGCGGACGGTAATGGTGAAGTTGACTTCAAAGAGTTCATTCAAGGCGTTTCACAGTTTAGTGTTAAGGGCGATAAATTGTCAAAATTACGTTTTGCGTTTCGTATTTACGATATGGATAACGATGGCTATATCTCCAATGGTGAATTGTTTCAGGTAAAATTTTGAAAATTTAAAAATATGAAAAATTAAAATTAAAATTAATTAATGCAAATTTATTATGCAGGTGTTAAAAATGATGGTGGGCAATAACCTTAAGGATACACAATTACAGCAGATCGTAGATAAAACAATTTGTTTTGCCGATAAGGATGAGGATGGAAAAATATCCTTTGATGAATTCTGTTCGGTAGTCGGTAATACAGATATACACAAAAAAATGGTTGTTGACGTTTAAAAGAATTAAAAATATAGAAGCAAAAACAACAAGTAATCATCGTTAATCTCTAATCTCCCTGTCTCTCTTTTTCCTCCCCCCAAAAACAAAACAAACCAACAAATACACACACGTACTCAAATGCATATAGGAACATACTTAAAGTTATATTTTTACTCTTGTAAATTTTCTATAAGAAAATAGTCTCTTTAAATTTATACATATATATAAATTATACAACAAGAAAAACAAAGCTGGATTAAAAACAAAAAAAAAAAAACAAAAAACAAAAAAAAAAAGAAGAAATTAGCAAAAAAGAATAAACTTTGTTATTTTTATTTATATATTTTTTAATTAATTTTAACTTTTTTAAATCGCGTTATAAGACAAATTGTAACATAACAACAAAACTATCACAAATAATGGATTTATTTAAGCCAATCACGTTTTGTTTAGAAAATTAATTAAATTAAATTAATTCATTTAAAAAAAAGAAAGAAAGAAAAAATGAAAGGGAAAATAAGCAAATAAAATATCTATAACGCATTACCTACATACACATGATTATAAACTATTTAATTAAAATATGTTTATAAAAACTTAATTTGTACTTTTAACATAAATTCTAAACAAAATTTTACACAACTCTAGACCGAAGTAAAATATGATAAAAAACAAAAAACAACAAATAAATAAATAAAAACAAAGGAGATAGGTTAACTTTAAATCTGTGCAATATAACAACATAAACACATAAACATACAATACCTAAATAAGCCTCTTTATCAAAAGTAAAGCAATTAAACATTTAAAAATAGATAAGGGAAAATAATTAATTGAAAATAAAAATTAATATCAAATCAAATTTAAAAAAAAAAAAGGAAAAAAAACAAAAAATATATATATAAAGAGAAAACATTTTCTCATAAACATTAAACATTACATTAAAAAAACAAAACAAAAAAAAAAAAAAAAAAAAAAAAAAAAAAAAAAAAACAAAAAAAAAACAAACAAACAACAATGGAAAATTTTAAATTTCAATTCTAGTCCAATGCTTCTGGCTGATATTGCCATCTTAAGTTTCCTAAAGAGTTTCTTTCCTTAAAAAGTTTCTAAAATTCAAGAATATTTATTAATTAATTCATGGTTTTCAATAACTGAAGCTTATGAGACCCCCCGTATAATGACTAAATAACTGTTCACAACTTTTCAACATCAGTTTTACACTCTATGCCTTCCTTTACTTTTTATATACGAATATAAATATATATATGTGTGTATATATATACATATATATAACAACAAAAAAAACAAAAAAAAAGAAGAAAAATCTAAAGTAAAATTTGACATAACCATTATACATACATACATATATACGCTAACTATATAACTAATAACTAACTAAACAAAAAAAAAACTCTTCTCTTCTTTTTTTACATTTTTTGGAAAGTTAAAAATAATATAAGAAAAACAAAAACAAAAATTCATATAAAAATTAGAATCCATATGCAGAAATTTAAGAGAAAAAGTGCAGCGAGAAATTATTTGATCGGTTTTCAAGTCGATTTTGTTATGACCCCACACCACAATTATATTGATATATAAAATATATTTTTTGCCTCTCCTCGGATGTTTATGTCAAATAAGGGCAGTTTTTATGGACTGGTCTTTACGCAACATATACCAAAATAGAAGTGAACAAATCCCATCTCAAAGAAATTTTGGCAAATAATTGCTTTAAAAGAGAAAATTTTACACAAGGGAAAAAATTCTTCACAGTACAAATTTCAAAATACACTCACATCTTTTTTTACACGGTAGATATGTTCCGCACAAAATCGTGTAAAAATATACTTACTGCATAGGGCAAAGTTGGAGATATGTTCCAGCACTTACAAAGGTCTTTCTTTACAAAGTCGTGCAAAAAAGGAATCGCTTAAAAATATACAAGCAGCATACGGTAAATTTGGCGACGACTTTAAAAAATCGTGTAAGGTGAAAAACTTTAAATATTTTTCGAAAAACACCGTGCAAAAAAAGCAATAATGAAATCCACACACATATATATTTACAAAACAAAAACAATTCATTTTTATTGCAAACAAAAATTAAAAATTTAAAAACCTTAAGTGAAAATTGGGTGCATAAGGTCAATATACAAAAAGTTAAACTGAAACTATCAATAAGAATCGATTTCCCGACCATTCGTCGCTACTCGATAAGAAAACTGCATGTTTACTACGGACTAAACCTGAAATTCTTCCATCTACAGATTGATATGTTAGACATGTCTATCGTTTATGATTGAAATGAAGGATTTTGTTTACAAGCCGTAGTAGGCCAAGTCACTAACGCATGTGTGAGTATAAACCAACCCACTTCCGATCCAACATTAAAATTTTAAAAAAAGTTTTTTGGGATTCGTGTTGGAACAAAAAAGTTCGAGTAAAAAAGAGTATTCATCCTTACTAGTGAACCGTGTTCGAATACACACAGACTGAGTCAAGAAAGAGTTGAGTGTAATGTTGTACACAAAGAAATGACATACGATCTTAAGTCTTATGAAAATTGCATTTTCCAAGTATAAAATAGTAATTTTTGCAAATTACGTTGGTCCGGCTATTGGATGTCAGTTTCTTTATGTGGAGATATAAAAAAAACAAGATAAGTTTTGTTATTTCACAAAATCATTCCACAATTTGGATTAACTTGAGTAATCAATGGGTTGAGTTTTTCTCGTATACAATTATGCTAACTTTCTTCTTCTTCTTTATCTATTCAGCAAATCAACAACCGAAAATTCGCTGAGATATGTATTATACTAACTTTCAAATCGGTATTAGTTGTCGGTGAATGGTCAATCACAACAATTTTATAGTAGGCAGAGCCAGCCACCGGCACGATACGTTTAAAATTTTAAATTCAATTCGCTTCAATTTGCTAGCACATTGCAACGCTGGAAACAGATTATTTCCGTCTTGACTAGCGGATCTTAGAATATTGTCCTCTCCTAATTTCTATAGTTGGATGTGGTTCAAGAACATCTCAATTTATGTGTAAATGGAAAAAGGGTTTAAAATTGGGGAATGGTTCATCTATTCTGTACGATTTTTGATATGGCCGCTTTCTATCTGATAGAAAGAATAATGCCACTAGTGAAGATTCACCTTCCATATCATTTAATCTAAAATCATCTTTAGATGTAAATCAGAAGAAAGGAAAAATAAAAAAAGATCGTAGGGAATCAGATACAGGTAAGCCAAAGTTGGGAGTCTATAGGGTTGGCGCACACCCGCTAGGCTGCGGCTGCCACTTCCCTATGTCTTTCTCTTTTCTCATTTTTTTTTTTTTTGCTGTCACCGGTTATACGAACAGGAGAGATCTCCTAAGTGATGGGTCATACTTAAAAGTGAAAGCCTCTATTACTTGTAAGTGTAGTTGGGCATATTAGCGGACTTATGACATCCATTATCAAACTTCAATTATGTTTGATTGGATAAAAGTCTATCGTTTGTTTGTTTTTTTTTTTTTTGCGTCTATCGCTCTCTATCTCAGCTCTACGTTTTTTTAATAGATCGAATTTTTCCTTTTTAAGGTTTTGAAATATTGGAAAAAATTTCATCTAAAATTTGGAAAATTTTTGGAATAAATGGCGATTTTAAGAATAGTTCAACTTAATCCCGCAAGAGTTCTATAACTATAACAAAGTGATCTTTGGCCACATGTCGATATATAGGTTTATTTAAAATTATAGGCACTAGCATGAATAAAAGGAAGCTTGGTGCACTAGTAACAATGCTTAAGATGTGCAGTTGGTTGGCAAACGTCCCTGAAGACCGTAAAGCTGCTTCAGATTAGATAAGGTGGCAGCTTGCGTAAAAGCCGGCCCATTTAATCTATTTTTATACACCTATCTACATAAAGCATTCTTATTTATTCCATGTAAAGTTACTTTTTGAAGGTCTACAACTTTCAACACAATTGATAAGATTGAAGCGTTATTACAAACACTTTGAAAGGAAAGGGTGTCATACATTCTCAATTCAACGTTTTTCTAATATTATAGAAAGTTGTATAAGTGCGTGAATAGAGCTATTTTTTATATATATATATTTATGTATATGTATACTACACTACTATATATATATATATATATACTCTACTATATACATATACAAAAGATATAAAAATGATCCGATTTGAATCTACTCAGAGTCAAAAATATTTAAAAAAACACGGAAACCTGGTCGTAGTAGTAATAGTGAACATAAAATCAATTCAATAGCTATGAGAAGTAAGCCATCTCGCATCCTTCGCATACTCTTTTATTTTCGCAACATATCAGCGTTTCCGTAAGAGACGTACATACACATATATGTACTCCATCACATCTTACACTTCGAAATTATCTTTGTCTTATATCATCTCAAAATCATTCTGAGAATAAATAAAATCCCAGAACATCTCAAATCGTGAAAAGAAAATAATTGAAAGTTGAGGAAGATCACTTCTCGCAAAATGATTTCATGTATTTGTCGAGTGTGATATCATACGAACACATAGTTCAAACAAACAACTTCGTGTTCATATTGAACTTTTTGCACTCGGATCGGTAAATCGTCTGTTGTTGATTTGCTGAAGATCATCGCAGACTTCTCCTCTTATTTTTCTCTTATAGGATTGTTTGCATAATATTTTGAAACTTAAGACATAATACAAAAAATTACCTATTGAGCGAGTTTTATTAAAAAATAATATTGCGCTTAAGGAGTTAGACAATTGAGATATTCATGGCAAATTAATTCATTTTGAATTCGAAAATGTTGTCAGAAAATGTAAAAATTTACAATCAATTATCATATGAAATCATTTATTAAATAAAGATGAAATTGATCGTATCAAAAATATCACCTCTACGACCTATATATATATATATATTGCTCGGAAGAGTATAAAATTGAACAAAATTCATTCACAATAGTAATATTTTTTTATTTTTTGGACGAAATTTGATAAACTCCCACTATTGAAAGATACCACCTTTTCATGCATGACTTTTTTTCTCTTTTGTGGTGTAGGGTATATTCTTAATAGCAAAAAAAAAAAACAAAAAAACAAAAAATCATTCACTCTCTTAAGATTATTGAAAATAACATTTTAATTAATAATTGGGAGTTACTTTGAAGAGTAAGTTACGATTACAACCAACACGAAGAAAAAAAAAAAGAAAAAAAATTATCGACACATTAAAAAACAAAACAAATTAAATTTTAATTACAATAAATTCAAATAAAAATTATTAAAATGATAATAAAGACAAGAAGAACAAGAGAAATAAGTAAAAATTTTGAATAAAATATTTTTATTTCAATTTTCATCTTTAAGAAGTTTCTATTTATTTGCTATTTTTAACTTTAACCGATGCGGTTTTATTATTATCATTTTTGCTCGAAGGAAGTTGAAAACGTTTATCGATTCTTTTGGACTTTTTAACTTCACTTGGAGACTTCCCATCTAACTTGGATTTCGATTTCTTTTTTCCGCTTTGAAATTTTTCTGCATCTATGACTTTAAAACGTTCATCTTCCATTAGTTTCGACGACTCTTTGCTTTCCGTAAACTTCAGACGTTCTTTACGCTGACGCTTTAATTCACGTATTTTATCTTTTTGTTGCTTTTTATACCTAAAAAGAATTCATTTCAAAATGCTAAACTTTCTTTGCTCTTCACTTAATAACTTACAAATTTTCCATTTCATCTGGATCTTTGCCTTCTACAATCCATTGTTTACGTCTGTAGTTTTGCGCGCGTTCGTTGAAATCGTTGTTATCCAACTGTATCTCTGACTCTCGACGGGTAACATTAACTTGCATAAAGATGCGTTCGACCATACGTTCTAAAGAATTATTTATTCACTTGTATCGTTTATAGATTTAAAATATATTCGCTTACGATCAATTGGATGTTCGGTTAACTTGGTGTTAATAGCATTCTCAATTTGCCCCAACAGCTCCAGATCACGTGGAAAACGGAATATTGAAATTGCTATACCTTTACGCCCAGCACGTGCCGTGCGTCCCACACGATGTATATATTCTTTGGGAGTCCGAGGTAAATGATGATTCATAACCAGCTGAACACTGGGTATATCTAAACCTCTCGCGGCCACATCCGTAGCTATTAAAGTGCGTACTTGTCTGGATTTAAATCGATTTAAAGCTGCCACTCGCTCCTTTTGGCGCATAAAACCATGCAAGCAAACATTTTCTATGCCTATGTTATTCAATGTCATGGATAACAATTGACAGTATCTAGCGAGAAAACATAAGATCTTAATATTAATAAATAAGTAAGAGAATTATATGCGGCTATGGCCAAGATTTCTATATTCGTCACCTTTATCTTAAAAGAAAAACAAGTAAGAGAGTTATATTCCGCGGGGGGCGAAACTCGCATATCAACCACTATTCTACTCCCGAAGATCTTTTATTTGATACCCATATTACCCATATCGTTGGTATTATTAAGAAAAAATTAATCGCGATGTCTACGATATTCCTTTTAAAATTAACCCGTTTTTAGGCAAATATGTCTTCATTTAAGAAGTGTACAAAATAGTTTTACCCATTCGGTCTTGTTTGCCTTATGATAAATAAGCACAAAACCTCAAAAAAAGTGAAACAAAGAGAAAATTTAATCACTTTTAACTTTGTGATCGGTATGGGTTATGTTTCCCATTTTTCCACGTAAAGGGTAGAGTGCTTCGTAAAGTAAATATCGAGAATTTCAGCTATCTAACTTTTATAATTTCCGAGTAACGAACAAAAATCCTAAAATTTTTGTTAAAAAAAGCGGAGTTGCGTTCAGTTTACGTTCCACTGCCCGCTTCTATTTCGACCAATTTGGACCATTTTCAGTACCAACCTGCGTGCAGAAACTTCCAATGTTTTTTGCCAAATTTGAAGTCGATATCTTTGTTTTTGCTACCAGGAGAATGCCGTCAACAAGCACCACACAGACGGACAGCTTAATCAATTCAGCATTTCACTTTATAGGGTCTCTGAAGCTTTCTTTTTGGTAATAATACATTATGGAAAAAAGCAAAATGATTATACCCCCATCTTACAGTGATATATATAAAAAGGAAAAAACAAAAAATAAAACTCCGATAATCCATAATACTGCAAGGGCGTGGCCGATTTTTCCCATTTGTTACTTGGTCTAAAAGGTCATCCGTAAAATTTTGTCGCTTATCTGCTGTAGTTCACAAATAACAAGCAGAGCCCAATTTTCTTTATTACTTTTCAGCCGAGAGATTTCCTCGGCTTATCTTGTATTGTGAGGGTATCTTCCTTTCAAAAACTTCCAATCATTTGCGAAGGTTACACTTGAATATAATCTTTGCGATCGAGAACTTGTTTGCTGCAGACATTGCACAGACCGATATGCTTATGTCGATTGGGAATTTAGTACTGACTGTCAAGAAATTTATAGGATCTCTAAAGCTACCTTTTGGGGTAATACAGAACGGTTTGGCAAAACAAATATAACCTGACCTTTCGTTGATAACCATCAGAGACTGGTTCAAGCCATCGCGATTTCATTTAGTCAGGTTTGTCCAGTTGTCTGTCCTTCCTATATACCTATCGCAAGATATTGAGACAAAAAATTAAAATTTGAAAAACTAAGCAGATCTAGTTGGTGACGAGCAGACAGGGGTTAAATTTTAAAATAAACCTGAGAATACATAAAACGGAAGTTCTTATATTAGATTCAACACTCATCTTAAGGCGAGCGTAATGTCTTTACTTTTTTTTTACCTACTTTTTCGTATTCGTAAATATCATCACATTTGCAGTTTCATTTTCCTCGCGATATTTGCGTAAAGCCTCTACTAATACCATATCACGATCATAATTCGCACATAGCAGATAACGTTGATCCAATGTCTCTACCGTGGCCACTTGCGACTCTTGAGACCATTCAAAACACTTTCAATGATATTCAAGTGAAGTTGCGTTGTTAGTCTTATTTTTTTTTTTTGTTTTCGAGTGGCTTACCTCGTTTCGTATAGGAAATATACTAGATTCTTTGATGAAATCCTTCATAGTGGCCGAAAAATAAAGATTTTGTCTAGCTTTAGGTAAACTATTTTCGATAATGGCCAGACTTTCATCAAAGTCACCGTTAAGCATACGATCGGCTTCATCAACTACCAAGAACTTTAAATTATCAAAAGAAAATGTATCACAACCGGTTAAATGGTCAGCTAAACGTCCCGGCATTGCTACTACTATATGAGGACGTTGCATCAACTTTTGAGCTTCGATAATTTGATCGGTTCCACCTGACACCACGCAAACTTTGACTCCCATTGGTTGCCCGGCTACCAGAAATTGTTCAGATATCTGTCATTATATGTAGTAATAATTATTAATTTTTATTATACGGTATTAACTATTTACCTGATAAGCCAATTCGTGTGTAGGAGTTAGAACTAAAGCAAAATGGCTTACAGGTTCCTCACTTAATTTTTGCAATATGGGTAAAGCAAAGGCAAACGTTTTGCCGGAACCTGTCTTCGCCGCTCCAATGCAATCCTTGCCTTCTAATATGGCTGGTATGCAATTTTGTTGTATTGGCGTGGCTTCTTTTAGACCTATAGAAGTAGCACTTGCAAGAAAATGTAATCTAATAATTAATTTCTAATGTATATATGTACCCAATTTCCTTAACTGTTTCACAAGCCAGGGTCTTAAACCCAAAATTTGAAAAGGATTTGCTTCCGATTTTAACATTCTTCAACTTCCAGGATAACTTTTAATTTCAATGTAAACAACACGTTGATTGCAGCCTGTTGCCGGATGTAAGAGAAATTTTATCATATGTTACCAAACAACTGCAGTACAGGTATGGTAAGAAAGAACTATCGGTTTTATTTATTAATAAGCAGTTTCTTCTTCTTTTTTAATTGCTGAGATTAACTACACTAAATCAATAGGATGACTTATATATCCACTCAAAAATTCTCGGCAAATGTTGAATAATAAAAATTTTTTCTTTTGTTATTTAAAAAAGTGAACGCTCGTGAGACTCTCCGTTTAACATTAATAAAATATCAAAAGCAGGGCTGTTAAAATTTTTTTCCAATTAAAAAGCATAAAATACAGCCGTAAATCGTGTGAAAAGGTGACGAGGGTGGACTTGAAATAGATCTCACCGAAATTGAGATTTCTCCTGAGGGGGTCCATTTATAATACGTCTATACGTATAAAATCAGACAATACAAATACAAAATGTCAAATGACCGGCTCTATTCATTAATATTGATTTACGATCAATATCTTTGCAGAATCTTCAAACATTAATGGAATTTCACTTTGTTTACTTTTTTATTTACTTAAAATACAAAACAAATGTTTCAATTTCAAAACTCCTTAATTCCATATCCATGGCAAAAGGAAACGCTCTTGGAATAATATTCTGGTTCTATTTATTTCTTGGCGCTTTGCCCAATCTTCGCTTTAGCGGTACCACGCACCTTCTTCATTCTGTTCTTACGTTCTTTGCGCTGTTTACGAGTCTGTTTTTTAATTTCTAATAACCCATGCCGGGCCAAACGATATTTAGGTTCAAATTTCTTAGCGAAATCCAAAGTATCATAGATTAAGGCGAATCCAGTTGAGCGACCACCACCAAAATTGGTACGAAATCCGAAAACGAAGCAAACGTCCGGCGTTACCTTATACATGGCTGCTAACTTTTCACGAATTTCAGTTTTACTCACAGATGAAAGGCCCGGATGAATAACATCGCAGACCATTTGTTTGCGGCATAGTAGACGATTTGTCATAAACTTTCTTGTACGTATAGTGGCCGTGGTACCAGACATGATTATGTTCTGTAAACAATAAAACGAAATAATTAAAATGGTTTATACATCTTTCGTTCCCTCAAATTAAGCACACAATGCCCACATAACCTCTCTCTTCTTACTGTAGAGGTTTTAACAACAGAATTTGACAATTGCTACAGGGCTACAAAAACTGAAGCTCCACGTGTTTTATCCACAATTACCACAGATTATTTCAAATAGTTAATAGAGACATTTCCTTTTTCTTGCTTCTAAATATTTTATATCATTTTTCCAGTGTTTTTTAAATTTTACCTTTTAAAACAATTGAAAAGTTTTAAAAACACGTCTTTAAAGCAGAGACAAATTCATGAAAAAGAAAGATGGATGCCCGCAGAGTGACCAACGTTTTTAATTTTTTATGTAGTTATTAAAGGTTGCATTTTTTTTAGTATTATAATCTTATGAAAATAAAATTATTTATAGAAAAGTTTCATTAAACAAATAGAGTAATCATATGAAAGATTGAAATCATATACCAAACTTCCTATCAGATATAAGATATCAAACTGAAATATAAATGAGAAATGAGTTCGACCACCTGTTGCAATATAAAAGAAAAAACCTTAGGTTTTACGGTATTCCTCCAATTTCTCTGTTGAATCCTATTATTTAGTTGACACCTATTGCCTATTTGCTATTGTCTTTGCACAAGAAGTAATTACAAATAAAAACATTATAGTATGGAAATAGTTTGTGTTTGTTATTAAAAACGTCAATTAAGTTGATATGGACATTGCTGTTGATCTAAATATTTAAAGCTCTCTATAATAATAGGAAATATAGAAGAACATAACGTAAAGATTGGAAAGCTTTTCCTTTTGTATATAAGTTTTATTTAAATATATGAAGCATTTGAACAAGTCAAATCCTTATATGTTTTTCTCTTTCTTAATCGCCCTTTAAATTACTTCTTGCAGCTTCTTCTGTTGGCTACGATCTATAAAAAAAGCTCTTCTGTTTGCAATCTATTGATTCAAAAATCATTGAACCCACATTGATAGACCTACATTTTCGACTTAGTGCTAAAGCAAAAAACTCAAAGTCTGTGTGTGATTCCATTCCGAATAACACTTAAAACTAAATGTCATATATACTAATTTATAAAAAATTTAAAATTTACCAATATTAGTGGAAAGCCTTTATTAAATATGAAATTAGGCTAATATGTTATATGAAGAACCATTGTAGCAACACCGAGATGTGTTATGGTAAATAAGTTAAAAAACACATATAATCTCTACGAAGTTGAATGAATCATCGCACACAGTAAGATACTTTAATTTACAGCTTATTCAATTTTGAATTTCTGAAGTTATGGTAACCCTACAATTTCACCGATGTAAGTGCAAGGAGTAAAGTCAGCTGTTTGTGCTACAGAGAGCGTGAGTAAAAAAAATGTGAATTTTATCCCCTGCGAAATCTATAAAAGCAACAAAAATTCGTTTCGATTTTCAGCGAATTCACAGCAAAGCAATTAACATCGCCGTTTCTGAAGCTATAAATCATATTTTTTTTAGTTCAGTTTATTTCAATAAAATCGTATAACGTTCAAAGAAAGTGTTAAATAAACATCATTCAAAACAGTAATAGAAGAGAAAATTCATTATTAAATGTAAGTAATGAATTTTAATAATTGAGAAGAGAAAAAGAAAAACCTAACCTTTCATAAGATGAAAAGTTCAAAATGTCAATGTAAAAAAAGAAAAAACTCGAAATTACTTAAAAAAATTCTGTGTTATGTAAGCGGTGAAAAATTCTGATATGAACAGATACTGCCAAAAGCATTAAATACGAAATTTTCGGTGCCAAGAAAATCGGAAACTGCCTGTTACGTATAAAAAAACAATATCTTTTGTTTGTTGCTAAGTAAAATCTAGTGTAAGAAAAAAACATGTTTTGCAAATATTTGAATTTTAATAAGAAAGAGTTTCTGATCGATTTTTTTTCTTGATGTGATAAAAAAAGAAAACGGTAAAGACTGTTATTGTCATTGATGCTGATGCTTTACATAAACGCTAATTAAAAACAGTTTTTTCCATTGATTGTGGAACACCGAGAAATTAAAGTGCATTACGTATGTCATTCCATTTGCGACATGGAGAAATATACATTCACGATTCCCTAAGGCTCTATTATGTTCGTTAGAACGTAATTACAATTCTGAATTTTGCAAATTAAGTTTTGAAACTGTTAAACCTTTACCTTACGCATGAATAGGTTGGATTGCTTAAGTCTTAAAACTTCAAAAAGTTTAATTTAAAAAAAATTATTTTTATGGCATATGCTTGAGTTAGAGGGATTCCTGTTTACTAGAGCGTAGGTACAAATCCGAATTTTTCAAATTAAGCTCCGAAAGTCCCGTTTTCGTCTTGAAAGTTCAAATAGTTTAGCTTAGGCTCTTAGCTATAACGTACGTGATAGAGAATTTTTAATAAGTATATTACTAAAAAATGGCTTCTATACGGTTTGTAGCATAACGTGACGTATACGCTTGGGAAAGCTATTTATATTCTGAATCAGTCTAATTTTATGAATAGATTTCAAGTTGTCCCTCCTCCTCTTCGCCGTTATTTGTTGGCACACCGGCAGTAAGAAAAACATCTGCCTGCAAACGCTTCGGTGTATATATAGATTTATAATTTGAATAAAGTCTTTTAATGTGTTTAAGACAACTAAAAAGAAATTCTCTTTTTCCCTTTGTTTTCTTTACATTAGACTTGTGCTTTAAGAAACTACAATAAATCCGTGTGTGTCTTTGTTAGTTTGACGAGCTGCAATTGTTAAAGGAAAGAAATATACCATCAACAAAATGAAAACAACAAGTGTGGGTCGTTACGCTTTACGTTTGTCTTTCGGGCAGGTGAGTGTGCAATAAATATTTATAAATAATTATGATAATTCACATGATGTGTTGTTGTTATACAACCGAAAATTCTAAAACTTGTGATTAGCGTGAAAACGCAATGACTTTGAGCGAGGGGGGAGCGGGAAAAAAAAATAAAATTCTTTATATAAATTTTTTTAAAGCTTAAGATGGACTCCATATTGCCTTCAATTAAAAAAAAAAAAAAATAATTACTTAAGCATTACATCTGTTTGTTAATTAATGTTTTTCTCTTCATACGCACATTTTGTTTGTCTTTCTTCTTCATTATCATAGCAGAATCTTTGAAGAAAGTAACTTAATCAGCGGCAATATGGAGTCATCTGGTTTGCAAGCCGGTGACCTATGCCTCGATTGTCAGCAGCTGGGTTTGGAAAAACGTTTACGTTACTTTACCATTAACTTACAAGAGGAGAAAATATTGAAATGCGAAAATGTATTCTGCTTATATCCACATAACGATGAGCTATCATCATCAACCGATGATGATAATGATGATGATGATAATAAGACTGATTATGAATATTTTACAAAAACACAAGCACAACAACAAACCGTAATGTCACCGAACGGAACGTTAAATGGAGCAGAGTTTACAAACTTTTTAATTAACACTCATCAGCAAACAAATCTAGATTATAGTTTAGATTTTTTAGAATTTCTTAAAGAAGAAGATCTAAAAATGACACCAACATCATCCGTACAGCGAAATGATTTATGCGAAACTTTGCCTTCAGCTAATAATCCAGAGATCGGACGGCAGCAAAATGCTTTAAATTTAAATTTCCCTTCGATTAGCGAGCAGGACACTGCAAGCGCTGTTTGGAGTGGAACAATAAAAGAGGAAATCAAGGAAAAGCCAAAAATTGAAATACAATCTGTAGAGACTATAAAAGCAGGGTCAATTTGTAATTTAGATAAATCCTTCCGAGAAATACCCAAAGCCAGTATACGTTCGCGTCAAACAAAATTTAAAAACAAAAAAGTCCAAAAATCTAAGATTAATGCTTTAGATCAAGTTATGAGTTTATTAAAATTGAAAAAAAATTCTTAAAATTTTTTACTAAACGTATATTTAATAAACAAATGCTAAAGCACGCTTTGGAAGCGTGCTCAATAATTAGCCGATAACGGTTTTTCCTTTTCTGCTTTTTTTTCCATTTACTTGTTTTTTTTTTTTTCAATAGCTACAGTAAATATAATCTTTAATACATGCATTTAATGATAATAAAGTCATTTATGGAATTAATTTTTTTTTTTTGTGAAATCTGCCATAAAAAAAAAAAACCGTAAGATCAACCCTATGATGGACCTTAGAATTTACGTCAAGCTCAGAGAGATTGTTGTTCTGTTTATATACATTTGTATATGTTTAAATATATATCTATATGTATATATATGTATTGTTTTTGTTTTTGGGTTTTACATTTGAGGTTGAAGACCGCAGCACCTGAGTGATAAGCACTTTAATTATTGTTAATTAAAGTGAATTTGAAGTTTATTGCTCCATGTATTTAATTCATTAAAAAAACTTTTTCATATTTTTAAAAACTATTCTTCATATAAAATTAACGAGTAATTAATTAAAAAATAAGTAATTCATTTGAATTTGTTCAAAAATCTTTTCAAATTGTGGCTTATTGTCAAAACACTATTCTTTAGATAAAATTAACGCGTAAATAATTACTTACTTTTTGAGTTTTAAAAATAATTAAATTGAATTTGTTCTAAATTCTTTTCATTGGCTCATTGCCAAAAAACTAACAGTAAAAGTAGAATGAACGGATATATGTAAAAAGAAATTACTATAAATGTTAGGTACGGGCGTCCCCCACTTAACACGGTGCACCACGATACAATACGATCCCAAGAAAATCAAATCTCAAGTACGTTAAAGTCTTCAATAAGACCCATAGTCTTCCATATTAGTGCAGTCTTTAGTCTTGGGATTTATTTCTCTGTCTAAATGAATTCTAGTAATATATATGTGTATACATATAGTATTTATATATACTATATGTAGTATATATATATATTAGATGTTTGCAAAAATTTTAATCATTTTTTCACTTGAAGAGGGCGTTTTTTGAGAAAAATTGGTACAACGTATGTTAATCAAAATAATTTCCGTCATTTTCTACAACAATTTACAATATTTTTGGCAACATGATGATAGGATGTCGAAAGAACTTATATTGATTTGGCACCGATCCACCCACGGACCCATTTTCGCACTTCTTCAACTTTGCGGACCTGCGTGCCGGCCAAGGCATGCTGCACCGATCCGAACAGGTGGTAATCAGGAGGCGCCATGTCTTCCCATTCGGATTGCAACAGGTGTATCCTGGACAACTTGCAACAAGTGGCCAAAAAAGGGCATTTTCAATCAATTCGTATCAGTCAATTTTAAATCGTTGAAAACAAAACCGACCAACCGATGGAGAAGTTTCACCATCAGGCTGATGTTGGTGAGCTTCAACAGCACATTTCTTCAAATAAACAACAAAAGTAATGAGTTTCGTAGAAGAAGAATTTTTACCGTCGGCGTACGCTGAATGAATCAATAACATGACGTGGGAAACTGTTATTTTATGTAGAGAAAGTTCCAACGGTCAAATCCAACCGTTATGTACTCTGGTATTCCCCATTACTTTACCTGTAGCAGTCGATGATCAACATTTTTGCAAACTTCTAACATATATATATATTTTTTTTTAAAAATTTAACGTTAAGTTTAACCCACTTTTTCATTTTAATGTACGTTTGGAACGAAATTTCATAATAAAATTTTCATTAGAAAATTTTACACCTTAAGCCTTGGTTTCGCCGTAACTCGGTACGATGCGTTATATTGATTTTTCAATTTCGGGGAATTTCGGGGAACACCTGTATTATAAACAGAAATTAATTGAAAAACAAAAAAAAAAAAAATTTAAGAAAACTGTATTTGCTTTGCGGCGCCAAATAAGTACAGAAAAGTTGAAAAGCATTTTCGAGACGATCGGCCGATTAGGGTCACTTTCGTATTAAACTTTTAAATGGTTCCGGTACACAACAGCCTTCTAGAATGCGGCTAAAGCGTACCGCGTTATATGAAAACCTTATTGTGTGGGAAACCCAGGATGAATGTAACGTAGGCAATGTTTCGTCCCACCCAAGGCCAACTTAAAACAAAAATAGAATGAGAAACCTTCGGATAAAATTATAAAGCGTTAAATGGAAACGTCGTTATAAATAAACCAAGGATAACCTCTTGATGCTCTTGGCGATATGTTAGATATGCAAAATTGGGAATAAACTGTGTAAAAATTCAATGCATCGAATAGGTCCGATTATAGATAAATTTTTCAAGCCGCACTGGATTTTTCTTTGTTCTCTATTTATTAAAATACGAAATCAATCGAGTTGCTGCGGAATGTTTTCTCTTGTACGAAAAACGCGCACATGCTAACTGATAGCAAATGAACTAAAACGAAGATGATTCATATTAAATAGCCATGGCTGTCGATGATAGTCCATTTATGCCACTGCGTTTTCTACGAATTTCAAAAAGGAAGAGATGCTTTGAAAGTGTTCGATGAAGGTTTCCATTTTGGATAGAATGCGCAGACGATAGTTTGAAAAACTTCAAATAGATGGTTTCGACCTTGTCGACAAGCCCACGCTCTGGACGACCATGTTTGATCAATGACGATACCTGTCAAGATCGGGAGGAAGGCTTAATTCAGCTCAACAAGACATTCCCGGATCATTATTCTAAAAATGGTCCGAATTTCCCGGTAGTTCTAATGTGTATAGAGAGAGAGAGAGAGAGAGAGAGAGAGAGAGTCAGTCGTGAAAATGATTAAGAACAGGCTTTGGTTTGCTCATCTTATACGGCAAGGAAAATGTGTTCCAATCTAATTTGACGGATTCGAATAAATATTAGCGAAGCGTAATATAAATCATCTTCGATCAGCATGAACTTAATGCCAATATTGGTAACGAGCCAAAATCTGTGCTATTTTCGCAAAAGTTCAATGAATACCGTTGTGCGATTTATTTATTCATAAATTTTTCGTGACTACAACAGAACAAAACAAAGAGAAAAATTCTATTTGTTGGCGGCTTAGGCCGACTTGTTTTTTATTGTACTTATCATCGCACACATCACTTCTTTTCTTTTTCTTTGTTCAGGTTTTACATAAAATAGGAAAAAAAAATTTTACAACCAGACGACTATTCTTTAATTGCATTAACATATATATGTAGAAGCAAAAACAAGCATTAGCGTCAACTTTTATTTATTTATTTTTTTTTTCATAAAGTTGGCAAAATTAATTTACTTAAGGGAAATATATGTTTGTCTAGAGTCAAATTGTTATCACTTTAAAAGTGCATTAACAAAATCCTTTATGTAAACATGTTGGCATAGCAAGAGCCTCGTTATGAAATCAAGCTGCGTAAGCAACATTCAGATTTAGAAAAGCAAATTTTCGAACTTAATCTCTGACGATTATAAAAATCGTCTTGTTTTCGTTCGAAGCAAAGTTATAGAAGATCGTTATCGCGATTTTGCCACAAATGCGTTCATATTATATATATTGTACGTTCATACAAGAACGAAACCCAATCAATATTTTCGGCCCGAATGGTCGAGTAGGTAAAAGAATCTCTCGATTTACAAATCAAGTGTCATGGCTTCAAATTTCAAGTGCAATAGTGTTTTCCATGGAGATGTGTTTATATTTAAGAAAATGTCACAAAAAATATTTTCCCAAGGAACAAGCACTTGTGAAGCACTTTCTCAACTACTGCCCATATAACACCTTAACGTTAGATGGATAATTGTGTAAAGTGGGCCTTGGCCCACTTGTTTTCCAACTCAATATTTCGAGTTGTGTGGACGTAGTTTTTGTTATACCGTTCGATTCAGAACAATTTTGGGAATCGACTCAACATGTTAACGGTTATTTTAAATTCAGCGACTCTTTCCAAAAACACACTTCTTTTTTCTTTTGCTTTACAACACTAAGAATATAGGACTTCTCTACGCATCGTCTGCATTCACAAGCACACGCAATGGACGTCATTTACTTTAATGTGTTGAGCTTGTCTGCCTGTCCATCCGTCCTATATCTGCGAAGTCACAAGTATATGAGACAAATCTCAAGTTACTCGCACCTTTACACCAAGATAAACGGCGTCATTATAGCTATAACATCGTGATAATCCCGACCATAAGCTCGATTACAAAAGACGGCAATAATGTCATAATTAATTGTACGCAGATTTATTTAACTGTAAAGCAAGTGTGGCATAACCCGCCATTAAATACCCTACACCACCTTGCACTTATTCATATAATGACTTTTCACACAGTTAGGGTTGAGTAAGTGAATCGATCCGAACCATTTCCAATAGCGTTCGTCCTTGGGCTACGAAAACACGTCAATGCACGAAATTTTCTGAATACAAGAAAACGCGGCGGACAGACAAGCTCGATGGAACGATGTAATAAAAATTGAGTCTATGTCATGCATACATCCCCACAAACTTAGTATATGCTCATACTACAAGTGGCGTAGGGTATAAAAAAAAGATTTACGTGAATTATGAAACAAACAGAACATTACGATTAAAAATTTTACCCTTTTTTATATGATGGGTAGGTATTCTTTAAAATGTTCATTTTACAATCATTTTATTACCGTAATTACAAAATTGTTCTTTTGATAAGAAATACTTGCGATAAAATTAAAATATTTAAAAATAGTTCATTTTTTTGATTTACAATTGCAATTTTGTGCTTGTGCGTGTGTACATCGATTTTTCAGCCGGTCTTTTTTGTTTACATCAAAAAAAACAAACTATTGTTTTTAAAATAGCAGTTGTTGCGTCACATATTGGCGCCATGTCTATTGATATTCTCTTTTAAAATCATTTTAAATTTGTTTACCTCGATTCTTACATACATTGTGCAAAAAAAAAGAACGAAACTTGCACATGGTCTAGCGTTCATAATAAACTTACACTTTCGTATATTATACACTCTGCATGTTCACGTAATGTTCATGTCATGAATGCGCATTTCCGTTGGCTAACAGATGTCCCGTCCGTCCGTCCGTCCGTCCGCCTGTGTTTTTATAATCTGCTCTGCTGCTGTTGTTATTGTTTTTGTTTTTTATTATAGTAACTATAATTTTCACACAAACAATAGCAGGAACAACAACAGTAGTAGAAAAAAATATTTAACTGTAAATATATAAAGAAAAGCTATATTACGTCGCAAATTCTCTTGCGAAACGAAATCGAAACGTAGTTTGCTTGTTTTTAATTTTTTGTCTTGTAAGTCTTGTAACTTGAGTAGCGTGCGTATGCATATTCATGTTTACACAAAAGCAAAGTACGCTTTCGTTTCCTAAAAAAAGTGAAGAAAAATGTAAATTATTTCTTAGCCCTCCTTAGGTAGGGTGAACAAGGCTTTTGTTCAATGCCAAACATTATTACGAATGTAGTGAACTTGCCATATGTTTTTCTTGTAATGTCGGTCTTTCTGTCCTTTATCGAGAATTAACGAACTCCTCGTGAACATACTTGACAGACATGATTCTGAGATATCACATTTCTTTTCGAGCACATTAGGCCCTTGAAACCTAGATTATACTTAACCTATCACTTCAATTTCTCTAGTTACACAATGTACATACCGTATAAATAGTTTTCTTAATAATACAAATTGATATTTATAGTAATATTAATAGCTTTTTTTATAACCATCACCGAAGAGTGAGGGGTATATTCATTTAGTCAAAACGGAAGCTTAGAAAATCCCACCAATTGACTTAACCACGTCCATCTGCCCGTCGATGTAATGTTTGCACGTAAACATTCTCCTGGGCGCAAGAATGAACACATCGGACACAAGCTTGCAAAAGAATTTGAAAATAATGTAAAGCGGTCGAAGGACGCGCCTAAAATACCCATCCGCCTACGCAACAAGAAAGACTATTGTTGATTTTTTAACCATGACACACAACACATAGCCCATAAAAATGTTTAGTTTTATTCTGAAAATAGAAAAAAATCATTCGCGACCACCCAGTATTATGAAGTAAAAAGATTTAATCCTTTTTTCCCTTTTCTACTCTTTTGGTGGATGGATATAAAAGAAGAATATCATGTTCTGGATCGTTTCTATATTATTTTAATTATATTCTTAAATTTTTAACTTTAGGTTGTATTTGGCAGGTACTTATAACACCAAGAGGCGCATAAGCTTTACATTATCCGGCGCCTTTGAGTCATTTTTTGTAAATTTTGCTATAAAATATATGGATAATAAATAAATAAATAAATAAATGTAAATTATTTACTTAACCTTAACTAAATAGACAGAATTTTAAAGATCAATTTGCGAATTACTTCTGCTACTTTGCTAATTTTTAAATTTTGGTGTCAGCTGTTTTCCGTGGCTGAGTTCAAAAATTCATTGATTTTCGTTTCTTGCCAGCTGTTGCTTTCTCTTATATTAAAGCCTATATTGCACTAGTGTTCGACAAATGAAAAGAATATTTTTAGTGTATTTTAAGAAGACAAAAAAAGAGAATTACAATTATTTTGATTATTAAATCAAAATGTCTTTTCTTTATTATCTATCCGGTTGTTTGTATGGTACAATAAATCTAATAAAATGCTTATGTTGACAGAAATGTCAAATGTGAGTAAATGATTATGTTAGTAACATAACAATGCCTGCGCTAGTGAAATGAGAAGAATCGTATGCTAGTGTTTTTAATGAATGTTTGCATCGTCAACATCGTGCTTGACGCTTATCCATAGATTATGGTGGAGCGATAGTTCTTCACTTTAGCCAGAATAGTCGTTCACATACTTGTAAATAGTTTTTACGCCTTTCAACTATTTGCTACGCATGAGAGGTGAAAGAGCAATATTGTGTGCACAAAAATTAATTAATAAGAAGAAGAATAGTGGCAACTTTTAATAAGAAAATTTTACACTTTCGCAGATATGATGGAAAATTATTTGAATTATGTACAAAATATGATATATGATGACTTCTCTTGAAATAGTGATTAAATCTATTGGATTTTGGATATCGTAAACAATTTAAAGAAAAAATTGCCTTTTTGGGAAGTCTTAGCGTCCGCGAGAACGTGACGAAATCTTTCTGAAACATTAAGGTCTTTCAAAAACAAAAAAAAAGGCGTCCTTTTAAATTTCATCCCACTTTTTAAGTACCAACATACAATTGTCAGGTCGGAGGAAATTTTATCATTAATTGTTAGCGTATTAATAAGACGATTTGGATCAAACCGATGGATTTGACGAACATTTGGACAGCACGTTTTCCAAATTATCTTCACAGAATCGAAATGTATAGATGAAAATATGAAAAATGTATTGTTCTTTTTCAAGATGGGGTTTAGTTTCTCATTTATACTGGGCGGGTATGTAGGCAGATTGCGACCGTTTTTTTTTAAATCGGACTTTTAATCCGTAAAAGGATGTTGTGCCAAATTTCAGCTTTTTACCTTTCCTTTTTACGACTGCGACAAGTCGACAAAGATAAAGGATCAAAATAATCCCTTTCGGTAGGAATAGGTAAAGAAATGATTAATCTTCATAGACCTGAAGGAATGGATAAAAAAAGCGGTCCCTCTTGTTGAGAGACTATTTTTTGTATGAGCCAATTGTTATATCGGTTAAGTGAGCAGGAATAGAAGACCGATATTTCGATCGGATGAAAGTTCTTGAGTAATTCTTAATTTTTCAACATTCCACTAAATCACTCAGTAAAATAATTTGCGAAAATGTTAAGTACACAGCATATATCGCTCTTAAAGAACACGTTCAGTTATGTTATTATAATTCCTCCTAAGATGACGAAAAGCATTTTTTTTTTAAGTTATGCTTATTTTCCTTATTCTAGAACTTAAGAGCTGCAGCAATAGAAAACTATTCTGATCGCTGTTGGCACCAAATTCAAAAATAGATTTTTACAAATATGTTAATATCAAGATCATCAAAATATTTCATGTTGTGTGGCACTAAAGGTATGTAAGGTAAGGTAAGGTAGGTAAGCTATAGACTGACAGGCAGACATTGCCAAAATCGATTCACCGAATGATGTAATAAAAGTTGAGTCCATTTCAAGTTCTTTTGGATATCTCGAAAACTTTCCCATCGATAATACTTGTTAATTATACTCTTCTATCTTTAGTTTCTTTGCCAAAAGAGAACAGATCATAGACTTTCTTTCAAAAGCTTTCTTCTTCCCGCTCTCCTGTTCGTATAAAAGAAACATTTTACTTAAGTTCCTTTTTATTTTATTATTTTTTTCAGACATCGTCGGCAGCTTCCGAAAGTTTAAGCAGCAGTCCAGATCGTGTACTAACTCGTTCAGCTACTTGCTTAGCCCTGTTGGGTATTGCATTGTCCTCATTCAGTTTGAAACAGATGTTGGCAAACAGTACAAATAAATCTTCAAGTATCCCGATGCGTAAACTCTATTAAATCGTTTGCTAATTCATTGCACAAAAACAAAAACGAAGAATAGATGTTTAATATTTTCGTCTTACTTTCGGGATAAATCTCTCTTCGGCAAAAAATGTGAACAATGAAGGAAACAAAAAAAAAAGGATAATTTTAGCAGACAAAAAAAATGTAACGAATGGTTTGGTCGGTCTTAACTGGAAAGCAGCACAACACAGTATTTATGTTATTAACACCCCATCTACATATTCCAACACATCACCACCACCATCGCCACCACCACCATAAGAAAAACAAAAAAAAAACACTAAGACGACAAAAACCAAAAATATGATCGTTATTGAAACAAAGTATAATTTCAGAGGATAACTTGTGAAGGTCTACATAGCGGAAATGAATCACCAAAATGACGAATTAACTGTACTCTATATTGACTGTAAATTAGTTGTACGACCGTATAATATAATTATATAATTTCTTGTTTTAAATTAAACCATTTTCATAAAGCATCATCCGCATATTCGAATACATGCCAAGTACATACATAACATTAGTTAATAATATGCTTAAGTAGGGATTCATAAACAAATTCGTCCTTCCCATACAAATATAGCTATAGCACACACATTACGTATTATTTCATGAGACATGCATCAGAATCAACAAGTGAAAGCCGTAACCTCTCTTCTGACTTTGCCAATAGAAAAAAAAAAAACAAATATGTATATATATATATGTATTCATTCTTGTACACCCTTGTTTCCGTTCCTTGGAGCAAATGCAACCAATCCATTATATATCTATCTATACCCACATGACGATGACGTGTAAACAAAAATTTTACAATAACAAGAAATTATGATAGAAAATTTATAGTAATGTGTTTCTTTAATTTTAGAATTTAGCAAATATTTTAGTTTCTCGTACGTGTTAAGTTATTTTTGTCCTTTCCATTCTATCATTCATTCATTTATCGTTTTCAAATCTTAAAAAACAAAAAAAAAAAAAATAAATAAAAAAAAAATTCATTTGTATTTTAATATTTTATACTGTCTTCTTTTTTTAAATATATAAAAATTATTGTATTTTTGATGAACCTTTTAATAAAAGGTGACTTTTATATTTCTACTTATATATAAAATGCATAATTTCCTTCTTAAACAATTAATTATTTTAAAATTCCAAATTGAATTTTATTTTAATTAGTTTTTATATTTTATTTTAACTTTCCTTTTTAGTTTATATAATAAATGGATTACGCTGCAAGATCCGTATAGAGTTCTATAGAGATCTAAAAGGTCTAAATGGAAGGAAAATTATATTAAATAAAAATAGTGAAATAAATATGCAATACATAAAGACATTAAAAGTTAATAATATTAAAAATTTGAAAATTGTTCTCTTTTTATTGGAAATTTGTTGAAAAGAAGGGACTCGAAATAAGTAAAAAGTGAAATAAAGGGCTTCTTACAAAAGGAATCATTTCCGCATAAGTATATACTTTCTAAACTACAATATTAACAAAAATTTTTAGTTCTCGATTGACTAGGAAATAATTTTGCTGAGTTTCGGTTTTCTATCTTCATTTTTGCAGCTGTGGCGAACGGCTGCAACATGCCCTGTCATTATCCTAAAAAGCGCTGAAAAGGAAATAAATTTTATACTTTATAATATCGGTTGGACGCGGCTAATTTTTTCTATATAGAAATAAAACTGCAAATTTATATAATCTATGTTTTGTGCTTCATGAATAACAAGCAAAAAACACGGAAAGCAATAGTGTTCAAAATTTTTGTTGCATAGGCGTGCAGGTGTCCTAGGCGATATCATTTTTGCGAACGGGGCAATGTTTTTCCCAGGCAGTACACAGTTGAGCAGAAGGACAGATGGACATGCTTGTATGCATTCCGAATTTGAAATTGAATCTTTGTAGCTTGCTTTTGGGCGATTAAAAAAAATTCAATTTTAATACACTACAATATTGTGTAGGTGTGGTCAATTCTTCTCATTTTTGGGAATCGTCCAAAAAAAATTTATGTTCCAGTTCCTCTGCATTTATCCATTGTAGTTCATGAGTAAGGAGCCAAAAAACTGATTTTTATTCCGTTTGAAAAACAGAAGTGTTCTCAGTTCACGTGATACTGTAGGCATGGCCTTCGGTATACTTGACCTACCTTCAATACCAACTTGCGTGCAAGAATTTCCAATGTTTCACCTAGATTTGAAGTCAATAGCCTAATTTTCGCGGCCGGGAGAGTGTTTGTAACAGACATTAGAGAGACAGACGGATAAGGGTGACGGGTCACGACCGAATATAATTCTCTTACTTGTTTTTCTTATTATCGCGGTTAATCGACTTCTAATTTTTTAAAAGAGCCTTCAACACCAAACATAGAATTATAATCTTTAGCTTTGTCGATTCGCAAGTTCTCATGAACACCCCATTGAGCCATTTTGCTAAAGTAATCTTGATATTTATCTAATTTTTTATCCAATTCATCCACGATTTCTGCAATGCTGCCATTTTCGCCTCCGATATCCTTTGGTAGATATTTCAAAGGGACATTTTGGCACAATGATTCGAGGCTACTATGAAAAAATACCTGAATAAAATATATATCATTAATAATAGCAATTATAACAAATAAGGAAATAATATTCGGTAGTGACTGAATCTTTTATACCCATCGCTGTGATCCCAAAAAAGGGAAAAGATCTAAATTTTCATACTTTATAATACTGGATGAATGCAGTCGATTTTTTCTATTTTTAAAATAAAAGTGAAAATTTATATGAGGTACGTGTTGCACTTTATGAGTAACAAACAAGTGTTCACTGTTTTTGTTACGTTGACGTGTGGGCATTGTAGACGGGTTCTTTGAAAAGCTTGAAAAGCGAACGCGGGAATTTTTCCCACAGGCACTAGCGGTTGCGCAGGCGGACAGATAGACAGATGAATGTAGGGGAATGTTTATGTGCATTCCGAATTTGAAACTCTCCACGAATTTGTATACTTTATGTGGTTTTTGAACCTTGCTTCTGTGAGTCTTGAAAATAAAAAGAATTTTCGACACACTATAAAATTAAGGCGAGGCCCACAGAATATACGATCAAATTCTTGTATATTTATCTGCTATAAAGTGTGAGTAGTGATCAAAACACCATTTTGTTATTATTAAGGTGCCCTCGCTTTACGTAATAATGTAGGCGTGTCCTTCGACCAATTTTCAATATCAATCTGCGTGAGAGAGCTTGTAATGTTTCCGCCAAATTTGAAGTCGATTGCTTCATTTTTGCGGCCATATGAATGTTTACAGCAGACATTACGCGGATGGACAGACAGACATGGTTAAATTGATTTAGAATTGGATGCTGATCAAGAATATAAATACTCTTTGGGGTCTTTGAAGCGTCCTGTTGTAAACGTTTTGACGAAAAGAATATACCCCTTCGGTGATGGGTATAAAAAATGCAACAACTGTTTCTTCTACGTACTCTATTTTGATGTTTTTGTGGCAACATCGGTAAGAAAATTTTAGAAACAGTATCATATATTTTGGGCGCGTTTATGTAATGAACAGCTTTCACTCGGAATGGCGTTGCTTCGTAATCGTATGCAATGTACTTTTTCAAAACCATTGGAGTCAGTTGAAAAACGTACGATAAATTGAACGCCTTAAGATCGATGATCGCTATCAAACCATTAATAATAGCATAGTCATCTTCTAACATGAAAATATCTTGCAGAACACACTTGACAGTCATCGCGTCTTCCACACTGTACATTTCCGGTAAAGAGCCATGTATGTAAAATATACGCGGACCATTATCATGAAGCGGATTAGGTAAAGGTAGAAATAAACTGGAAGAAAGAGCATTCAATACTTTGAACATTTTACTTGATTCCCCTACTTACCCCAAGCGAAATATATGTCGAAATCTCGCGTTAGCAACGTCAGTAATATTAAACGAAGCAGGAAATTTACTTTTCAGACTGTAATAAGAATCAATCTTTTTTTTCACCTTCTCCAGGCTATATTTGCATCCTCGCAAGAAAGCAATTAAAAATTGATCGTCGGTGTTAGCGCACAAATGCGGTTGTTGTTCGATCCAACTTCGTAAAGCTTTTAAGTCTTCGTGAATACGTGTGGGCACTTCATTCAATTCTTCGGTAGCTCTTCTTTGCAAGTCTTCGTTCAATGGTCGGATTTGTAACATGCTTGGCACCAAAAATGCGAAAACTTCTCGAATTTAGAATAAGAAGGAGAAGCGAAGAGGAATGTTTTGGAACAAGGAAATTAAAGTTTTACGCTTATGGCTTGTGCTTCCAGTGTAGTTATAAGAACCGCTGCCTATTGTGCTTTTGATAATACAAGAAACACGTCCTTCTTGTCTACCAGACTAAGAACAACTAGATTTGAAAATTTGTCGAATCGTCAACGTAAGCTCACATTAACAATGATAATTATTTCTAGCTGCTATTAGATTTAATTAGTTCGGTTATTAGACAGATATTAGTTACATTCTTAGTGGTATAATAGATTGATCTTTGAGCGGCGTTTTTATGGTTCAATCGTAATCAATCAGTTTATTTGTCTCCGTTTTAAGTCGATATACAAACTCAAATGGTTACTTCAAGCATACATGAACCGTCTGCTCAACAATGGACGCCAATATATTTTACGTAATTTGTCGGAACCGAATATGTCAAATTATCTGTGAATAAATTTATATTCGAAGGATTGAATCGATTCATATCTTTAGTATTTGTTTCGTTATGTTTTATAAATGCAATTCAGTTTTATCGGAGAGACGGCCATGTAAGTCACGACTGTAATTGCGTCATAAAGCTTCGATTAGTATTACGCCTTGTTGTTCAGTCAAAACACTAATGGAGACTAAAGAGCAAAAAGCTCCAGATTTTAAGTAAAAGTTAATTTTGCAAACCTTTTAAAAACCGATTCATTACTCGCTTGCCACTCGTAATATGTAACATCAGTGGATGCCTATGCATAGAAATAAGAACTTTGTTTTATTAAATTGTTTATAATAACATTCAATGAAAGCTGCTTTTTGTGCGCTTTAGCTAAAGACGGGAGGGTGTTCCATTTGTCGAAACATTAGAAATGGCCAGAATGAAGCTTGAGGGACGTCCTATGTTCGTCCATAGTTGTTGTAAACTTCCTCATGGCCTCAGAACGAAGCATCAGACATCCCACAACGCATATATACTTTTGATCAGCATCATATTATAAATCGATTTAAGCATGTCCGTGCGTCTAATGTCTGCTGTAAACATTAACTTGGCCGCAAAAATAAAGCTATCAACTTCAAATTTGACAGAAACATTGCAAGATCTTGCACGCGGGTTGGTATTGAGAATGGGCCAAATCGATCATTAGACGCGCTCACAATATCACGTAAACTGAGAGCACTTTCCTCTTTTCAAAACAAATTAATAATTGATTTTTTGCTCATTACTCATAAACTACAGTAAATAAATCAACAAAAATTTGAACGCATATTCTATGGGTGATGCTGTAACATTTGTGCATAAAAATGCAAAAAATTGGCTACGTCTATCCGTCTATTATAGTGTATTAAAATTTAATCGTTCTCTCAATACCTTTATAACGCGTAGAAACCAGCTTCAAAAACCCCATAAAGTATTCAAATTCTTGCCCAGTTTCAAATTTGGAATGCACCTAAACATGTTCGCCTGTTCGTCCGTCCATCTGGCTAGTTGCGCAACATTGTAGTAATTGTGGTAAACATTCTCCCCTTAACGAAAATGAAGATATCGCCTAAAAATTTGCAAAAGAGTTTGGAATTGACCTGAATTTTTCAAAGAACATGTCTACGACACCCATATGTCTCTATGACAAAAACTTTTATTTTGAAAATGTAAGAAACGAAGAGAAGAACGCCCACTCCATATTATAGAGCATGAAAATTTTGATCTTTTACTTCTTTTGCCACTTTTTGAGGTAAACGGTGATGGGTATAAAAGGTTCAGACCCGACCCGACCGAATTATATTTTCGTACTTGTTTAATTTTAACATCCTTCTTTATATACTATATATATATCCGTATCCATAAACTATGTCCCATCCATAATAAAGGATAGAAAAGATTATTACGTCAACCCAATCAAAAGACATAGAAGTCTTCCATTTATGAACATGACTTAATTAGTGGTGTTTTCTATTATATATAATAATAGAAGCCGACAAGATTTGGCGGTTAGATTAAATTTAATGGAAATAGCACAACATTGGTACTATATAGTTCAGCTTTCTTTTTCCACTGATCACCTAATAATCCTAATCTAAAATATGACTGAAAACAATGACGCTTCACTTAATTAACATTGCCAGCTACATTGTTGCCTCTGATTTTTGTAGGCGACGCTAGGGAGAACGAGGGCCCAAACCTGAAAAGCGCTTAAAGTCAAATCACGTTCGAAAAAACGTTTGAAAAGAAAGCATAATGAACCTTTATACAAGTCGTTCAGTTCGTAATAAAAGTTCATATTCTATGAGAGCACGAAAGCGTAAATACTCTCTTCCGTTTTCATTTTTAATTTGGTTAGAATCTAGTTGTCCGCCTGCTTTTCAGAATGTTATATACGCTTAATATATCAATTGAATAAGCGACTTTTGTAAACAGTTAAAACAAAACATTATATGTAAAAACACTTCTTCGCTTATGGTACAATTTATTAGCTTGTTTAGCTTAATCCGATGAGAAGCGGTTTTTATTTGAATGAAAATATCAATAGATTTTTTATTCAATTAAATGTCTTTAAGTAGTGGTTAGAATTCCTCTATAAAACTACTTACCCTAAAACTTCCCATTCATAAATTCATAAATTTACATCCTGTGCTCGTTTAGTCAAAAAAATCAGAAAATGTGACACAAGGAAAACAACAAGGGACGTTGTAAACTAATTTCTCCATTCCAAAAGTATTTTCACGGCTTGGATTAGACATCGCTTGCCGAATAATCTGTAACGTGCAGAGCTGGGGCTGTAACTTGTTTTGTCCTAATTACGTTTATAAAAAAGAAATTAAAACTATATAAAGTAAATGACTTCTGTCGACGGCGCTATAGCTGCGGCGTTAATGAACGGTCCCATTGTCCGTCTGCATTGTTTTCTTGTCCGTTAGTCTATGCTTATGTGTCTCTTGATCCGTTAAGCCAATGTCCATGGTTGCACACTTCCATACGAACACACACACACCTACCTTACCTTCACGAAACGGTATTCATCACTTATGCATTAATTATTATTATAAAATTCCTTACATCGTAGTTCCACCGAACTGCAGTCGATAATGATGGTATTGTTGTGAATCATTCTTTACCTCTGCTTTCCCTTTTTGGTTCAGTTGTTGTACGATAATTTCTTTACACTTAACTCTCTTGCCATTAAATAAGAAAAACATCTAGGTCCACTTTCTTCCATTATATTTTAATTGAAAATTCTAAATGTTTTTGCCTGTTGATGGCTTTTACCCCTTTTTTTATTCGGTTCTTCTTCGCACATATATTGAACTTTATATTATTTAAGTTTATGCGTTATTTGCTTCCTTACCTTTAATCCTTTTACGGCCTTCATTTCGAAATTCACTATTTAAACTGTCTGTATATTTATATCCTTATGCATCTAACAATTAACAAAAAATTTTGTAATTCTTATATATTTAGTTGAAATCGAAACTTAGTTACGTTACTTTTTAAGTGAATTTTAATTTGATTGTTATAGCCACTGTCGGGGTCATTGCTTTAACGCAATGACAATTTCCTTGCTCCATTTGGATTTAAACGACTTTTCTTCACTTTTCTAAGAAACAATATATACAAACAATTTTAAAGTTTAATACAAGTGTTATGGAACTTAAAGTTAACTTCATCTTATCTTAAAACTTTCCACAAATTTTAATATCACTAGAAATAGAAAAATTATGAAAAAAGTATAGATATTCAGTAAAATTATTTGCTCAATGAAATGATATGCATTTATTTTAAATTACTCAAGAACAAAGTAATTTGGAAATCGCAAAAGATTATTGCATTCTATTAGTCGGAAATGCCAAGACTAAACAACAACATACTTTAAAATTAATCAAGGAAAAATTTTCCCATTTTACTGGCTCAAATGTGATTCACTTATTGAAATATATAAAAAAACGAAAGAAACTATAATACTGGCAATACTAGTGCTAAAAAATATCAAAGAAACCAAAATTTTATTATTTTGTAACGTAAATAAGGTAATCTCTGAAGCTTTTCATCCCGCCGAGCAGGATTTAAACATTTCACTGTATATAACAATATAATTTCATGTTTAGATTCGTACGAAACCATTCCCTCTTTTCTCTTTATAGAAATATTCTATGCAGTTTATGTGATTTATATTAAATTATGTTCTCGCACTCATGTCTACATTTAAAAGTGACGATAATTGCGTAGAAAAGATTAATTATTAATAAATTATTTTATTTATTATTTATTAATTACTAATAAATTATTTTATTTGTTATTTTTTAACTATTAATAAATTATTTTATTTATTATTTGTTAATTGATTATTAATTATTTAGGATGCGCATCTATTGGATATCCTTTACAAGCTGTGCTTCGCTTCTCTGCCCATTTCCTCCTCCTTCTCTTGCTTTCTTCTTGAGAATAATTTTTTTTCTAATAATTTCTTGAAATAAAAAAAAAATTTTCAAAATTTTATACATTTTCAAGTTTACATTTTATTTCGTTCCCTTACAAAATATCGTAATCTAAAAAAATTGAAATATTTATAATTGCACTCATAATATCGTAATATATTCCGCTTACATTATGAAAATAATACTTTTGGCAACAATGGCAACACCATTTAATGTCAATCAGTAAAAGTGTTTGGTCATTTTCACAGTCGGCATTGTTTTAAAAAAAATTTTTTGACTTAGTGCATCTTTACTCGACATCCAGAAAAAAAAAAAAAATTAGGAAATTTGCATTTCTAAATAAATATTATAATAAAATACTTAATAAATTGTAAGAGTTTTGAAATTTTCAAAACATTGGCATTATTTTAATGGTGGAAATCTAATTTTAGATGTTTTTAACGCGTGCGGAATATGATAGAGGTGTGAACACATTTTCTCCCGAAGGTAGACTCTTTCAGGTCGAATATGCCATAGAAGCTATTAAATTAGGTTCCACTGCCATTGGCGTTTGCACATCAGAGGGTAATAATGATGAGCTTGGGGAAAATTGGAATGAATTAATTCATGTTATCATATTTTAGGAGTGGTTTTAGCAGTAGAAAAGCGCATTACCTCGCCTTTAATGGAGCCCACTACTGTGGAAAAAATAGTTGAAGTTGACCGGCATATCGGTTGTGCAACATCGGGCTTAATGGCAGATGCTCGCACGCTGATTGAAAGGGCGCGTGTAGAATGCCAAAATCACTGGTTTGTGTATGATGAGCGGATGTCAATCGAGTCTTGTGCACAGGCGGTTTCCGCTTTGGCTATTCAATTTGGCGACAGCGGTGACGGTGGCTCGGCTATGAGCCGCCCATTCGGTGTGGCAATACTCTTCGCAGGTATTGAAGATGGTAAACCGCAATTATGGCATATGGATCCATCGGGGACGTATATACGTTACGGAGCAAAAGCTATCGGTTCCGGCAGTGAAGGAGCACAACAAAATCTGCAAGAGCACTATGTGCCGGAGATGTCCTTAAATGATGCTATCGACTTGTCTTTAAATACGCTAAAACAGGTGATGGAGGAAAAATTGAATTCAACTAACGTTGAAGTTATGACTATGACGCCAGAAAATCTATTTCGCATGTACACAAAGAGTGATGTAGAGAACATAATAAAAGATTTGGCTTAAATTACGTTTTATATATGGTTTTATGGTTGCAGCCAGTAAGTTTTCGTTTGGATTTTTTTTTTTTTAAATAAATTTTTCGTAAATGAAACAGTTTTTGAAAAGGGGTTTTTCTTAATATATTTCTTATTTTTTTATTATATATATATATATATATATATATATATATATATACATGGTTGAGCTTGTGTGCGTTATAGTTTTATATATTTATGTATAATTACCACTGTACAATGCATTTGATAAATACTTTTTTTTTTTTCTAAAGAATTCACTCTATGTAGCAATTGTAGAGATTGTGTTATGTTCAATATAACGTTAAAATAACTAATTCAAAATTTTCGCTTAAACATCTATATATATTATATATGCATATATTAATGTATTTCTACGTAAATATAATATCCTTTACTGCTTGGCACCTGCTTTACATGTCCATTCACACTGCGTGACGTGGATGAACCATCACAATGATAATGAAAATTGAAAAATAAAGTCGATTCAGAGCAATCTATTATTTTTTGAAAAATATCAGCTGTCGTCCGATTTAACCGAATCTTAGGTAATTTCCACGCAAGTTTTGTGCGAATGTAACTTATGGGAAGACGATATGCGATGCTGCGACGACAAATATTGGTTTAAAATTTTTCTTCTGAATTATCCCTTCTCATACTGGCGCTACCGCCATTATTCTGCTGCTGACCGCTATTAGTGTTATTATTGTTGTTATTGTTGTTGTTATTATTGTTACGCCTTAACATTAAACTGGCATTAAGATCAGTGAGTGAGTAAATATCGGGTTCAAAAACTGGTGGACATTCCATATTAGGATATTCAGGTGCATTGATTTTCGTTGGCATATCCACTATATTAGCATTAGTTACTTTAGGTGGAGGTGGCGCAATCATTTCAGGTGCTGTCAATGTAACATTCGAAGTGGCTGAAGCTGTCGAATATTTGCGGCCCGTTGTCACTTTAGGGAAAATCACTTGCGAGAATATCTCTTGATCGTATTCGCGACCTATACAGGTAGTTGCGGTAGTAGTAGTGGGCGTAGTGGGTATAGATATAAAATTTTGATTGTTCGATGTATGATGTTGATGATGATGGCCGAACACAGTACGATGTAGCAAGGGAGATCCAAGTAATTTCTTCTCTTTGCCGCCTCCTGCCTTTAAGTTGCTGTTATTATGTGTTGACGAAGAAGAAGAAGAAGTCGAGAAACTTAGTTTAGAGAAAATTGGCATAGGCGCTGAATTTTTACGTTGAGCTTCATATTTACCGCCCGCTTTATCTTTCAGATCATTGTTGTATGTGTGACTTTTCTTAATGCCACTATTGCCACTGCCCGTAGCCCCTTCCAGCAAGCCATGACTTGATTTCTTATTTAATGGCAAAGTCATCGTGATACCACCTGATGGCGCTGCTGTCGAGGATGAGGACGAATGTTTACCGAATTGAAAAATTCTCTCACTGGAAGTTTTAAACGATTCCAGTTTACCTTTCTTTTTAAAACTACCCGAACGTTTGTCGCCATTACCAGCCAAATCCGCGGCAGAATAACTTGTACTTGATGAATGTTTCTTATGCTTGTGTGACGTTAAAAGAAACTGCCGTGTTTTCATGGCTGTGGTCCAATTAGAGCTATTGCTGTGCTCCTGATTTTGTTCGCTACCACTCGCTGATTGACCAGATAGCTGACGCGTTGTGCCCAAACGCGTTGAGCTGTTGCTATTATTCGATGCTCCGTCTATAGGCTCGTCGCCCGAAATAAGTTCATAACCAAAATCACGCAGTTTTAACCCTTCTTTTGTTCGCGTTAATTGTATGTCCTCGTCGTCGGGCTTAAAGCTAATCTCATAGTCTGGAGGTTTGGGTAAACTACGAGATTGTGTTTTTGCTACTTTGGAATCGCCTGCGCAAACTGAAGCATTCTGTAGGCCATTAGCGATGGATTTTGTAATGCGCTGTTGTTGAGCATTACGTTTGTGCTCCTCTTTCTTTTCCACTCCCAGTAAAACTCGATTGTTGTACATGTCCTGCGCCTCTTCCTCTTGTTTTTGCAACATTAAATCCTTCAATGTCATAAATCCTTGCGTATTGCTCGGTAAAGCATCCCAAGCCGTATTAGAATTAATTTTCGGCAATGTATAATCCAGAGTTTTGGAAGTTTGGAAACCGAATTCCACCAAGTTGGGGTTCGAAGCGTGTATGAAATTGTATGGTATTTTTTTTATGGCTCTACTAGGAGTAACATGCTTAGTTTCGCTTTCATCAGAAATAGTTGATGCGGCTGCTACTATGGGCTCTCGTGTAGGAGCCGGGGAGGCAGGTGGCCCTAAATTTGATGCGGCTATTGTATCGCTAGTACTAGTGCTGACAATAGAAGAACGACTGGAAGAGATTGCGGATTTTCTAGCAAGAGTCTGATTGATTGGTTGAACCATCATTTCATTATTTACTGCAGTCGTCACCGTTAGACCTGGAGAAGGCATGTTTTGCAAAATATTTTGCTGCTCCGGGGGTTTATTCGATCCGCTATTAAAAGGATGCATAGCCGTATCATGATATCCAGGTGTATTAGCTCCAATTTGTATTCCAAAACTTCCCCCTGGTACCTTACGGTAACTTCTAAATTGCTCAGTGGGCACTGGTATATCGTTAGAGATTTTCTTCTCATTCGTTGATGAACTTTTAAATGGCAACGTTCCTTTGGTAAGTTTACGCAATGACCCCAAATAACGTCGATCATGTTTGGCTGTAGTTGTTGGTGTACTTATTGATAATTTGGAGAAACCTGAACTACAAGTGTTCTCCTTCACAGTTTGCGGTGAAGGTGTACTAAGGTTTTTATTAATAATTGATTCGTTTTCTTCATCCGAACTATCATTCTCTGAAAATAGATCCCTTGTGTTAAGTTCATTAGACGCAGCAGAACAGCCTTCATTAACCGTTGGAGTGCTTTTTTGAAGAGTAGCTTGGCGTATAAAATCCACCCATTGACTCAGAGCATCTTGTGATTCGGCTGCGAAGTAAAAAGTTTTAGCCGAATGATAAACCTTAAAAGCATTGGGTTTAGAGTGGACTTCCTGGAGAAGCAAAAATGTTCAGTATAAATTTTTGTACAAGTTTCTTAAACTGCTTACCTTCGCCAGCGAGACCGTAAAGCCTGGCAAAAAAATAACACAACTAGCTTTGGCGGCTTCTTTGCAACGGAATCCATACAGAATCGTGTCCAGCATTACGAAATACAAACGCGCCCAAAATGTTACCCCACGCTTATCCTTGGTGCGTCGATATAAATGTCCTTGTATATCACCTGTACCAAGAATTTTTAAATTTACATTGCGTCGCTTAGCTATAAGGCTGTGCTTTTTCTTTAAGGTCAGCGTACGAGCTTTCGTAGGCGTATGTAATTCATTGATTTCATTACCACTGCTACTTGTTACCGCTAACGACGAGGCGCTAGAAAGGATACTGTTACTCTCACTCTCTGAAATCCCGGTTGATGAAGATGGTAAAAATGTATTTGCTTGCCCTTGCACAGATGTGGTTGATAATATAACCGGAGCGACGGTAGATGCATTTGTCGCAGCGTTCGCTGCTGCTAATGATGCTAATAAGCCTGGAGGCTTCAACGGCTTTGGTGGCGGTACTGGAACAGGAGTGGGCGTTGCTTCGCCTTGTTTCCTTGGTCTAGGTGGTGGAACTGGTGGAGTCACCATTAAAAATTCTTTGCGCGGCTCTATGGCAGGTGGTGCATCTGTATCTCCACACGAATTATCATAAGCCGGTGTACTGTGACTCTTATCGAGTCTCCCTCTTTTTACTACCACAGGCACATTGACTGCTTCTATTAATGGCATGCTATCCCGATTACATACTTTATCAATTGCATCTAGGATTTTCTCCGCTTTATCCGGTATATCTCTCAAAGTCTCAATAGTTTCTTCATCCTCTTCATCGGCAAAAGGTATGGGTTCAAATGTCTCCAATATAGTGTTCTCCACATTGCAAGTGTACTTTTCATCTAATTTATAATTTTCTACATTCATTTTGGCGTCAAAACGTACTACTTTGCTGACACCCGGCTTGGAGTATTCTTCCTGCTGTTCTTCTAGAGGTTGTTCAATGATAACTTGGCGCAATTTTTTACCCTCGGCGTTTGTAAACAAGTTACCGCTACTACCTCCCTTCATACCGCTGCTTATGCCAATGCACGTAGTGGGTCTTGCCGTTATTTCCAAGCCGAAACCGAACGATACAGATTTATCCCGTAGACTTGGCGAACTAGGGTCACACACTGTACCAGTTTTACGCTCATGCCATAACGGTATTCCCGACAGACTCTTGTGTCCTAATAGCTCATCGCCACAAATGGTATTACGTCTCTGTAACATGGTTCTAGGTTTGGGATAATATAAACGGCTTTCCTTTTCCGTAGCCTTTGTGTCAGTTGGTGTTAAAATATCACTGGATATGGAGTCAGTATCAGCATCATCAGCTTTTTCATTTTCAGTATTTAAATTTATTGGGGTCTTAAAATTATTATCGGGCGCCGATAACAAACCAGGTCTGGGACTAGGTACATTTTCTCCCCAACGGCTTCCTACCGAACGTTTCTTACTAGGCAAACGGTAAGGTTGCATGTAGATCTGGCCATAGATTTTTGTATGCTTCGGTCTTTTTTTCAATGTTAGTAAAACATCTGGCAGAGATTCACGTAATTGTAACAATACATTTTTGTATTGCCATCCCACAACCGTTTGATAATTAATTTGAACAATTTCGTCACCGTCTTCAATTTTTCCGGAATTATGAGCAGGTGAATTCTGTTTAATATCCGTGATACGATGAATCCCATGATAAGTGGATTCAATATTAAAACCCAACTCCGATTCACGTTTTTTCAATGTTACCAGATTCAAAGAAGCTGGCTGCAGCAACATGGGATCGGTAATATCCTGTATAATGTAATTAGCTAGAAGTTCTAAGGTTTTTGCGGTGCCCCGAATTTTTTCTACTGGATTCTCAACAAAACGTTCTCTCTGGGCTGTAGTAGCCATTTCCAAACCTAAACGTAACATTTTTCGGCAAATTTCTGTGAACTGAAATTGTCCTTGGAATGGAGATCGATCCAGCCAACCAATCAGCGGTTTAATAGTCGCTATGGTTCGGGTAATATCGCTTAGTATTTGAGTTTCAATAACAGTAGCTCCACATTGGCTAGCTAATTGACTATGTAAACTACGCGCAGCGGTAGCCACATGTAGCGCCATAAACTGCAAATTCTCCTTATCCAGATTGTAATGCTGAATTAGAATGATTAGATAAATTACTCCACGATTATAGAAGAGAAAGTGTTGAACAATCAAACTTACAAAATTTCTTAGATTTTCGACTGCTTCCAGTACAATTTCTTGATGCCCTATAGAGAGCATACCCAGTTGTTCAAGCTCATAAGGACGTATATTCAACAATTGGCGGCCCCCTACTTGGTTATTGGCAAAAGAGTATACATAGTTGTACATGGAATCGTCCAGACCTACAATGTTAATAGCAGACAAAAGTAAAAAAAAAAAGGAAAAATTCCATTTATGGGTGTTACTTTACTCTCTCCCATATATATATTTATATATATATATATGTATATATATATATAACACATACATAATGAATCATTTTTAGAAAAACAGAAGAAACAAAATATTTAAAAACTTTTTTACATACCTTTTAACCAGTCCGTTACTTGATCTGGCGACCATTCGGGTACGTTAATGTAAGCCATTGTTATTTTGAATACGCTGGATGCAGCTAAAATTCTATCCGAAAGGGCATCATTTTTTGGAAATGAACAAAATTATTAAACATAACTACATATACAAAAGAATAGGGAGAAACTGTTTTTCTTTTTTTTTGTTTGCTGCTGTTGCTATTTGTTATTGCTTTATCTCTTTTAGGGTTGACATTCCAAGACAAGATGGGACTGCCAAGTCTTCCATTTGCCAATAAAGCGATTTTTTGAGACACTCCTTTTCACTTTTCTAATTATTTAAGCTTTTATTACACTATTAAAAACGCGAAGCATTTATTCAGTGATTACTGCGACTTTGGGCTTGGTGGTCGTCTTTTATTAAAAATTTCTAATTGAACATTATTGCGAAATCGCGATTCAATTCTTTTAACCAAAAATCAGCATCCTTACGATATGGTAATTTTTCATATGCAATGGCAATGCTACCTAAATTTACTTACATCTCCATGTCCATGCTGGCAGCGCTGCATTTTCAACTTTCGTTTGGACATTTCTCTTGATGTTAGTTTTGTTGTTTTTTTTGCAATTTGAGAACGCGTGCTGCTGCGTGTTAGTTATCTGGGTTTTATGTGCAAAATAAAATTTTAGATAACCAATAAGAACAATTACAAATACAAAAAAATGTCTACAATTTCCGTAAATACACAGACTAAGCAACTTAAATTTTATAATCCTTCGAGTTCGGCCAGTTCGGATAGGTAAAATCAAAAACAAAGAATGTCTAGTGAAGAAGATTCCAAGAAAATCATTACAAAAAAAAGAAGTGCATTCATTACATGTGTGTATATTTTTCATATCCCATTTATCTAATTGCTTCTTATCGCCTACACTTTCAACATTAAACAGTTAATATCATTTTAAAGATACAGTGTTTAATAAATGAAAGCTGAACTAAAAAAAAAACAAAAAAAACTCGAGTGCAATCTTTGCACAAACTAGCACACGCCGTCGTCATATATATATATACAAAATATACTTCAATATATATACAATAGACACACATTAACACAAACCTATCCATTAAAATAACACAACGTAAAATTGCATTTTACCCGCAGTAGTAGTAATGTTAGTGTCAAATCAAAACCACGTATCATTTGTGATGCCGGCTAAATAACTTTTTTTTTGTTGATTTTTTTTCTAACGCAATCTCAATATTTTAACGACATCGTGTTTTTTGTTTTTGTTTTTTGCTTTATGTGTTTAATAAATTAACGGTTTAATATTGAATACGCATAAAATAAGAAAAGAAAAGAGGAAAAAAGAGAACAAATTTGGTTTTGTTATTATTTCGTTGTTCTTCAATTGGCAAATCCTGCAAAATCATTATGAACAATATGGGAATTATGACTCACAGTACTGCCAGAGCAGCAGCAACAACGCATATGACCTTTAAAGCAGTCTCTGCAGTTGGGCAAAACGATAATAACATAAGCCGGTCATCTTTGGTCATCAGCAATTACAACAGCTACAACAACACTGATAACAAAATATACGGATACATGTAAACCAAATATACCAAATATGTATTTAAATTGTTTTATTTATTTATTTATTTATTTTTTTGCTTTTTGTGATATACTGCTAATATGCTACTAACCTTTTCATACATAAATCATATGTAAAATTAATTGCTTATGTTTTCCTATCATCTATATAAGAAAAAAAGAGAAAAAAATTGAAAGAATAACTTATGAAAACTGATAGGCTGATTACTCTTTGTTTGTTTTTCCTGCACGCTTTTTCAGTTTTTTTGTTTTGTTGTTTTTCTCGTGCGAATCTCTTCTCGTACATTGCTGCGTTTTGCATTGTATTGCTTGTTTTTTGTTAATGGTATGCGATTGTTGTGTCTAAAATTTATTAAAAAAACAACACGTTCAAGTTATAACAATACATGTTTATTTTTATATTCACCGTAAGAAGGTATATTAAGCTTATCAAAACTTTCAAATATGTATGGAAATAAATTATGCATATTTCTTATCAGAATTGTCATATTTAGTTTCGAATTTTTTTTTTTCTTTTTTTCAATAAAAAATGTTATATTTGGCTTAAACACTGAATCCATTTGTATTCATAACATAGTATATGTCAAGATAAAATCATTTTAACAAAATAAATATTATATTATCGTTTAAGGTCTAAGGTAAATAATCTTTATGCGCAAGATATCGAAGAATATGTCTTCACTTTATCAATTCAGTTCGTAATGTTTGTTTATTGCAATTGACGGTTTTATGAATTTAACTACTAAAAAAATCGCATTCAATTGCAACTGAATCGCTTATACCCATCACTGTTGACCTAAAAAAGATTGAAAAAGGGGAAAAGAATTAAATCTTCATACTCTACGACATTGCGTGGACGCGGAGGAGTTTCGTTGTTTTTCTGAAAAATTTATATCGTGTCGTTTACACTCGAACCTGTTTTTGGGCGGTGAAAAGGGACTACATGAACGCACAAAAAAAGAATATGAAGAATCGTGTTCGTAATGCAATTAAAAAGTTTTCTGTTTATGCGGTGAATCGGGACCGCATAAACGCGCAAGAAAAAACCGCACAAAGCAGATTTGAGCGGATGAATAACGAGCAAAAAAGATGGAAAGCAACAGTCCTCTCAGTTTTTGTTGCATAGAAGTGTGGTCGTTGTAGGCGTGTTCGTTTACCACTTTAGATCACTCTCAAATTCTTTAGCAAACTTGTGGACGACATCTTCACTTGAACGGGAGAATATCTACCATAGGCAGGCGGACATGCTTAAGCGCATTTCAAATTCGAAACTGGCCAAGAATTCATATACATTAATTTAGATGCGTTGTTTCCGTGCGTTATAAAGATTTTGGAAAAAAAATTTAAATTATGACACAATACAAATATGAGTTAACATGGCCGATTTTTTCCATTTTTTGTACAGGTGTATAGGTTCATATAGGTTCATCTGCTGTAGCTTGGGAGTAATAGATAAAAAATTAATTTTTTACTGCTTCCGAAAAACGGAAATGTTCTCAATTTATATGGTAATGTAGGCGTATCCTTCGACGGATTTGGTCCATTTTCAATACCAACTTGCGTGCAAGAACTTCCATTGTTGCTGTCAAATTTGAAGTCGATAGCCTCATTTTTGTGATGAGAAGAATGGTTATAACAAATGGACAGATGGACAGGTTTAAAATTTGATTGTTAAATTTGATGCTGATCAAAAATATGTATACTTACTGGGGTTTCTGAATCTTCCATCTGGGCGTTGCCCTTCGGTGATGTGTATAAAAATTAAGCAATATGCATTATCTTTGGGGACTAATGCAGACATGGATAAATAAATTTATGTACGTTGTAGGCATAAGTCATTTGGCAATAGCTAAGATGCACTGCAGCAATATTTACTTTAATGGTTAAAGAACGAAGAACATAAGAAGACAAGAACAAGAATGTGTTTTGCATAGTTATTTGACGTAATTAAACAGATTTTTGGAGGCTAAGAGTGATTTTATTTTTATAGAGAATTTCTCCGCTTCTTTTCTAAAGTTTTAGCCCGTGTACAACGTAATCTTATCACATAAGCCTATATAACGAGTAAGAGTTTTTTTTTTTTTTTTGCACAAAATGGGATGAAAGAAGGTTTAATTTAAATTCCCCTCAATTTATCATATTGTGTGCTTGCAAATTATTCAGTAAATATTTAAATCAAAATTAAGAATTTATGGGTGAAAATCGTTTGGAGCGTAAGTTTATATTCCTCTAGCGTATGTATGATTGCAAGATAGAGGGAATTGGATCCAATTATTAATAGATATTTCTACACTCTGAGAAACACTATATCATTATCTTTCGGTTGATAACGCACCATAAATAACTACAGTAAATGAACAGATTATATCCGTCCTATTCATATATAATATTTATAGAGCAAATATCAATTGGGTGGTTGTCTGTCATTAACTGAAAGGAAATCCCGCTTGCGTTGAAGGCTTTATCTTACACCATGAGTTTGTAGATATGTTATGTGTATCGTGTCGTATACTTCTTATATCGCATATATACATATATCTAAAATCATCTCTTTATACAATTCTATAGCATCTTGCATATAATTGTATAAACTATATATCATCATCTACACTTGTTGTCGTCTTAAAATACCGGATATGATGTCTTGTTTTCATATAAAGACGTATTTCTCGTGAGAACTCTCTGATATGAGAGATGCGATCAGTAGACTCATTTAATGCAAATCTAGCAGGTTAATAAACAACTCTTCTCGATCAATTTCATCATCATGAGCGACTTTCCTTAAATAGGAAGTCATATGAATAGCGATGGATTTCATCCATCCATTGTCGATACGACTCATTTTTGGGCCAAAACATGTCAGTGTATGATTAAAATATATCTGTGCAACGTATGGGTTAGTCACAAGAAATCATGGACGCATTGATAGATTGACAGAAAAACCCAAATCGTTTCAGAAAATAATTTCGAATCGTATGACATAGCAGAAGAAGATGTATTTAACTCACAAGTACGGTTGCGAATATCCGTGAAAACTTGATACACTCTTACTTACTAAAAGCGCTTCATTGTCTAGTTAGTCGATTTTGTTATGAATCTACTTAATGGACTTGCATTTTGGAATGTTTTAATTGTTATTTGGAGAGGATTTCGGGGAGTGTGTCGTATGTGTTTACTATTTGTAAACACATTTCCCGTGGACTAAACGTAATGAGAGGGTATTTTCTTAAAATATGTCGCTATATCGCACCTGTAACATCGATGTGAGTATTAGGTGGGTTGGTATGACTGTTGTGAACAGCTGACGTCCCTGTTGGGTTATTAATAGTAGCGTTTTCCTTTGTTTAAACAAAATCATTTTCAATGATTTATAGAATGGGAAAATGTATTGAAGAAAGAGTTTTCATCAAATTTCGTCAAAAGAGTGAAATGAATAACAAATAAGAAAATTAATTTTGGTCGAGATCGAATCCTTTATACCTGTCACCGTTTACCTCAAAAAAAGACAAAAGAAGTAAAAGAGCAAAGTTCTCATGGTGCATAATAAGAAGTGGGCGTTCTTTTCTTCTTTAATTTTCAAAATAAAAGTTTTTGTCATAGAGGCATGTGGGCGTTGTAGGCGTGTTCTTTGAAAATTTCAGTTCAATTCCAAACTCTTTTGCAAATTTTTAGGTGATATCTTCATTTGCGTTAAGGGGAGAATGTTTACCACAATTACTACAATGTTGCGCAACTAGACAGATGGACGGACGAACAGGCGGACATGTTTAGGTGCATTCCAAATTTGAAACTATCCAAGAATTTGCGTACTTTATGGGGTTTTTGAAGCTTGTTTCTACCCGTTATAAAGGTATTAAGAGAACGATTAAATTTTGATACACAATAATATTGGATAGACTTGGTCCATTTTTTCCATTTTTATGCACAAATGTTAGAGCATCACCCATAGAATATGCGTTCAAAATTTTTGTCAATTTATTTGCCCTGAATGATGAATAATGAGCAAGAAACCAAATTTGTCATTCCCTTTGAAAAACAGACGTGTTCTCAGTTTACCTGTTGTAATGGGCGTCTCCTTCGACCGATTTGGTCCATTTTCAATAATAACCTGCGTGCAAGAATAGAAGAAGAAGAATGCAAGATAGCTTCATTTTTGCGGCCAGAAAAATGTTTACAACAGACATCACACAGACGGACAGACAGACATGCTTTAATGGATTTAGAATTTGATACTGTTCGAGAATATACATACTTTGTGGGACCTCTGATGCTTCCTTGTGGGCGTTGCAAACGTTTTGACAAAATGAATATACCTCTCATCCATCGGTGATGGGTATAAAAAATGCTTCATAAGTGCTACGGAGTGATGAGTTTATCAAAATCATAAGTTTTTAGATCCTACAAATCCTACAAATCAGTTAACGAGGTTCACGAGGTAGTCAAGACGAACCTTGTTCCAACGGACCATAAATCTCAACTGCTGACGAAAACTCCAACAAAATCAAAAAGATTGAAAGAGATCTTATACACATTGTTGGTATATCAAAAGGATCAATGCAAACAATTTTGACGAATAATTTGGGCTTCTCTCGGGTCTCTTCTCGTCATATTCCAAAATTTTTTAATTCGTTTGGAAAACAACTGCCTTGCTGAAGTGCCAAACAAGAAAGTTTCCTATAAGTGATAACAATCTATAAAGGAAAATTACGAGCAATGAAACTTGCGTCTTATGACACCGAAAATGCTTAACAATCTAATGAATGTTGTGTGGCAGGTGAACCAAAAAAAAAAGAAAAAAAATACCGCTGTTATTAATCTAACAGGGCACGTGTCTCGATATCTATGTCAGCTATTCGCAACATCCATACCAACCTGCCAAAAAAATATACACATCGATATCACAGCGGGGGTATTTTAAGAAAGTTCAGTGTCGTTACGTTTTGTCTGCAGCGGTAAATCTTCTACGTTTAACTAATAGTTTCCCATAAATTGAGAAACTAATGATCTATCTTTTAATGACGCTTTACGTTGTAGGTGCGTGACGTCTTCTACTCAAGTATGCTAAGTTAAAGCAACATATTTATGTGTGCTTCATACTTTTTATACCCATCACTAAAGGATGAAGGGTATATTCATTACACTTGCAGCACCCAGTAGGAACCATCAGAGACCACCACAAAGTATACATATTTTTGATCAGCATCCAATTTAACAATCAAATTTTAAACGTGTCCGTCTGTCCGGCTGTTGTAACCATTAATCTCATCATAAAAATAAAGCTATCGACTTCAAATTTGGCAGTAACATTGGAAGTTCATGCACGCAGGTTGGTATTGAAAATGGAATAGATCGGGCGAAGAACACGCCCACGGCGCCACGTAAACTAAGAAGCTCTCTGTTTTTCAAACGGAAAGAAAAATTAATTTTTTGTTCATTACCCATAAACTATAGCAGATAAATGTACAAAAATTTGAATGCATATTCCATGGGCGATGCTGTAGGACCTTTACAAACCGGGAAAAAATTGACTAGGCCTACCCAATATTGGAGTGTACGGAAAAGCAATTTTTTTTCAATACTTGTGAAAGGGGCAGAAACAAGCTTCAAAAACCACACAAAGTGTATAAATTTTTGGGTAACTTCAAACTTGGAATGCACCGAAACGTGTTCATCTGTCCACCTGACCATCTGTCTGTCAGCGCCCTGTGTAGCATTTATAGTAAACAATCTCTCATTAGTGAAATTGAATATGTCGCCCACAAATTTTGCAAAAGCATTTGGGAGGGACCTAAACTTTTCACAGAACACGCCTACAACGGTCACATGCCTCTAAGACAAAAACTTTTCTTTTGAAAACAGAAAAAATATAAAAAACCAGCCTCGTCTAAACTTCTCCTGTTTTCGTGCTTTTTGGAATAAAGGTGATGGCTATAAAAGAATCGATCACAACCAAATATAATCTTCTTACTTGTTTAGGTTATGTTGCACTTCACTTATGCAATAGATTAGACTTAACCTTCAGGAGCAGCACCATTGTACATTTTTCAGAGAATCAAATTTTTTTTTATTCGTTTTAATGAGCCCTTTAGTAGTCGACAATGGCATTAAACAACATTCGTGGGCGTGACAGAATTTTGCATAGTTAAAAAATTTGATTTTCCGAGTATAATAACGTAGTATACCGGCACTGGAACGTTCGGAAGCGTTTTTCTCGAAACACGATTTTTGAAAACGGCACGTAGCGTAAATCAAAAAATTTGAATTTTTTTCATTCCAAATTTTCTTTAAAACAATATTTTGTAAAGAACTGCATGCCGACAAATTAATTTAATATTTTTTATTGCTTCAAGAAGTGTCCCATTTTTCGGTCGAAAATTAAATTTTTTCATCCGAACATTTGCCAGTCACTCAAGAATCAATATTTCTTAAAAGCCCTACGTGTTTTTCTAGACGCAGAAATTTGGATTGCGATTTTTATGCCCTATATCACAACGTACTAGGGTATGCTAAGTTTGCATGCAAGAATTTGAGAGAGACTCACTTATTGTTGTCCGTCTGTCCGTTTTGATCTCTTGCGTTCAACCTAAAACACCGCAAACCGCCGTAGCAAATGTGTGTTACTACGATGTGTTTTGAATCAAGGACGAATTTTATTGAGAATGGTCCGAATCGGAACACTTTCTCGACCACATCTCATACAACGCCTTATTTTGAAAAGTCCTCATAGGATGATTTAGGGTATTTGGTGGTGGGCGTGGCCAATTTTAGTGTTGTTACTCGTTTCAAATTCGAAGTTGGAGGCGTCACACAACCTACCTCACAGCCCCTTAACTTCAGAGTGCCTTACGAGAATGGCTCCATTGTTGCTGTATTTTAATATTTATCGGAAGCATTTTTTTTTTTTTATTTAATATTTAAATATACTCGCTAATGACCCCATTAAACATTATTATTGTTCTCGCTTTTCTTCAATGCAAAAAACAAAATATTAAAAAATCCCTTTTATTGCAGGCTGTTACCCCTTAATACAGTTTACTCTTACGACATTTTCATGCATCTATGAAAAAGCAACAAAAGCAAATTTTTCAAGCGGCGATTATCAAAATTCGCCCTAAGCTGAATAGAATATCTTTTTTTTTGTTAATTACACATATTTTTATATTGATATCAATATCACTGCAACATGTGCAGAAATCTCATACAAACTGAGGTGAATGGAATTTATTTGCATTTCGCTTCTAATTTCAATTGTGTTTTGAAGTTTATTTATTTATTCATCGATTATAATTATATTGATTTTTTGTTTTTTTTTAACAAATAGTCTAAAATGTATTGAGCCTATTATTAGAGATCTGTTTATTTAACTCTAAATGTACAATGCACCTGACTACAGAAACTAGTTGAGACGTATGTACGTGTGAATGTTGACTTCTCTTAAAGCTCAATATTTTTTAGATGACATATAATGTTTAAGGCATCCACTTTCTTATTTGTGCAAGTCTTTATTTCGAAGGCAGAATGGCAGACTTTATAGATTACGAATAAACAAACGTTCGCACGCACGAACGTACGTATAGATGTATTTACTCGGCATGCGCTTAGAGGAACGATGGATACAATGTATTTAAATTGTTTAAAATTGTCTTTAATTAACTTAAAATATTATATTTTTTCTCTCTCTCTCTCTCTCTCGCTTTGCAATGGTAACCATAGAAAATTTAGGAAATCGCGAAAGTTTTAGCTAAAAAGAATATATATTTTAAAAAAAAACATCAAAAAAAAAAAAAAAAATAAAACGACCATAAAAAGCATCTCCTCCTTTGCTCTTACAATCTATATTTTTCTTCTTTTTTGTAGAATCTTCAAGAAACTTGAACTTATGGTTGGAAATTTCTTACTCGAAGAGAAAGTTTTTTCTTTTTTTGAAAAGCTATATATATATAATATTAGAGAATATATATGATTTGCACCATTGCGCTATTATTGGAATTGTGGAAACTAGGAAAATATTGCCTCAAGTGCAAATGTAAACATTGGCATAATTAGGGTCGTTTGTTTACAATGATACAATCAATAAAAAAATCATCCAAAGTTAAAACAAAACAAGTAGTAACATTATAGTCGAACAAGGCCGACTGTTACATAGTCCACAGTACATTGTCTAACCCAATCATATTAATTTTATTTTGGAACATAAAAATTATATCTTCTTTCCATATAAACGCATATTGTTCATGTGTGTATTTATGGGGAAGTGGGCCCAAAACGCAATCTAATGTAGCATAAGTTTAATCCTTATATAGGGCAGGACCGAAAAATAGACGTGGAATGATCCAGATTTCGTGGAGTTCATTACCATCACCACATATTAAAACTTAGACTTTTCTGCTCTACAAGGTATCAGTTTTCTTGGAAATCCTTATTAGGGTAGGATCCAAAAAATAGGTCTAGATAG